>MEHQ01003949.1:0-77180 GCA_008828725.1 Saccharina japonica
GTCCTTGAGAGAAGACTGATCTGTGCAGGAAACTGCTGTGGCAAGAGACCGAGGCTTGCATACTCTACGGAAGGAGACGAACTACGAAGCGGTGAGAGACTAGGGACAGGTAGATAGAAGACCAGGGTGCGTGCGTCTAAAACGGCTCTTATCCTTCGTTACACTACAGCGGTACTCGTGTAGAGTGCAGGGCACATAGTAATAAACAGTATAGCTGGCCAATGCTGCAAATCTGAATAGAAATACTGTGATTTCAACGCCATTTCTCTTCAATATTGCACGGCTTTCGAATTATTCTTTTTTTTTCTCGTGATACCAGACTGTGACTGTATTGGCGAATATCATTAATAGGATAAAAAAACACTAAAAAACAAATTGCTATTACTACATACCGGTCGCCCCTGAAGACTAGGGGTCATCTTCAAAGACTACTGGCATTGGTAACCGAGTTGAATCCCACCGTGGTGAGAGATTTTGACTATATTTGAAAAAGAAAAGAAAAAAGGAACCAATTGCTGAGAGCGCCTTAGTGGCGTGGGTAGGCGGAATCCGACGCAAGTCGGCGAGGGAAGAAAGTACTTTAAGCTTCTCGCGATAAAAATGCAAGGCGTACCGTAGTGGGGAGGGGGGAGAAGAGCTTACTTAGCGACCCCGGATCTGAGTTAATGACGAAAGAGGGTGAGAGAAAAGAAGGGCGAAGATAATAATTGGGATGTCAAAAAAACAAAAAATCGCAGGTATGAATTATACCAGTCAGTCCGGTCGAAAACATAAGCCTGATTTGGACGAATATGTTATTAATAGTATCTTGGCGGAAAAACAAAAATAATTGTATTTGATTTTTTTGACTGTCTTTACCATGAACCGGTGCACTAAAGCAACTCGAAAAAGATCCAGAATAACAAAACATTAACCTTCATTTGGTCTCACGAACCAAGGACACTCGGAGCTTGCCTCACGTTTCCTACCGGTAAATGTCGTTCGGTTGCGTTTTATATTTTACATCGGATTTGAAACTTTCTCCCGGTCCAATAGGCCAATACAAAAAGTGGTCGTGAAAAAACTGCAACTCTTACCACCGTTTTTTATTATGTTTTCTCAATGGTACAGCGAGTTATAGGTAGCTCAGTAATTTTTCAGAGCGCGGTCAAAGCGCATGCTGTGTTCTGTCGATTGTGATGCCTAATTTTGTTTTGGGAAAATCTTTTAAAAAAAACTAGATTTGTTTCAAGTTTTTATTTTGGAAAACAAAAACTTGAATTTTCCCGAAACAAAATTAGGCCTCGCAATCGACAGAACAGCATACGCTTCGACCGCGCTCTGAGCAATTACTGAGCTCGTACCCATAACGTGCCGATCTTGTCTCAAGTACTCCTTTCCGATCCTCTTGTGCTACACAACAAGTCTCCGTATCAAACCTTCAACAATGCCTTACTGCTACGCTCGCAGTACTCAGTCTCGCTTCTCAATCACTCAAGCTCAATCACATTCAAGTTCTCTTCCTTTTTCCCTCGGGATTAGTTTTGTGTGTTTTTGGTTTTTGGTCTGACCAAGGCGGCGCTTCCTTTGACTAATGCAGGGAGTTGCATATCTAGAAAGCGTCCGCTACGTACGTATTTTACGTTGCGTATGCCTATTCCGCCGCAACACCCCCCCAGCACGGTTTCCTGAGAATACCGTGCTAACCGGGCTGCGGACACACTGGAGTAAGAGTGAGGGCCTTTTCCCACACTTAATCGTGTTTCGATTACCGTGAGGCTCGAATGAGTGGCGTCTACCATTTTATTGGAAAGGCGTCACCCCGGGGGTAGGGACCCTGGGCCTTGCGTTTTTCCGCGTTGGGTCCCAGATCGGTACTGCTGGACTTGCTAGAATTTCCCATCAAGCGCATTCTCTTCATTCAAACAACATCACGCCCCGACAGTTGTATGCTTGTCAACACGGAGGAGGAGGAAAAAGAAAAAGAGAGAGTGTGCTTGATGGAAATTCTAGCAAGTCCACAGTACCGATCTGGGACCAAGCGGAAAAACGCAGGCCCAGGGTCCCTACCCCCGGGGTGACGCCTTTCCAATAAATGGTAGACGCCACTATTCGAGCCTACGGAATCAAAACACGATTAAGTGTGGGAAAAGGCCCTCACTCTTACTCCAGTGTGTCCGCAGCCCGGTAGCACGGTATTCTAGGAAACCGTCTGGGGGGGTGTTGCGGCGGAATAGGCATACGCAACGTAAAATACGTACGTAGCGGACGCTTTCTAGATATGCAACTCCCTGCATTAGTCAAAGGAAGCGCCGCCTTGGTCAGACCAAAAACCAAAAACACACAAAACTAATCCCGAGGGAAAAAGGAAGAGAACTTGAATGTGATTGAGCTTGAGTGATTGAGAAGCGAGACTGAGTACTGCGAGCGTAGCAGTAAGGCATTGTTGAAGGTTTGATACGGAGACTTGTTGTGTAGCACAAGAGGATCGGAAAGGAGTACTTGAGACAAGATCGGCACGTCCTTGAGAGAAGACTGATCTGTGCAGGAAACTGCTGTGGCAAGAGACCGAGGCTTGCATACTCTACGGAAGGAGACGAACTACGAAGCGGTGAGAGACTAGGGACAGGTAGATAGAAGACCAGGGTGCGTGCGTCTAAAACGGCTCTTATCCTTCGTTACACTACAGCGGTACTCGTGTAGAGTGCAGGGCACATAGTAATAAACAGTATAGCTGGCCAATGCTGCAAATCTGAATAGAAATACTGTGATTTCAACGCCATTTCTCTTCAATATTGCACGGCTTTCGAATTATTCTTTTTTTTTCTCGTGATACCAGACTGTGACTGTATTGGCGAATATCATTAATAGGATAAAAAAACACTAAAAAACAAATTGCTATTACTACATACCGGTCGCCCCTGAAGACTAGGGGTCATCTTCAAAGACTACTGGCATTGGTAACCGAGTTGAATCCCACCGTGGTGAGAGATTTTGACTATATTTGAAAAAGAAAAGAAAAAAGGAACCAATTGCTGAGAGCGCCTTAGTGGCGTGGGTAGGCGGAATCCGACGCAAGTCGGCGAGGGAAGAAAGTACTTTAAGCTTCTCGCGATAAAAATGCAAGGCGTACCGTAGTGGGGAGGGGGGAGAAGAGCTTACTTAGCGACCCCGGATCTGAGTTAATGACGAAAGAGGGTGAGAGAAAAGAAGGGCGAAGATAATAATTGGGATGTCAAAAAAACAAAAAATCGCAGGTATGAATTATACCAGTCAGTCCGGTCGAAAACATAAGCCTGATTTGGACGAATATGTTATTAATAGTATCTTGGCGGAAAAACAAAAATAATTGTATTTGATTTTTTTGACTGTCTTTACCATGAACCGGTGCACTAAAGCAACTCGAAAAAGATCCAGAATAACAAAACATTAACCTTCATTTGGTCTCACGAACCAAGGACACTCGGAGCTTGCCTCACGTTTCCTACCGGTAAATGTCGTTCGGTTGCGTTTTATATTTTACATCGGATTTGAAACTTTCTCCCGGTCCAATAGGCCAATACAAAAAGTGGTCGTGAAAAAACTGCAACTCTTACCACCGTTTTTTATTATGTTTTCTCAATGGTACAGCGAGTTATAGGTAGCTCAGTAATTTTTCAGAGCGCGGTCAAAGCGCATGCTGTGTTCTGTCGATTGTGATGCCTAATTTTGTTTTGGGAAAATCTTTTAAAAAAAACTAGATTTGTTTCAAGTTTTTATTTTGGAAAACAAAAACTTGAATTTTCCCGAAACAAAATTAGGCCTCGCAATCGACAGAACAGCATACGCTTCGACCGCGCTCTGAGCAATTACTGAGCTCGTACCCATAACTAGCTTTACCGAAGAAAAACTTGAAGCATTTAGAAAAAAAAAAAAAACGGTGGTGGTCCCAGTTTTTTCACGACCACTTTTTTATTGGCGTATTGGATCGGAGAGAAAGTTTCAAATCCGATGTGAAAAAAAAAACGCAACCGAAGGACATTTACCGGTAGGAAACGTGAGGCAAGCTCCGAGTGTCCTTGGTTCGTGAGACCATTTTTGTTTTTGTCCATCCCATTTATTATCTTCGCCTTTCCTTCTCTCTTCTTCCTAGTCGTAACTCAGATCCGGGGTCACAAAGTACGCTCTTCTCCCTCCTCCCCCACTACGGTGCTTGCTTTGCTTTTCATCGCGAGAAGATTTCAGCAATTTCTTCCCTCGTCAACTTTCGTCGAATGGTGCTTACCCACGCTATAATATGCGCTCTCGACAGTTGGCGTCATTTGGACAATAAAAATCTCCATACGAGGAGATTTGCAGAAGTTCCGGGTACGACTATAAGAGCGTTACATAATTCACAGAATTTCCGGGGAATGTGGCACGGGCGTACGGAACTTACAGCAGCTGCAGGTGAGGGTGCAAGTTTCGCACAGAACTCACAGAAGTATTTTTTTTTCTATTTTGTAATTGTTTTTTCCATCCCATTTAGTATCTTCGCCATTCCTTTCTCTCACCTTCCTGGACATCACTCAGATCTGGGGTCACGGAGTAGGCTTCTCTCCCTCCTCCCCCAGTCCGGTTCGCGCCTTGCATTTAATCGCGAGAAGACTTCAGCCGTTTCTTGCGTCATCGACTCTTATCGAATTGTGCCTACCCACGCTACTATTTATAGGCGCTCTCAGCAGTTTGTTCCGTTTTTTGTTTTTTTTTTGCGAATAAGCTTTGTACTGGAATTCTACCACCCCGGAAATGCTGGGTCTTTACGTACTCACAGAAACAATCTTGCAAACTTTGCATACCAGCACTATAGCGGTACTCGTGTAGAGTGCGGGGCACATAATGATAAACAGTATAGCTGGCCAATGCTGCAAATCTGAATAGAAATACTGTGATTTCAACGCCATTTATCTTCAATATTGCACGGCTTTCGAACTATTCTTTTTTTTCTCGTGATACCAGACTGACTGTATTATTGGCGAATATCATTAATAGGATGAAAAAACATTAAAAACAAATTGCTATTACTACATACCGGTCGCCCCTGAAGACTAGGGGTCATCTTCAAAGACTACTGGTATTGGTAACCGAGTTGAAATCCCACCGTGGTGAGAGATTTTGACTATATTTGAAAAAAGAAAAGAAAAAAGGAACCAATTGCTGAGAGCGCCTTAGTGGCGTGGGTAGGCGGAATCCGACGCAAGTCGGCGAGGGAAGAAAGTGCTTTAAGCTTCTCGCGATAAAAATGCAAGGCATGTATCGTAGTGGGGAGGGGGGAGAAGAGCTTACTCAGCGACCCCGGATCTGAGTTATGACTAAAGAGGGTGAGAGAAAAGAAGGGCGAAGATAATAATGAGGAGCTATTGATGCGAGAAGGGCGCTAGCCCTTCGAGCATCAATAGATGCTCTCCTAATGGTTTGGGTATCTGCCCGTGGGGGTGTACCCCCCTGCTCGCGAACGGACACAAACGGACAAAAAACAGTTCTGAAAGCTGCCAGAGCGTGGCTTTATTTAACGAAAGCTTAATATTGAGGTTTGTCCGTCCCTCGCACTTCGCACTTCGTTCACTTTGCTTTTTTTCGGCGCGCGACGCGTACACTCAACCGATTCAGACACGCTCGGGACTGATAGAGGCCCGCTATTTGTGCCGACCGTCCTGTGCTGCTCGTGTCGAAAGCCGTGCCGAGATCGGAGAGCTAGGCGGTAGTGACTGTCATAATTGGTTACCACAGTGACAATTGTCACTGAGTTTTAGCTCTCAAGCAAATATGTCGGGAGACATGTCAAGCAAGGCAAAACATGCGCTGTCAAGGGTGTAGGGTGGAGTGTTCCACACTAAAAACTAGTTGTTTGGTGACAGTCACGGCATGTCAAGGCTGTCAAGGGTTGAAACTGAAGACCACATTTCTCGGCAGTAGAGCAACAACGGTGATGATCGGACGAGAAGAGGAAGACCATCATCGCACACAGCACACACACCACCATCACCAGCAAACACCACAACGACGACCATCACCACCACCGCCACCACCCCTGCCCCACGAGCCGCAGGAGCACCAGAAGTTGTTGTTGCTCGTAGTGGCTGGTGGTGGTTGGTGGTGGCTTCGTCCCGTGGTTTGGTGGTGGTTCCTGGTACGCACTCGTTCAGCAGCAGCAGCATTTTGTTTTTTTTTTTCATCCCATTTCTTATCTGCTGCTGCTGCTGAGAGATGCAGAAAACAAAAAGACAATAAAACACGATTTCTGAAATGATACAGATTTTACGAAATACGAGCAAAAAGACAATACAAATAAAAACGAATTCTGAAATGATTCAGATTTCTTAGTTTGCATTTTTCTCTGTACAAGGTTTTTGCGCTGACACGCATCGCTTAACAATAAATGTTGGTGGGTGGTGTTGGTGATTGTAGGACTACCAGCCCAGGGACCAACCGACCTGATACCTGATACAGATTTTACAAAATACGAGCAAAAAGATCATACAACAAAAACGAATTATGAAATGATTCAGATGTATTTGTTTACTGGTACATTTTTCTCTGTACTCGTACAAGGTTTTTGCGCTGACACGCATCGCTTAATTAACAGTAAATGTTGGTGGGTGGTGTTGGTGATTGTGGGACTACCAGCCGAGGGACCAACCGACCAACCCAGTAAATCTCTCACCCACCACGCACACCCATCAATTACCTGCCGGTCAGTAAAAAAAGGTTTATGTGCTGACCCAAATCGCTTAGAATAAAAAACGATCCCATCAATGACAATTAATTGCAGGAACACAGCAAAAAGAGAAGAGCCGCCAACGCAGTAGCTTAATGCAGTTAGGAGTTTGACCACTTGAAGGCGTCTGTCACGCTCCTCATTCCCACCGTTCTTGTATATGACTCTGAGTATACCGTTAATGCGCTGGGTCGTTTGATTGGTGTTGACGACCGCCTCTTTTACGATAACCTCGCCGCCGGTGCTTGGTAGTGTCCCCCCTTTTGTTACGATATATGGGGGGTGTCCCCTTTTTTGTCAAATGCCCAAAAATAAATATGTATAGTATATAAGAAAGTAGGATTGTGTTTTTTTTGCCGGGTGGCGCGTTTTCGCGCCTCGCCCTCCCGGCCGAACTCGCCGGCGCCGGACTCGACTCCCAAAGGGGTCGACCGGGGAGCGCGCCCCCCGAGCCTCACCGTCGACCGGGGGTTGTGGCCCGCGCGGCGCGCTTGCGATGCGGAAAAAATAGAGTCGGTTTCACGGGGTACCCCGTCCCTCTCGGCTGAGCCCACCAGGGCAACGTGAACCCCTCTTGTGTGAAAAACTAACCCGCGCCTCGTGGAAAACGTCCCGCCTTCGCCACACCGTGTAGCCCAATACATAACGGACAATCACGATCCCTTCAGCCTTGATGGGTTTCGAAGAGAGCACATGCAGCAAGAGCACACGCGCACGCCACAAGCAGGGCATCGATTGGACGACGCGTCGAGCATACTTCGAACATGTGCTCATACAGCAGCAGCACAGCGTGACACAGTTGGGGCATACTGGTCATTGTGCAGCAGGTTGGCCTGGTGTGTGTATCATGGCATACTGCTACATCACCTGGTCTGCGTCGATACGTACGTGTTTATCTTCCGCGCAACACTGGTTTCCGTTCGCACACACTGCTGTACTCGTAGAGTTTATTTTTCCCGATACAGGCACGTACGTGTTGAAGTATACCAGGTACGTATCATGCATACTTTTCGTACGTACCAGGTTGTGATACAGCAGCGAGAACAGCAGCAGTTCTTGTGATCCTACGCTGCTGCTGTTTGCTGCTGTGTAGTATCATACATCTACACACAGCACGTGGGGCTGGCGTGCTGGTGCAGCACCTGGTTGTGGGTGCTCGAAACGATCGCACTCTTTCGTATATACGATGCTCAGATTTTTCAAGTACTACTCTGTTCGGAAATGTAAAGTTCCAAACGTTCTTACCAGATTTCCGGCCAAAATGACATGTCCACACGCACGCAACACTCTGTTATGTACCTGCATGCTTGGTACATATCTACGGGCCAAATACTATGATACACCAACAATGGCAGCGGCAGTAACACCAATATCACAGTGTTGGTGCTTGCTGCTTTGTTTGTGAGTTTGCAACGCACAGAGACTCGCGTGTGCTCGTGAGCCAGGCGCTTGGGGCTCGCGTACCCTTATACTTCGTTCCCTCGTTTTGTTTTTAAATTTCGAGTCTCTCTTCAGATACGATAACGAGTATTTTTCATGGTGATCTGGTTTCCGTTTATGTTTTTGAACAACTTGGGTGAACGGCGACTTTTTTCGTATAACATCAAGCTAAACACGATAGCACGTATCATATCGAGATCACATATTATACAACAGTGTTTTTTATTTGATATACAGCAGATACGTATAGTATAGGAGTGACTTGCTGCTGATTGCAGTAGGTACACGAAGTGCCGCCTGCTGCACCACTTGCTTTCACTACTATTAATAATACTGCTGTATAACAAAACTGTTTGTTGCGCTTTTCGTTCCTACTGTGCTTGCTGTAGGTAAATGTATATACAAATTATACATGCTTAAGATCTATTGCGAAAACATACAAAACACGAACCGTGACTAAAAACAACTGGCACTTTAGCGAATCCTGATGGCATTGGTCACAAACTACAATGTACTAGCAGCTATTACTACTGCTGTATGTATAAAGTGCGTAAACACGAAGAATAGTGACTGCTGCAGCTGTACATTGTTTTTACCGCTGTTCCTGCTGCTGGATACTGGTCTGTGTATTTACTCCTGCTGCAGCACATATTGTTATGATATGCATAACATGATATGTTGCATACAGAAACCAACTGCAGCAGTAGTAACAGTAGATCTGCTTACTGTGTTGGCAATGCTTGATGTATGTTGAATACAGCACATATAGCATAGGAGGAGTTTCTTACTGCTGCTTGCTGTAGGTACAAGAAGTGCCGCCTGCTGCACTGCTCGCTTTTACTACTGCATTAAAAACAAAACTAATTGTTGCGCTTTTCACACCTCCTGTACTATAACTGTGCTTGCTGTAGGTACATTGATACGTACTGTTTGCTCGCTGTGGTACTTGAAATAATATCAATCCTGCGAGTATTCCGAAAACATACAAACCACGACCCGTGACAAAAAGCAACTGGCACTTTCGCGAATCCTGGCATTGGTCACAACTTACTACAGTACCGTACATACAATGTTTGCTACTTCTTACTGCTACTGTAGACAGGGCTTGCTGTACGTATACGTATATGCTGTTTGCTGTGGCACCCAAGTACTGCCATTCCTCACGAACAAAAAAAAACAAAAATTGCGACGAAAAAAGCTTACACCTTCGCGCACCTTGACATTGTTTTCTTTTTAAAAAATTCCAGCAATATCTACGTGACGTTTCGCGACAAAAGTCGTTGGGTTAGGAATCAGGTTGCGTTTGTTAGGAAGAATACCTCAATTACGACTACCGCTGTTATTGGCGAGTGACCGCTATTAATGACTAGTGATGGTTTTGTCCCTGTCGCATGCCAGCTTGCGTCACCCCATGGGGACCACCCCACTCTCCGAAGGGGAGCCTAGTATGTGTAGTTATGTTTGTGATTTTTTCGCACTTTTCGCAACTGTTTTTTTCGTGCGAGCACTTTTCGGCAAAATGCAAAGTACCTGGACACGGGAGGCCCGGCCGGACACATTGCTCGAGGTTTGAGCTCGATTCGAGCACTGTAGCTCGCGTGGCGGGCGCTTAACGTTTTGTTTCCCGTGGGAGTGTATGAGACAATTTCCCGGGTTCTCTGCATGAGGCCTTATTTTGTACGTACGTGTCAGTTAATAAGGTTGTGATTTTAGCTTTTGGCCATTCCCCGAGCTCGTCATGAGCGCACACGAGAGCCCAGACAGACCAGTATACCCTAGGTAGACAACATAACATGCAGAGAGCACAACGTTACAACTCTGCATAAGCACCAGCAGGTAACACCGTTCGTGGGTGACACACCCATCTGCGCTGTACTGCCGTGGCTTAGCTGTGTCTATCGGAGCCTGCGGCCCGTAATCCACCATCCACCTTTCTGTTGTCCTGGTGTGTGTGACTGACCCACGCTCACGCTAGCCGGAAAGGTAATGGCCGCTTTGATCAAATAGGAGTATCTCAAGTGTCCTTATATTTCCGATTGTTTGTCTTTCTTACCTGAAACTCACTCCAGAAATCTACGAGAACATCAGACAACATGCAACGAACACAAACGAGGTCACAGCCCCGCCTAGAAGCACAAGCAGCAGCAGACGTTCTTGCGGCAGGTTCGCTGTGTACTGCTGTAGCTGTTAGTGGTTGCTCCATCGGAGGCTTACATCCGTTATCAGCAATCGCCACCATACCTCTCTCTCTCTTCTGCGCTGCTTCTTGCTGCCTGCCTGTGCGGCCTGTCGTGCGGCTGGCGCGAGCCGCGACAAAAATACTGTACCGGTATTTGGGCAAATCATTTTTGGCAATATAGTCAAATGGCCACCATGTCCGATTTTGCACCAGCCGTATAACTGCACGTACGTGCTGGGCTGTTCGGATCTGCACGTACTTTTGCACCATCTTTAACCTGCTCCCACCCGGATCTTATCCCATTTGCCACCCTTCTCCCACCCTCAACGTGCAGAGATATTATCAGCCCTCCGCAGGAGTTGCCGGAGGCCCACCTGGCACCTCAATCCCATTTGGTACCCGTGTAGGCCATACATATCTACCACAACTCTTTCTATACATACAACCGGATTGAATATACGTGCAAATTCGAATAGCCTCGCACATACGTGTAAGTTCTCCGCCGCTGGTGCTTTCCCTACTAAATTTATTTTCAGTTCCATATTTTCTTGTTTTCGTTAGTTGTTTCTTCTTTGTTGCGTTTGTCTCTGTCAACGCACCCGCATTGCTAGTATTTGTATGTCGTATTTGTCGTATCCAGTGGCATACTCGCAGCATTGCCTACTCTGCTCAACTGCATTCTTATTTTTTTCAGTTTGTTTTCCCATCCCATATATTTCGTTCGCCCTTCTTTTCTCTCTCATTCCTAGTCGGAACTCAGACCCGGGGTCAAATAGTGGGCTCTTCTCCATCCTCCCCCACTACGCATGTACGATTCTCGCCTTGCATTTTTATGGCGAGAAAATTGCAGTACTTTCTTCCCTCGTCAAAACTCTCGACAGTTAGTTGGTGGCATTCGAGAATAAACATCTCCATACATATAGAGACTCGAACCCCCGACTTCCGACCTAACTGGCTTCCTTCGTGGCTACCTGTTAGACCACCGGGGTGACCGGCTGTGGGACATCGTGTCCCTCTGTTGCCAAACAAACAAATATTTTTGTCTTTCTGACGCATGTGTGTGTGTTCTTCACATTAAACCTTCCTTTCTACCCGTCGACATCCAGCACACGACGCAGAGATACTACGCTCAGTGCAGTGAGCAGAGCAGACAATTCAATGCCATATAGGACAGGCAAGACCTACCCTGCTAGCAATCCAGGTGCATGAAAGAGAAAAAATGAAAAAAAAGAACAGAACAAAGTGAAAAGGAAAAAAAATAGTAAAACATAAACATAATAAGACAAATCAACACTCAACCAACCGATCAAAAGCATGACAAAATAAAAGAAAGAAAGTGTCGTGTTTCTCCCAGAGGAGATGCGACAGCCAATAAAAATCAAATGAAAATAAACGAAATGAAATGGAATGAGAAACAGCGCCAACAGAGCAAGACTAAGAACGACGGGAAAAGACAGGCAGCCGGAGCACACCAAAAGCATCTTCCAGGTAGTCGAGGCAGGTTTGTGCCCGTAGTACAGACAGGTTCTACTAGCTAGTCGGTCTGGTACTCTGTCTGCCGTCTCCTTGCTGCTTTCGTCCGCCGCGGATCCCCCCCCCATCCGTCTCTATTCCCTTCGGCGCCATCCTTACAACGGATACGTGGCACTTCCTACTCAGTTCTGTTTCGTTTTCGTGCCCCACACCCCACACGAGAGTCCAGGAAATAGAGGAGGAAATAACAAAAACAAAATGAATACGTACGTAGCTATGCAATCGAAGAATATCCTAGCAAAGTACGAAGTGGCAGAGAGATAAGGGCAAAATAGCGATCACGGGAAAATGAATAAATAAATGAAACATAACAAATAAGGCGAGACGCTGTAGCATCGCCGTCATACCCCCCTGGAGAAGCTACGACAGGCAATACACGAAGCAAATCAAAACAAAGGGAGATAAAGACCACCAGAAATACCCAAGGAAAAGCACGCAGCTCGCCATCCACCAAGCCAGGTATTAATAGTACTTTCTCCTTATCGTAGGGATAAGAACGAGAATAACACTGAAACTGAAACAAAACGAAAGGAAATGCTATTTTCCGGTTGCCTGTCCTTTCTTGTCATTTTTAGTCTTGCTATGTTTGCGTTGTTTTTCATTCCATTTCATTTCGTTTAATATCTTTTGATTTTATTGTCTGTCGCATCCCCTCTTGGAGAAGCACGACACTGTCTCTCCATTTTTTTTGCCATGTTTTTGGAGAAGCACGACACTTTCTTTCTTTCTTTTTTTGGCATGTTTTTGTTTGGTTGTTTGATTGTTTGTTGATTTGCTGTATTATATATATATTCGGTCTTTTTTTCCCTTTCGCTATTTCTCTTCTTTGTTTCTCTTTCATGCACCTGGATTGCTAGCAGTGTAGGACTTTCCTGTCGTATACTGTATAGGCATGATATTGCCTGCTCTGCTCACTGCACTGCGGCGTAGTATCTCTGCTGTGTCGTAGTTTTGTGACCACCAGGGTTATAATTAGGCGGTGAAATGTTGCGCAGTTGCACCATTTTTCTGATTAATCGGCGCAGCGCACCACGAAAGGGAGTAGATGTGCGGCTTGCCGCACATCTGTTTTCGGTTCCCGCACCGTTTTAGGCCGCAGGCCCCAAAACCTGTGGGGGGCCAAATTCGCCGAAGGCGCAATTTGGTTTTTGGTTCTGTTTTCGCTGAAGGCGGAAAAACTTTTTGCGGCCTTTTTTGTGATATTTTCGACAATTTCATGCTGAATTTCTCTGTGGATTTCCTTTTTAGGGAACCAAGTTCAAACTTATGACGTTTTTATGTGTCCGACGATCAGATAAGGCTTCAAAGGCTCGCAAATATAGAGGAAGAGGTGGTTTGAATGTTTCAGTGGTTCGAATGATGATCAAATGATAAAATCGCTTGGATGAGTAAGTTGCCCCGTGATAATAATGCCTCGTGGATACACGGAAACCCTTGGTCCCCAATATTCCGGAGGGCACGGGGAACAGGGCAAAGGGACACCTGCCCGGCGTCTTGAGGAATGCTATCGCCGGAAAGAGAACAGCGTATTTGCTCTGTAGAGCGTTAGGGTTAGGATAGGGGGCGAATCAATTGATTTCAACATTTCAAAGATTCCCCAGCGTTGACCTGCACGCTGACATTTTAGCGCTTTAGGTATTGATGGTATATCCATCAGGTATGCGTGCAGTTTTGTGCAGCAGCGTCTGTCCTTATTTCTTTGCTCTTTGCATGACATTCTAAGCCAGTCTGACTCACGCCTGGTATAGGGTAAGAAGAGCGAATGAGACACATTTTGAGTAAATTTACGCATATACGTCCAAAACTGTCGCCTCCGGCGGACATCCGGCGGCCCTCCGGGGACCCTCCGGGGACCCTCCGGGGGCCCTCCGGGGCCCCCTGCGGAGGGTGCACCTCGCCTCCGGCTCGTAGTGCGCGACGCGCACCACATTTTTATCCCGTGGTGCGCTGCGCGCACCACGCGCTGGAACACTAATTATAACCCTGGTGACCACATAACTGGTACCGTTCTAGGACGAAGAATCGGCACGGACACTGGGTGTGCTGGATATCGACGGGTAGAAAGGAAGGTTTAATGTGAAGAACACACACACATATACGATACAGGTGGACGATGCCTTTTCTGAGCTCCTCACTTGAGCAGCTCCATGCCCCGGTGGGCTCGCAGGTAACCACGAAGCCTGTTAGCGTCAAGGTCGCTAGTTCGAGCCCCGCCAAGTGCATGTTGGTAGGGTCTTTTTCTTGCTAAAATATCTTGACTACAGTACGCGACAGATGTTAAGAATTTGATAATTAAGAATTTCAGGCTGAGATTTTGCGAAATTTAAGAATTTACAGCTAAGCATTTGTGCTGAACTCGAGGAGGAAATAAGAATTAGAACTTGGGGAATTGCAACGTGTCGGCAGATAAGAATTTCCCACATTGCACTTACGGCCAGAATAATAAGAAACTGCCCAGACACCCCCCAAGGCGAGATCACGCTCCCAACCAAGCTGCCTTCTCTCTGAAAATCGACCTCACAAGTGACCTGATTTTTTCATTTTTTTAAATATTTTTATTTGCAATTTTGCAAATGTTTTGAAAATATTTGCCCAAAAAAAGATCCCCCCCTTCCCCTCTTCATACATACATGCAAATACCAAATAATGCAACCCCATTTTATTATCTATCCCCCCAGCGATGCGGACAGAATCAGCTCGGCGTGCTTGCTGCTTGTATATGCTGTCGCTTGTACCGCAGAGGACTGTACAGTACTGCAGACCCCTCAGAGAACTGTAGAGGATATTACAACGGAACCTCGACCTGCACTGCATTGTGGCGGACGATTCGCGGTGGTGAGGGTTTGCGGCGATGAATCTGTCCCACGACGCTTTGGAGGACCTCAATGCGCTCGCCGTGTTGAAGGCTGAGGGAGGGATCCTTGAGCGACACTTCTTGCTACTCAAGGGGCATGTCATCAACGACCACCGCCGTGTTGATGTCTCTAGCTTGGAGGGACTTCGCATGGCTTTGCGCGTGAAGCGTATAGGTGCTTTGACGGAAGAAGAGCACGCCAGAGACATCGATAGCAAGGTCGCCCAGATACTCCGACAGAGCGACTGCGTGCAAGTTGCTGCCCCTTCAACGGCTTCTAGGCCACCTCTTCAAATTGGAGGACAGCGAGGATGAAGACGAGGACAGCTCGGAAGGTGACGGTAAACGGCTTTTTGCTTCAAGTATTTTTGCTTCCACTGCATTCTCGTGTGCTTTACAGAGCTTGCGAGTGGTTTGCTGTACGTATGAATTGGTATTTAATGTACTTCGCGGGGACTTGAAAATGTGTGTCCTGACTTGTCATATGGTTCTCCTTTTCGGGAAAACCCCCGCTATTTGCCTATTCGAACCGTGATATGTTGTTTCCCCGAATGCCGAAAATTAATACCGGTAAATTAATAACCAACCTCCCTTATCCCCATTAACCCCTCGATCGACACAATGACTACCAGGTATCCAACATTGAATGGACTATTATTTACGGAGTGTATACCACAGAATCCCACCCCGTGCGTGGTTTCCCTTCGCCGCTACATTACCACCTTATGCTGTTCAGGTGTCTTTGACAATGGGAAAGACCCGAAGACCCTGCTGGACGACGAAGACGACATATCACCGGAGGATGAGGCGATCGGGATGGTGATTCCAGACGGGTTTCGTCTCCAGGAGTCGAGACCAGCTGCTCTAGATAATTCGTTACTGAAACGTGGAGTGTTAGTGAGACTGGGCATGGGGTGGTTTGGTGGCCTGATCACTCGCAAGAGTCAGGAGCGGACGAAAAATGTGTACGACTACCGCGTGCATCTTGAAGCCGACCAAAGCGTGCGTAGCATGAAGCTACCATTAGCTGCATACAGCACGGAAAACACCGCGGCGGTGGGTGCGTGGGTTTTGCTAGAGCTGAACGACGCAGAGCAGACGGGGGGTACAGTCGGACAGGTCGGGCAGACCAGTCAGCCCAAAGGTTCAGAAGCAGGCAGGGAAATACCGTCAGTCAGTAGCAGGGGGAGAGCGTTAAGGCCCAACGTGCGTAACGTAGACCGTGTGGGTTGAGTTTATGTTTTGGCTACAGCAGTACGAAGTACTACCATACAGTAAGGGAGTCGTTGAAGGTGGGCAACATGAGCTTCGATTCCTGCTGCCCTGAAGAGCTGCGTTTATACACGAATACTAAATATTTGATGCAAACAACTGCAGTAGTACAGTAGTACTGCTGTGGTGTTGTGGATTATGAGTGATGGGTGCCATGTAGTAAAACATGCATGTAAATGATACGTGGTATATCTTAATAACAACCGCTCAAGAAAAAATGGTCGTAGGCACGCCTTTGCAGAAAAAAACATATTTGGAACGCCATTTCAAAATAAGCATACGCATTTTAAGAATTTGGCGTTTTGCACTCTTTCGCCAGATATGAATGTGGATTTAAGCATTTGTGCTGAAATCAGCAAGAAAATAAGACGCGAGCCTCAGCCAAAATAGGAGATTCTTATCATCTGTCGCGTACTGGGTTTCCCTTCGCCGCTACATTACCACCTTATGCTGTTCAGGTGTCTTTGACAATGGGAAAGACCCGAAGACCCTGCTGGACGACGAAGACGTAATATCACCGGAGGATGAGGCGATCGGGATGGTGATTCCAGACGGGTTTCGTCTCCAGGAGTCGAGACCAGCTGCTCTAGATAATTCGTTACTGAAACGTGGAGTGTTAGTGAGACTGGGCATGGGGTGGTTTGGTGGCCTGATCACTCGCAAGAGTCAGGAGCGGACGAAAAATGTGTACGACTACCGCGTGCATCTTGAAGCCGACCAAAGCGTGCGTAGCATGAAGCTACCATTAGCTGCATACAGCACGGAAAACACCGCGGCGGTGGGTGCGTGGGTTTTGCTAGAGCTGAACGACGCAGAGCAGACGGGGGGTACAGTCGGACAGGTCGGGCAGACCAGTCAGCCCAAAGGTTCAGAAGCAGGCAGGGAAATACCGTCAGTCAGTAGCAGGGGGAGAGCGTTAAGGCCCAACGTGCGTAACGTAGACCGTGTGGGTTGAGTTTATGTTTTGGCTACAGCAGTACGAAGTACTACCATACAGTAAGGGAGTCGTTGAAGGTGGGCAACATGAGCTTCGATTCCTGCTGCCCTGAAGAGCTGCGTTTATACACGAATACTAAATATTTGATGCAAACAACTGCAGTAGTACAGTAGTAACTGCTGTGGTGTTGTGGATTATGAGTGATGGGTGCCATGTAGTAAAACATGCATGTAAATGATACGTGGTATATCTTAATAACAACCGCTCAAGAAAAAATGGTCGTAGGCACGCCTTTGCAGAAAAAAACATATTTGGAACGCTATTTCAAAATAAGCATACGCATTTTAAGAATTTGGCGTTTTGCACTCTTTCGCCAGATAAAAATGTGGATTTAAGCATTTGTGCTGAAATCAGCAAGAAAATAAGACGCGAGCCTCAGCCAAAATAGGAGATTCTTATCATCTGTCGCGTACTGTAGTGGAAAGCGCGAGAGCATGAGTTAGCTATATTCGATGAAAATCGACGAGCGTTGGGAATGCTGAACCCTTTGCGCGACAAAAATCAAGGCAAGAACCGTAGTGGGGGAGGAGGGAGAGGAGCCTACTTTGTGGCCCCGGATCTGAGTGACAACTAGGGAGGGAGAAAGACGGAAGTTCAAAGATAATGAATGGGATGGGGAAAAAAAAACAAAATCTCACCGAAACATTTATTTTGGAGGAGAAAACAAGTACCCGGGGCACGACATCATGACCTACTAAAGTATATAATATATATAATCTGAATTCATGCGTATTGCTACACAAGAATCAAAGTACGACCACTATGTGGGGCAAGGATTCAGTCCGATCGATAAGACTCGTTTCAGCCAAAATGTGACACCCTCTATTACCGTATATAGCACGCGTCCTTCACTAATATATAGTTTGCATATCCGGTTCCTGCTTCGCTAAATAAATACGAGATTTTTTTGGCCCTCTTTTCTCTCTCCTTCACTCATCTATAACGATAAAAACAAAAGAGCACCGGACATACGAGTATATATGTAATTTTTCTTACACTTGCTGTACATAATCAATTCTTATAGTTTTGCAAAAGGGTGAGAACGATACGTGATAAAAAAAGGCTATAACCAATAACGGGTACACCCGCGCCGGTAGGAGTCAAAAACGGGTACAGCGAACAGGGCTAGGACCGAGAGAAGAGCCACTTTAGCAATGGAGAGGAAAAATATGCAAAATAAGAAAAAACGGAGGAGGGGACGGGCCTCACGTCGGCTGGCGAGGAAGTCAGCACGCGAGGCTCGTACGCGGCAGAAGGAGGCACTTGTGGCGGTAGCGACCTACAACGTGCGCGCCCTGGCTGTAAAGGGGAAGAACGGGTATGGACATGACGAGCGCATCCTGACGAAGGTGCAACAGCTTGGCTGTGACTTCGTAGGTCTGCAGGAAACTCGACGAGCCGGCAGGACGACATTCCGCGCTGCTGGGTATCAAGTTTTTTGTTCAGGTCAGGAGGAAACAGCAGCCAGACAGGGGTTGTATGGGGTTGGACTGGCAGTCAAGGAGTGTATATGCCGTAAGTCTGTGTATACCCACGATTTCATGGACGAACGGCTTATGTCGATGCGTTTCGAGTTGACTGATAAATACGAGGCAGTAAAGTTTGTCGTTGCGTAAGCCCCAACAGAGTGTACCAAAGACGTCGAGCTGAAACGTGTTTTCTGGAAAAAGCTGGAGGACCTAGTCGAACAGATTCCAACTAGAGAGTGTTTGTTCGTACTGATGGATGCTAATGCACGAACTGGGCAGAGACTAGGGTGCGATGATAATGAAAACAGAGTTCTGGGAGCATACGGCCGCGATTTGATCAACGATAATGGCAAACTTCTTCTGTCGTTCGCTACCAATTGCAAGCTAGCTCTCACCAACACTTTTTTCAGCACACGCGAGGGTGGAATCTCGCATACTCACAACGGCGCCGGCCCCAATGACCGTAAGCGCATTGATTACATCCTAACCCGACAAGTCCATCGGCCTAGAGTACACGATGTTAAAGTTGTCCCTCAACCTCCGCCACCAGCTAAGGCTGATTCAGACCACAACATCGTACACATGAAGGTTCGTCTCTCTGGACATCTTGCATCGAACCGACAAGCACACAAGACGTCAAAAGGCCGACCGTTTGACCGCAAGGTGTTTATGTCCGACGGAAAACGTCGTGAGCGAGTAGTTGCGAGAGTCGTTTCCACTCTCAACCAACCTTTCTAACCACACAACATTGCTGGTATGGTTACTATGTTCACCTCAACCGTCATCGATGCGGTAGACGCCGAGGTACCACCTACATCGCACCAGCCACGCAAGCGTGGATGGTGTGAGTCGGCCGAAGCCTCGGCTGCCTTAAAAAAAGCATGGCCCGCGAGGGAAGAGGCGCGACAGCACCTACGCACCCACCCCCGAGATAGTACCGCGTGGAAGACTCTGAGGACCGCGTGTGCGAATCTTCGGGAGGTGGTCGCTGTAGGGGTACATGCGTATTTCGAAGAGTACCTAGCCGAAACCGAGAGACTACTAGCTGATAATGGCCAGCGAGGCTTTTACAAGCACCTGAAGGGCACTGTAGGGTTGGAGGGCAAGAAAGCGCGAAGCGAGCAGTTCATTAGGGACGAGGATGGCACGCTGCTACCGGATAAAGTGCTAATTCGTCAACAGTGGATGAGAGCCTTCCACAAACTCTTGAACGAAATCACTGAAACTTGATCCCACTATTATCATCGATCCATTGCCACCACGACCGCTTGAACAATCACTTGGCGATGAGCCATCTGTGGACGAGATGATAGGAGCCGTTAAGACAATTCCGAATGGGAAAGCGGTAGGACCAGACGACCTGCCCGCCGAGCTACTGAAAATCGATCAGCCCGATTTTATCCAATGCTTCCACCACATTCTTGTCAATGTTTGGATAATGGGTGAAGTCCCCCAGCAGTGGAAAGACGCGATCATCAAGGTTCTTTACAAAAAGAAGAACCGAACTGATTGCAACAACTACAGAGGGATTTCGCTTGTTGCCCATGCAGGAAAAGTGCTGTTGAAAATCGTCGCATCCCGTATCAGCAACTACTGCGAGGACCGAGGCATCTTCGTCCTACACGATCAACAGTCGACATGCTGTTCGTAGTACGACGATTACAAGAACTCGGACGAGACAGAAAACTTCCTTTGTACATATGCTTCATCGATCTGCAGAAAGCGTACGACTCTGTCGACCGAGAGCTGCTGTGGCAGGGTACTTACGCGCGTTCGCATACCAACCAAGATGCGTATAATCATCCGCCAGTTTCACGACGGCATGCGTGCTTGCGTACGCACAGATGATGGTGAGCACTCTGATTGGTTTAATGTCACGAAGGGGCTACGACAAGGCTGCGTGCTGTCGCCACTGCTGTTCAACGTGTTTTTCGCTCCTGTGATACACGTTGTTCTCGTACGCTTCAGCGAAGACGAATACATCATGAGGGATTTGGTTCACCTCAAGGAGGATGTAGTGGTTGGAAAAGAGGTACCATTGGCATTCGTGCGAAGGGCTGTATGGGGTATGCTGTACGCCGATGATGCAGGAAGTGTCTCAAAGTCTGCGGAGAGTCTCGCAACAATGATGACAGTCATCGTGACTGTCTTCGAAGCAGCAGGCCTCACGGTTTCAGAAAAGATAACGGAAACGATGATCTTACGAACACGGGACCAGACACCCCCTCCTCCGCCGCTCGTTATCGAAGCAGCTGGTCAGAGGTATAGACAGACGAGCCAGTTCATGTACCTCGGCTGCATTATCCACGAAGACGCTGACCTCTCACTCGAAATCGAACGACGGATCCGTCTCACGTGGGCGTGCTTCAAACGGTTCGGACCAGAGTTGTACGTCATGAAGACGGCTCGACTTAGTCTGAAAATCCACATGTTGAATCCACATGTTGAAGGTCGAGGTGATTGAGACCCTGCTGTACGGATGTTTGACGTGGACCCTCGGTGCACAACAATTCGCCAGGCTCCGATCGGTACACCACCAAATCCTCCTGCGTGTCATTGGCTTCCAGCGTCGGCAGCGTGGCGACTATAGAACCCTCTCCTACGCAAAGGCTCTCAAGCAGACACGATGCGAGAGCATCGAAACGACGATCCGTAAACGGCGTCTGTTCTTTGCGGGAGCCGTGGCACGGCAACCCAAGGGGCGACTACCCAGTCGGGTGATGTTCGGGACCATGACGGGTGGGGAGGGACGCAGACCGGGCGGACAACCAAAGTCCTGGCAGAAATGCCTTGCTGAAGACCTCAAGGTGTTTCAAGCCTCCAAGGGGTCCACGGCACAGGTCCCGTTGGTGTTTGGAGTAGAGACCGCAGTGTGGACCGTTGCAGCTTTCTAAAACGGGCAAGTGGTACAGGGGGGTCCTCGAAGCGGCTGAACAGTTCATGATCCGGTGGCACAAGGTCGAGGCGGAACTGAGAAGACAGCGCCACGCATCCGTTGCGGGGGATGCAAGAGGGAATGGGGAGGGGGGGGGGCAACAGTGGTACGGAAACCGCGGCTGATGAGAGCAGGGGGGAAACAGCCGACAGGATAGCAAGGTACCAGGCTGACTAGTAAGTCCCGCCTAGACAGTTTCATTGTTACTCTCGTCCTTATCCCTGTGATGAGAAATACGTACTACCTGGCTTGGCGGATGGCAAACTGGGTGTTTGATTTTTTTTTTCTTTTTTTCTTTCCTTCCTTGGGTATATGCTGGTGGTCTTTCTTTCCCTTTGTTTGTTTTTATCTTTCCTTCCTTGGGTATATGCTGGTGGTCTTTCTTTCCCTTTGTTTGTTTTTATTTTCTCATTTTTATTTTAATTTTAATTTTTATTTTTGCTTGTTGTATTGCCTGTTGTTGCTTCTCAAGGGGAGCACGACAACGATGCTACAGCCCCTCGCATTATTTGCTGCATTTACTTTTTTTTACTTATTGTTGTTACCGTGATCGCTGTTGCCTTTGTTTCTCCGCCTTCCGTATTTTTCCTGGGACTTTCCTTGGTTGCTTAGCTACGTACGTATTCATTTTGTCTTTGTTATTTTCCGTTCTCTTTCCTGGACTCTCGTGTGTTACGAGGGGTGGACAAAGGGTGATAGTGGATCTTTAAAATGGGGGTTTTGTCTTGGTAGTATGTGGACCCTCACATCGAACTCTAACCCTAACCCTAACCCGAACCTTATGCCAGTGGTCAGTGCTTGCTTGGTCAATCAGAGTGCCTAATTAGCTACCTTAGGAAGATCCACGAACAGTGTTTGTCCACTACTGCTGTGTGTTACACGAGAACGAAACGGAACTGAGTAGGAAGTGCCACGTATCCGTTGTATGGGTGGCGCCCAAGGGAATGGAGACGGAGGGTGGGGGGGTTCGTAGGGAAACCACGGCGGACGGAAGCAGGAAGGAGACGGCAAACAGAGTAGGTACCAGACCGACTAGCTGGTAGAACCTGCCTGTGTGTGTGTATTCTTCACATTAAACCTTCCTTTCTACCCGTACTACGGGCACAAAACTGCCTCGGCTGGCTGGAAGGTGCTTTTGGTGTGCTCCGGCTGGCTGTCCTTTCCTGTCGTTCTTAGTCTTGCTCTGTTGGCGCTGTTTTCGGTCCATTTCATCTCAATTCGTTTAATTTCATTTGTTTTTTCTTGCATGTCGCATCTCCTCTGGGAGAAGCACGACACTTTCTTTCTTTCTTGTGTCATGCTTGTGTTTAGTTGCTTGATTGTTGATTTGCTTCAGTATATTTACGTTTTATTGTTTTTTCTTTTTTCTCTTTTTTTCTCTTGCATGCACCTGGATTGCTAGCAGGGTAGGTCTTGCCTGTCGTATATGGCATTGCATTGTCTGCTCTGCTTTTACTGCACTGAGCGTAGTATCTCTGTGTCGT
Organism: Saccharina japonica; assembly: GCA_008828725.1. NCBI lineage: Eukaryota > Phaeophyceae > Laminariales > Laminariaceae > Saccharina > Saccharina japonica. Next base: position 22,879 of record MEHQ01003949.1, read on the forward strand.
AGGTTTGTGACCACAGAACTGGTACCTTTTTAGGATGAAGAATCGGCACGGACACTGGGTGTGCTGGATGTCGACGGGTAGAAAAGAAGGTTTAATGCGAAGAACACACACACACATAGCATGGAATCGAGTCAACAACACATCCCACGAGTCATCACGGGATAAATTGGCCAAACTCACATCGTGTCCGTTTTTGACGGGTATAGTGACAACCAGTCACACTTGTCGGCGCCTAACTATACACTTAGACGTGTCCAGATTTTGTTTGGAGGGCTCAAGCCCGGGTGGGATCGGGAGCAGGGTCAGGGGTAGAGGTGGGCACCTTTAAATAAAAAACCGGTTTAAACCGGTTATTGGAAACCCAGCAGGCGTGCCCGAGTAGACGGTTTTTGGCAAAATAAACCGCGTTTTTTTTGGCCGGTTTAAACCGGTTAACCGAAAACCGGTTTAACCCGGAATAAAACCGCGGTTAACCGGTCAACCGGTTTAAACCGGCATAATCGAACCGACTCTTGACTGCTTATACTACTCCGCACAGCAGTAGTAATATAGTACGGGTCGGAAATGACTCGGTTCTAGTGTCTGGATGACTTGGCAATTGCGTGTGGGCCGAGAACGATTTTGTTTTTGTACGGGAGATATAAATATACTTGATTTCAGTGTATGTATCCTGTTTGACTTGTTTTTTGTGTGCGAGTCGAAAAATACTTAGTTTTAGTGTGGGGGCATCGAAATTGTCTTAGTTTTAGAATGGAGATCGAATTTGACTTGATTTTAGTGTTAGGGCTGAAATATTAACTTTTATTTTGTGGGTGGATTGAAATATAATTGATTTTGTGTGGGGATAGTGATTGCCTTGATTTTTGTGCGGGGGCTCGAAATTTATTTGGTTTTTAGTGTCAGGGCTAAAAATAACTTGGGTATAGCGTCTGGATGGAAATTGACTGTTTTGGGGGATCGAAGTTCACTTGCTCTTTGTGTGCGGGCCGAAACTAACTTGGTTTTGGTGTGCGGGGCTAAAAGGTGCGCCGTGCACCGCTAAACTCTACTAACCCGGGATTATTAATAATGATAACAACAATAATAATAATAATAATAGATATCGCGCTGCTTTATTGTTGGCAGGAGTTTTTTCTCGTCAATTCACTTCGCTATATATTAATCCAGTGGTATGCAGTGCCTAACCCTGTCGATCGTAGATCTGCTGCGGTCTCGACTGCCCACGAAAATCGCACTGCAGCAGCAGCAACCAGTGTTGTAGTACCTGTAGCAGCAATGTCGTATTATATATATAATAAGTTTTACCTGGAATTCACGTTACCCCGTAAAATATATGCTGTGCTGTTGTTGTACGATACCACCTCGTATTCTATTAGTACGCTAACAGTGGCTCGGGATCCACATACACAGCATGTACTGGACGCATATATATGCCGTGTTATTCAATGATTTCGAGGCGTTTCATGTTGTCATCCGGTTTAAACCGGTTTTCGGTTAACCGGTTTAAACCGGCTGAAAAAACCGGTCTAAACCGGTTTTTGGATTCGAGAATAACGCCTCCTTGGCCGGTTTTCGTTTTTTTATTTTTCCCTCTAGGTGCCCACCTCTAGTCAGGGGTCAGGAGTGTTTAGAGGCAGAGGGTTCTGGCGGCAAGCATGTATGTATGTGTGTTTTACTTGGTCTCAGGGTGTACCTGAAATACACCCTATCTATACGTACTACGTCAGCAGTCGTATTACAAGTTCAAGTAAAAATACATTATCATCAGGTGTATCATACGTAGGTGGATGGTCGTATCACTCCGAAGACGTACGTACTACGTGACCAGGTGCGTAAAGTGGTTGAATACTCGTAGAGTTCAAGTGAAATGTGAAAAAGCTTGGAAGACAGTGAAACAACGAAAGAGCGGCCGCAGACGCTGTGCAGAGCGAGGCACACTGCCTGTAGGCATGTGGTTAAAGCAAAATAACTATCCAAAAACGGTTGAAAGTCAAGCATAATACAAGCATAATAGACATTTACAGTTACACCCGGGACAATGTCTCTCAAAAATGGGTACAATTTTCTTTTGGCCAATCGCGTGGATCGCTGGGCGTGTTATTTACTTGATTCCAGCGTGTACCCGTTTATGAGTGAAAAACGACCGGCTATACCCGTTTTTGGGTATTGCCCTAAATAAAGTATCATGTGATATTAGAGTAACCCTACTTTTTTTTTTCCTTTCCCCCCCCATCCCATTTACTATATTAGATCTCCTTCTTTAGTCGTAACTCAGGTCCGGGTTCACTCAGTAGGCTTTTCTCCTCCCTCCTCACTACGGTTCGTGCCTTGAAATTTTATCGCGAGAAGTTGTCAGCACTTTCCTGCCTCGTCAATCGAATTGTGCATACCCACGCTATTGCCGGTATCTAATTTGCACTCTCAACAGCAGACAGTACTGCTGTTGTTGAAGTATTCTGTATTCGCGTATTCGAACTCGCATGCATACGCATCATATTATAGTATGTAAACTGTTTTATTTACCTTGGACCAGGGTTGCCAAATGGCCGTCGATCGTACGGTTTGTCCGATCAAATCTTCACTCTACTGACTACCCACTTTGTCTCACGCAATTATGAGAGTTGACAGGTGAAACAAAGTTGGCAAGAACTGTGGGCGACCAAGAAGAATCCAAAATCCGGTCTCAACATTAAAATCGGAAGTCATTGTCGTTTTTTCGAACTTGTTGTCGCGAAATTTTGCCGAAACGACATACTACGTATAATTAGAAAATTGCCCCTAAACGAAGAATAGTTGACCCGAAATGCCCCCTAAATCCCAACATGATGATTAGTCTTCCCCAAGTCTCGTTTTCGTAGAGCTAATACGCCAATTCAAGCACAAAATAGAATAATGCACATAAATGTAAGTCCATCTTAATCTACTCTCAATGTTGGGGAATTTCGACGTAGCGTCACCACGTCAATGACCGCATTGTGATACATTGACGGGGCTTTCTTCGAGGCGGCGAGGGGAACCTTTGCTCTGGCGATGAGCTGCTCCGGGGTACGGCCCCACTCTGAGCATCGACGACGCGGTCCGCTTGTTTCGTCGACGCGCTCAGTGTCTGTTCCACTTATTGAAATCCCGGTATTTCAGGTAGTTCGAAAGACCTTTACGTAGCGTAGCTTCGATTTTCAGCCAGGAGTGTTGTATTCTGTTGTGGTGTATATAATATGTGTGTGGTTTGTTGATGTAATAATGTGTAAAGTGTTTGCAGCTCGGGATGGCCCCATAGGGACGGTATTTTTGGCAATGAGAACACCTTGGATGATACATGTGTGTGTTCTTCACATTAAAACTTCCTTTCTATCCGTCGACATCCAGCACACTCAGTGCCAGTGCCGATTCTTCATCCTAAAAAGATACCAGTTCTGTGGTCACAAAACTGCGACACAGAGATACTACGCTAAGTGCAGCAAGCAGAGCAGACAATGCAATGCCATATACGACAGGCAAGACCTACCCTGCAGAGGGACGACCCCGAATGCGTAGAGTTTTCCGGGGTAAGCCAGACCAATGTCGCTGCAAAATACTAGGAATAGCAAGTCAGAATCACTCACTGTTGTTCGCCGATTCAATCACCAAAACAAAGTGGCTGAAAATGTTTATTAGATGTGTCCACGTATTGCCTCGGCTGAGATCTGTTCAATTCCAGTTTCGGAAAAATATGACAAACCCCCATTCCACCATAGAAAAGCTGACCACATATTTGTCTTTGTTATTTGTAACTGCTAGTTTCTTTCGGCCCCAAGGAAAAACAACAAAACGATCGGGCCATCTTTGTAGCCTGGATCAGGGCTTTCCCACGGTACATTTCATGATACATGGATGTTCGCCAAACCTGTGGCACAACTCGAACTCTGAGACATCTCACCTATTGTGATAATTTGATCGGACAGACTGCTGTCAAATATTATGTATATTATACACAAGGTATATATTTATGTGCCGTGGCTTCGTGGCCTAGCTCTCTATCAATAATTGGAGGAAGAATCGGCACGGACACTGGAACCAGCAAGGGCACTGCTGTGTGTGCTGGACGTCGACGGGTAGAAAAATACAGGACGCACCGGTTGTGGGATTCTTTGTATGGAAACCAAATCGACAGCAGAATGCGCCAGGCGTGTGAATGCACTATTCGACGCGAGTCGATAAGGGAAGAAAATGATGAATTGTTATTATCCTCGTTCAAATGGAAGCACGTACAGCAGTGGTAGTGGGGAGGGAGGGAAGAACCTGCTTTGTGACCCCAGGTCTAGGTGTCGACTGGACAGGGGCAAGGAGAAGAATAACATAAATGCGACGGGAAAAAAAACAGTGCCCACATTGAACATCGCGCCCTAGGAAAAAGCCAGGAAATGTTGTCTTAGGTGGGTTCGAGGAACCGGCCAGTAAATGTTCGCTCGAGGTCCACCAGACTGACCGGGTACCTTCGTAACCCCTGTGCCCAGTACTCTCGACAACTCGGTTGGAACCGCTGGCCATTACCTGCCTGCCTGCACGAATCCTCCGCCGTCATCTGCGAGTTCCTCGATAGCCAGGAGACCAACCAGGTGAAAAACACCTAACAATGCGAACGTGGAGTACGGATATAAGGCTTAGCGATAAATGAGACCACCTCTACTCTCGTTGGAATTATCACCACGTTGTCTGAGGAAGATAAAGTACATGTCGCGGTAGATCAAACTCAGCTTGCGATTAGGGAACAGAGGTTGGCCTCGGCCTGTGTCTCGAAGCACAATTCAGGCTTGTCCTCTGGTTGCGGTAGGCTGCGTTGCTCACTACAGCATGGATAGCTCTCGGTATACACAAATTACTCAGTAGCCGGTTATTTGACTTCGAAGTACGCACCGCAATGTCCAAGGGGTCCCTCCGGGAAAAACATAGACAAGGAAAAGTAGCACAGCATGTTTGAAAACACAATCCGTTTTTTATTTATTTATTTTTTCTGTAACATTTCTGGTATAATTTCGACCTTTCACAACTCCCTACTCGTACCGAAAATCAAATTTACCCAATTTTAACGGCCATACCTACTCCCTATAAGCAGTTAGTTTTTGACAGTAAACAAGTCACGGGCAACATGTTTGTCTCAGAGACTGGTCAACTCCTCGTTTGTTTCATTACGAAAAGTGCTTCTTACTTAAAAACGACCCACCATACCTCTGGAACCCCAAGACGAATTTTGAAAATGGCAGTTTCTCCGGCTGCTGATAATGTTTTGACTCAGAGTTTCGACGAGGACGGCAATCACTACTTGGCGAACCTACCTGGGCCTCTAGTTAAACCGGCCGTAGAGTCCCACGCGCTCACAGCATAGTAGAGATACCAAGCAGGAGTTCCGGAACGACGAACTTCCTTGCTGCTGAGCACTTTCGTGTCGAGATGCAAACACAGCAATGCCTGCGCTCCCTTGCAGATCCGAGAGCCCCAACATCTCCTTAAGACTATAACCAACAACAATCTATATGCTGGTCGAGAGTAGGTCTGAGCATTATAACTGGAGCTATGCCGTGTTCGGTCAGGAGTATTGACATGGTGTTATTGCACCAGAAACAGCGTCGTTGGTGTAAGGATGACGCTTTTGTTACTGCTGTTCAAAATACTAAAATATGATACCCCTTTTTTTCTTTTGGCTGCGAAGGGGTTCGGGCAAAAACCGTGAGAGCACTGCAAGATCATGTTTTTCCTTTTTCAGTTGCAATACGATTTATGGTATACTTTCGGCCCCTTACGACTCCCTGCCGAACAATACATAGCTCCGATTCTAATAATCAGACCTACTCGCTGTGATCTAGTCGAAGTCGAACTTGGAAAAAGGTAGTTTATCCGGCTGCTGATACTTGTTTTTATTCATACTTTAGACGAGGACGCCGAGCATTCTTAAAATAATAGGCGAACGTACCTGGTCTTTCGGTCTGACCGTCCGTAGCATCCTACCCCGCTACCACAGACTATAGATAACAAGCAGGGCCCCCAAAAATATCGAAGTTCTTCCAGTTCTTCCTGCTGAGCAATTTCGTTTCGTGATGCAAACATTGCAATGCCTTCCCTTCCTTGCAGATCCGAGAGCCCCAGCACGTCCTAGAGATACCGGAAACGTTGTACCAGGTACGTCGTTCTGGAAAAAGTCCGAGCATTGGACTGGACTGGACCTGTCCCGTGTTCGGTAAGGGGTAATTGTAAGGAATTATTGCCCCTAAAAGACGTGATATATCGTAGCTGCAGTAAAATTATCGACCGACAATATATATTTTTAAACACTTAAGTATCATACGTTGGTTTGTTTTGACCGAATGGGCCTCTTCACGTTCACCTGGAGTACACAGTACACACCCGGTCAGGCGCTGTATCCATGTTTGTGGGTGTTATCGGGGTGACGCTTTGTGTCGACAACACTACAGTATCGTGTGATTTACACGTGTAAACATTTAGGCACCACGTTTGTCCTCTACACTGTTGGGCTGGTGTTGAGGCGGTCGACGAAATATACCGGAAGTGTTGTTTCCGCCAATACTTGTCGTCGATGTCGTCGATGTGGTATTTTCCGCAAACAACGATGCTGTCTTTCCGAGTTTTCCAGAAAGTAGGGCTCCAGTGGTCCAAATGAAGCAGTAAGGACTTACCTGGTACTGGTTAGCGCGCGGCTTTCTTCAGCCGCGTACTATTGTCATCGAACCAACAGCACCTCCTTTAGAAGTCATTACAGCTTATTTTTCTCTTTTCTTTTCTCTTTGTCTCTTGCATGCACCTGGATTGCTAGCAGGGTAGGTCTTGCCTGTCGTATATGGCATTGCATTGTCTGCTCTGCTTACTGCACTGGGCGTAGTATCTCTTGTGTCGTAGTTTTGTGACCACATAACTGGTACCTTTTTAGGATAAAGACTCGGCACGGACACTGGGTGCGCTGGATGTCGACGGGTAGAAAGGAAGGTTTAACGTGAAGAACACACACACGCATACCCGGAATAAAGAGCGCCCCGTGACAAGCCTAAACAGGCGCTCGAAACTGCACAACGCTCATACCTGTGGTCCGAAATAGATAGGGTTTCGTGTAGGTAGTATGTCTCTTCGACCACGGATGCTCCAGCTCGGGGTACCTACTGCATGCCTCAAGCTCGGAGATTATATCGGTACATCGGTACTGTACTGATTTTATATTTGATTGGTGTATTGCCTGTCGTAGTTTCTCCAGGGGGGCACGACAGTGATGGTACAGCCCCTCGCATTATTTTACTTTGTTTTATGTAGTTATTTACTTTGCCGTGGTCGCTTTTTGCCTTTGTTTCTCTGTCCTTCCGCATTTTCCTCGGTTTTTTCTTTGGTTGCTTAGCTACGTACGTATTCATTTTGTATTTGATATTTCCTCTTCTAGCTCCTTGACTCTCGTGTGTGGCACAAAAACGAAACGTAATTGAGTAGAAAGAGCCACGTATCCGTTGTATGGGTGGCGCCCAAGGGAATGGAGACGGAGGAAAGGGGGGGGTCGTAGGGAAACCGCGGCGGACGAAAGCAGGAAGGAGACGGCAGAGAGGGTAGGTACCAGGCGGACTAGATGGTAGAACCTGTCTGTATGAACTACGGCCACAAACCTGTCTCGGCTGCCTGGCAGATGCTTTTGGTGTGCTCCGGTTGACTGTCCTTGCCTGTCGTTCTTAGTTCTGCTCTATTTGCGCTTCTTTATTCAGTCCATTTCATTTCGATGCTTTTCGTGTGATTGTTATTGTCTGTCGCATCTCCTCTGGGAGAAGCAAAACACTTTCTTTCTTAATATTTTGTCACGTTTTTGTTTGTTTGGTTGATTGTTGATTTGCTTTATAGTGTTTTTTTTCTTTTTTCTTTTTCGCCTTTTCTCTTCGTTTTTCTGTTTTTCCTCTCTCACGCACCTGGATTGCTAGAAGGGTAGGTCTTGCCTGTCGTATATGCCATTACATTGTCTGCTCTGCTTCTTGCACTGAGCGTAGTAGGGTGGTGCACACTATTGTGTTTTTCCCCGGTGTCCCATGGGAATTCCCGCGGGCTCCCGTGGGCTGCCGTGGTTTCCCACGGGAATGCCCGCGGTGTCCCGCGGGCATTCCCGTGGGACACCGTGGCAGCCCACGCCAATCTGAAAATCAAGCTGTGGGCTACCGCGGGACACCATGGCACCCCGCGGGGCCCGACGGTATGTCGTGGTACCGCCCGTGGCTTCCCGTGGGATTTCCCGCGCGGGATTCGCCCGCGGGACGTTCCCATGGCACCACACCGCTGTCTTTGTTATTCATCCATTTCGAATTACTTACTGTGTGATTCAATGCGGCGCGGTTCGGCGATTCTAACCCTAACCCTAACCCTAACCGCGGGACACCGCGGGAAACCGCGGGACACCATGCTATTCTAACCCTAACCCTAACCCTAACCCTAAACCGCGGGAAACCGCGGGACACCATGCGCTTCTAACCCTAAACCGTGGGAAACCGCGGGACACCGCGGGAAACCGCGGGACAGTCACAAGCACGTTCAATATTTTTCACAATCGCGTATAATCAAATGCTTGTGCGATACAACACTGGGTGCCTATGGGCTCCCGTGGGACACCACGGGAATTCCCACGGGACACCGCGGGAAATCGCAATAATGTCAAACATTGCTGGGTGTGCTGGATGTCGACGGGTAGAAAGGAAGGCTCAATGTGAAGAACACATACAGCAGCAATGACACTATTTCTGGCACGAAAACACCACATCAATACTTACTGAACACGGCATACGATGTAGCTCCAGGTCTAATGCCCAGACCTGCTTTCCCAACCAACGTCTAATAGCGTATTTGTCCGAGTAGTCTTATCGTAGGTGATGGAGCTCTTGTATCTGCTACGAAAAGAGCAGGCATTGCTGCTGCGTTTACCTCGCGAAACAAAAGAGCTCAGCAGCAAGAAATCGGTTCGTTTCGGAGCTGCTGTTGGGTATCTACACTCTGCTGTGGCCGCGTATGACGCTGCCGACGAGCGAACTAGAGGCCCGGGTAGGTTCGCTTAATTTTGTTCGGCGTCCTCGTCGAAAATATGAGTTAAAACAGTATCAGCAGCCAGAGAAACTGCAATTTTTCAAATTCGTCGTTGTTGTGTGCCAGAGGTATGGGGAGTCAGGCAGTCGTGTTTGAGTCCGTGGCACGTTTCTGGATAAAAAAGGCGTCGGATTCATCCGGCTCCAGAGACACAAATGTCGGCCGTGACCTAGTCTATGCTCTCTAAAACTGTAGAAGTAAGTACGTATGAGTAATAAGCTGCAGAAATGGCGTTTTCGGTGTGTGTGTTCTTCACGTTAAACTTCCTTTCTACCCGTCGACATCCACCACACCCAGTGTCCGTGCCGATTCTTGATTCTACGTAGGGAGTCATGAAAGGTCAAATTATACCCGAACAAAGCGAAATGCAACAAAGTTGCAATTGAAAAAAAACAGATTTGTTGCTTTTTAAAGACTGCAGTGGTCTTGAATGTTTTTCCCGAAGGGGTCTCTTAACATTAGTTTTTTTAATCTAAACACAAGCATACCTGGTATTTTGCGACCAAAAACAGGTTCTAAACCCATATACTCGTACCAGGTACATGCGTAAAAAACACACGCCAGGAGTCCTGTGATTGCACGAACTCAATCGAACCGGGTTTCGGCTTGAAACTGGCCAGGTACACCTGGGTTTGTCAGCTTTGTCTACGCACGAACCTAGAATATGTAATATATTCCAACTACAGTATGTTTTGGTCTTACGTCGAGCCAAACAGAGACCATCAATTGATTGGTTGGCTTTTTCTTCGCGTATGTGGCTCCCCCGGCGTTCGGCCGCTGGCTGCAGGTATTATCTACGAGCGTTTATATGTACGCACATATCTGGTCCATACGTACGCTGATTTCACTTTTATTCTCTTTGGGGTGTACGGTGTGCGTCAGTTGTCATTTTTTTCTTGTTTTTTGTCCATCCTAATTATGTTCTTCGCCCTTCTTTTCTCTCTCGCTCTTCAGTCGTGACTCAGATCCGGGGTCACTAAGTAGGCTCATCGGCCCCCTCCCCACCACGATACGTGCCTTGCATTTCGAGAAGACGTCGGCACTTTCTTCCGTCGTCGACTTGCGTCGGATTCCGCCTACCCACGCCACGAGAACGCCCTCAGCAATAATTGGTTCCTTCAAAAACTAAAGTCAAAATCTCACCACAGTGGGATATGAACTCGGGACCAATGTTATTAATATTAATAGTTGCCTTTGAAGCTGACCATTACAGTAGTAATAGTTTACAGGGGCGACCTATATTTAAAACATTAAAAACCAACAGCTGTGAGATCGACGATTTCGTCGAAACTCATCTTTGCTACCCTGGTAGCTGAGTGTATATGCATTACTGGTGTTCTCTCCGTATGATCAGCAGTGATACTATTAATACAACGCCGCGTGAATTCTCCACATCGACACCCAGCACACCCATCGGATGAAAGCAGGAAAGAGACGGCAGACAGGGTATGTACCGGACCGACTAGCTGATAGAACATATCTGTACTACGGGTACAATCCTGCCTCGGCTGCCTGGAAGGTGCTTTTGGTGTTCTCCCGCTGCCTGTCCTTTACTGTCGTTCTTAGTCTTGCTCTGTTTGCGCTATTTTTCAGTCGAGTTCATTTCATTTGTATTGTCTGTCGCATTTCCTCTCTGGGAGAAGCACGACACTTCCTTTCTGTTTAGTTTGTCATGCTTTTGTTTGGTTGTTTGTTAGATTGTTGATTTGCTTTCAGCATGTTTTTTGTCTTTTCTTTTCTATTTTTCTTTTCTTTTTTTCTATTTTTTCTCTTCCATGCACCTAGATTGCTAACAGGGTAGGTCTTGCCTGTCGTATATGGCATTGTATTGTCTGCTCTGCTTGCTGGGTTGAGCGTAGTATCTCTGTGTCGTAGTTTTGTGACCACAGAACTGGAACCTTTTAGGATTATGAATCGGCACGGACACTGGGTGTGCTGGATGTCGACGGGTAGAAAGGAAGGTTTAGTATGAATAACACACACCCACCTATTGTCTATGTCGATTCTTCATCCTAGAGAGATACCAAGTACCAGTTATTATGTTGGTCTTCCCTACACCATCCTGGGGCTCCTTTTGGGGCACTCTTGAGATTACCCCGTGTTGGTGACTGCAGAGAGAGTGGTGACGCCACACTCGCTACCCACATCGATGTGTCTCCACACCAAACACGAAGAAAGAGATCTAACCCGCTGGCGTGACTATATACCGTCCCACAGATACATTTTTTTTTTTTTTTTTTTTTTTGTCCATCCCATTTATTATCTTCGCCCTTCCTTTCTCTCTCCTCCCTAGTCGTAACTCAGATCCGAGGTCACAAAGTAGGCTCCTCTCCCTCCTCCCCCACTACGGTTCTTGCCTTGCATTTTTATCGCGAGAAGACTTCAGCCTTTCCTTCCCTCGTCGACTCGCATCGAATTGTGCCTACCCACGCTGCTATTAATTGGCGTTCTCAGCAGTTGATTCCGTTTTTTATTTTTTTTTGCAAATAAACTCAAAAGTCCGACCCACGTGAGATTCGAACTCCAGACATCAACGTTCAGAAGCGTTCGAGGTTACCTCTAGACCATCGGGGCGACCGTAGTGCCACTGCGTTGAACTGGAAGAGTCACAGCCAAGCACAGAAGCAGCGAACAAAACAGCAGTCTTGAGTCTTGCAGTACACTGCTGTGTAGGCGAACGTACACCGCCTGATCCATTGCCTGATGCAACCTGACCATGAAACCTAATAGCAGACTGTAGACAACGCAACTGAGCCCAAGTCAGTCGGGTGGCTATTAATAGAGCTCAGTACCCTCACCAGCAGAGCTGCCCGTAGCTCGGAAAACGCGGCGAGAGGGGGATGATCTGCGTAGTAGTCATTCTTATGGGTTCTGCTCTCACTTCAGTAGTAGACGGTGGGATTCCGGAAGGCCGAGAACGCTAAGAACAGTTGGATCAGAAACTACGTGGCGTCGTTCTTTTGTCAAGCACGCGAGATCCTTCAAAGGAACTACAGTAGTTCGCTCAAGTTGGCACGCGCAAATTTGCGCCGAGTTCATTATGCACCTCGCGGGCTGCAACGGACAAAGTGTTCCAATGTCTTGACTCATCCAACTCATCCGACTTTTCAGCACTTCGTTTGTTCGCCCTCCCTCCGACTATTATTGCAGATACATTTAACTAAACACCACTTTCAACACTGCTCACCATCCAAATTATTCACGAAACACACAAACAACACACGTAGGGCTCGTGCGCATTGTTTCGACAACGTCTTGCTGAGCAACTGACGCCCAAAGGCTGACAAATAGGATGTTTAGTTTGAGCGAAAAGTAAATGAAAAAAGGGTGTGTTGGGGGGGGGGGTCTCGGGTCCTTTTTTCCACCCGCCCTTGATAGGACCAAGATTACACATGTACCCTAATGATCCGGTCGCCCCGGTAGACTAGTGGTCAGCTTCAAAGGCTTATATTAATAGCATTGGTACCCGAGTTCAAATCTCACCATGGTGAGCTTTTTACTATATTGGAAAAAATAAAATGGAACCTATTGCTGAGAGCGCCTTCGTGGCGTGGGTAGGCGGAATCCGACGCAAGTCGACGAGGTAAGAAAGTGCTGAAATCTTCTCGCGATGAAAATGAAAGGCAAGAACCGTAGTGGGGGAGGAGGGAAAGGAGCCTACTTTGTGACGCCTGATCTGAGTTACGACTATGGAGGAGAGAGAAAGGGAGGGCGAAGACAATTAATGGGATGGGAAAAAAAACAAGATGTACATGGCAAACAAAAAAACAAATCGTCAGCTCGCCCGATCGAAAACGTGTTTTCTTGTCGAACGGGCTGGGCGAAGGGGAGAAGTCGGCCGTTCCTTACTGGTCGACAGGACTGGAAGCGCCGTAGAAGATGTTTGTTCTACGTAGCCTGGTTGCGTTTATGTTGCGGTCTCGGGCTGGCCAATAAACGCTCTTTATTCGCCGTTGGCTGCGCGGGTGCGGTGTGGCGATGTGGTGGGGATGTGTTGGCGAGGGGCGAACGCAGCATGCAGTGGCGACGGGACGATGTGACCACGTTCCAACAATCGCTATAGTGAAAGTGCCGACAGGTGCCAGATGGCCCGGGGGGTCTAGTAGTACCCTCGAAGTTTACGATAGTTACGCTTGAATTCAAACGTCACCAGCCGTAATATTGCACGTACATCAGGGGCGTCCGAAAAGTATTTTGTCGACACCTAACTATCTAAAATGGTCAGAATGGAAAAACAATCGAAGCACTATGTGATCCCTGGACGATTTAGCACAAAGCAAAACATTGTTTATCATTTTATTTGTTTTTTCCAAAAAGCAACCACTTGGTTTTAACGACCCCCCCCCCCGCCGAGGCTCAGGGGCGAGAGGGGGGTCTTTAAAACCACGCGATTGGTTTTTGGAAAAAAATTGGAAAAAAACTTGTTTTGTTCTAAATCGTACAGCGATCACAGTGGTCATATTGTTTTTCCATTCTGACCATTTTAGATAGTTAGGTGTCGAAAAATTACTTTTCGGGACGCCCTCGAAGTACATAGTGTATACGTAACGTGCTGGGCTGTTCGGATTGCACGTACTTTTGCACCATCTCTACCCTGCTCCCACCCGGACCTGATCCCACCCGGATCTGATCCCATTGGGCACCCTGCTCCCACCCATAAGGTGCAGAAATATAACCAGCCCTCCGCAGGAGCCGCCGGGGGCCCACCTGGCACTTCGATCCCATTTGGTACCCATGTAGGCCATATATATCTACCACAACTCCTGCCTCCGGCAATACCTATAACCGTATTGAATGTACGTGCAAGTTCGAATACCCTGGCACGTACGTGCAAGTTCTCCGCCGCTGCGCGCCTCACGCGGGTGGAACTATTTAATCTATATATATTATTAAAATATTTAAAAATATTAAGTCGGAATCCGTTGATGAGAACGCTAAAATAGCCTACTATGTGACGTCGGGTCTATTGAAAGACCCGGCCGTCATTGCTCTCAGGTTCTGAGAGCATGTGACTGACGTTTAAAGCATTTCAACACTCACAGGTAGTTGCTCTCGTTGCTTGAAAATATATTTAGAGTATATTAGAGAAGTTAATACTTCAGGTAGTTTGTGTTTTCGCAGTATTTCGAGGTTTTGTACTGCGGATACTGCCTGTACTCCGAGTAATGTATTTGTTTGTAATCCGAATAATGCTTGTACTCGACGACAGCTACTTCTCGTATTCACAGCACTCGGAGTATTTGGGCCTTCAGTACTGCTCATACGATCGCCCCGGTGGTCAAAGAGGTAGCCACGAAGCCCGTTAGCGTTGGAGGTCGGGGGTTTTCAGTCTCTTCGTATGGAGATTTGTATTATCAAAAGACACCAACTGAACTGTCGAGAGCGCATATTATAGCGTGGGTAAGCACAATTCGACGAAAGTTGACGAGGGAAGAAAGTGACGAAATTTTCTCGCGATAAAAAAGTAAGGCAAGAACCGTAGTGGGGGAGGAGGGAGAGGAGTCTACTTTGTGACCACCGATCTAAGTTACGACTATTAATAGAAACGCGAGAGACAGGAAGGGCGAAGATATTAAATGGGATGGACAAACAAAAAACAAAAAAAACACTCCAAGTACTCCGTGTGCGATTTACTCGTGCCAAAGTCTGATATGAATGTGCTAAAATATATTTCACGTGTCACTACCGTATTAGTACAAGTATCTTAGTTGTGTCACTGCAATTCATCTACGGAGATTGATCGAGTAATTACGTTTCCCGGAGAGGTTGCGTAATATTGTGTTTGGCCTGCTATCAAGGGTCACGGAGTTGAGGGGAAACAGAGGGGCCGTTAATTTGGTGCACGTCATTGCAATAATTATATACATTTTTCTTCTCTCTCTCCACCACCTGATGGCGCCGCGTCATCCCACCACCACTCCCCGTGAGCAAGCCTGTGCCAAGCACCCGGTGCACGAGTTGTCCCCTTACGCTAGCGAAATCCTGACATACATGTCACGGGAGCTCGGGCACGAGTGCAGCACCATGGTGGGCTTTAAGATCGTTGGCGACAAACTGGCTTGGATGTCGCTCATCATCGCGCAGGAGAAGAGACACCGCGAGACCGGCGACGTCGGAATAAGACAGTGGTCTACAGAGGAGTGGCTGGACCTGCAGGAAGTAGCAGCAGCAGCAGCAGCGGCAGCGGCAGCGGTAGCGGCAGCAACAGCAGCGGAAGAAGCAGCAGCAGCAGCAGCAGCAGCGGCAGCAGCAGCAGCAAAACAGCAGGAGGTGCAGAGGTGTGATCTTATGGATCTATCGATTTTTCATCTCCCCATCATGAAAGAACAGCAACAATCCATCGCCGAAAACATACGTTGATCAGCAGCTGAAAGCCAGGGGATATACACCCGCACGAAATGCACAAGATGAATCAGGAAGGAAGGAGAGTACGCAAGCCTAGGACGAGGAGCCTAGGAGCAGCGACCCACCGCCGCCAACTCAGTGCTAGAAATAGCGAGAAAATCAACCCCAGAGCAACAACACCAACAACAAGTCGATACTTTTTCGTGCGTCGACAAGACGATGAGCAGGAAAGGGAGCCAGTAATGGAGGAAACGGGGCTGGTGGTTGATGACTAGGAGGAGGAGCAGGATGGAAAAAAGATGTAGGTTTTTGGTGCGAGAGCAAGATATTGCGAGGGAGATGGAGGAGCTGGAATTGAAGGAGGAGTTGGGGCAGAACCAGCACGGGATGGAGCAAAGTCATTTGCTGCAGCAGCGGCCGCTTCCTCCTCCGGAGCCTGGTGATTGGGAAGGGGGTGATGGATGGGTGGTCGGAAGCAAGAGAGTGGGGAGGAGCATGGGGGCTGGGTGGAAGGCACGGGTCATCGACTGGGGACCGGAGACCAGCAGCCAGCGCAGGAGATGCCCGCTTCGAGCGCGAGTTCGTGAGAAGAAGATCACCATCTATCAGCGATATCGAGGGTTTCAGTTTTTATTTTTGATTGAGCGTTTTTGATGATGGACGTACCATAGCTGTTAGACGGTTGAAGACCTTTGTCTCTTTTTCAGCTGTGTATTGTCATCAACGTACGAACTTGTCGGTCTTTGGTTTCGAGTTACGTACTGCTGTGTCTCTTGCATCTGTAAGGTATACTAGTAAGTATGTCTATGGAAGTTGTCAACCCGCCCCCCCGCCCACAAGAGTTTTTCAAAATAGCTACTTGGTATCAATACTGCTATATATAGCATCACTGCTGTTTACGTCAGACTCGTTTACGTACTACTGCTTTGTGTATGTTGTACCTATCCGTACGAGTTACACGCTACATATATATATATATGTACTACGAACGTGTGCTGCCTTTGAGCACAATGTATTTTTTCCTTTTGAAATTTGGGAAACGATTATTCTTACCTATACTCGGATTATCCGGAACAGAGTCAGGAACGATCCCAGAAGTGACGTCACCCTGTGACACAGAGAAGGCAGGATCGTGGGGGGTTCGCCCCTCCGGAGCTCACAACTATTAAGCCCAAGCTTCCCCACAAAAAACAGAAAGAAGCTTGATCTCGACCGAAGTTAGCTCAGTAGCCGGACAACCACCCCGCCGTCGCCACGCCGGGTATAGTTCCAACCACTTCGACACCATGGCACTCCAGCACGCCTCGGTCATTGACCTCAACACGGTAGCCCCGTTCACCTCGTACGAAGCCGTCACCACAGCGGTGACGCGGGAAGAGAAGGGCGCCACGCTTTGGCTTCCCTCCAAGGTTTTGGCGACCCCAATAGCTCTGGCGGACTCCCTCCTCGCCGAGCAACTGCTGACAGTATGCCTGGAGTGTATCGGCGCAGCGTCCGCCGACGCCCCACCGGAGCTTCTGTCCATAGCGATCGAGGCATCCAGCGCGGGTGGCACTCCGTCGGTGATTCTGCTGCGGACCCAGCGAGGTCTGCTGCTAAATACCATCGAATACCTATGGCGGAGCTCGGACCACGGAGGTCTACGAGAGGCGGGAGGATTCGCCGTTCTTCCCACAGCGCTTCCACGGCACGTTCCGGACGCCGACGACAACATCCAGCCCGCCCCGCTCCCGGCCCTACCCCGGACACCCACCCGGAGCGAGGCCCCTTCGAAAAGGGCGAGGGCCGATGCGAGCAGTTCCGTGGCAGCGTACAGCATGACCGGGGAGGATGCGGCCGGAACTGGGAGCCCTCCGTCGGGAGCACTGCTAACCAAAGTGACTCTTCCGAAGCAGGTGAGAGTAAAGCATTTGAAAATGTCGAGAATGCGGAACACAGTGCAACACAATTCTCGACCCGCCATCACATAATACCCGTACACAGTGGCTCACATACTGGTGCATGCTCACACATCACGGCGGGCCGAGTTAAGCAGGGACGTTTCCCTTGAATAAGGAGGTTTAGGGAGAAATACGTGAAAGCTATCATAGGGACTGTGGGGCCACAGAGGTCACACCGCGAGGTATTACCGTAGTCGAATAGACATATATATCGAAATGTGACAGAGCAACGTTTCCCGCCTCTCCCCAACGTGTTCTGACATATGCATATACCGAGATACCCGCGACTCTCATTATAAATGCATAAGCATATACGTCGTAAATATTATTATTCATTGAATTTTTCACCTTCGTCTCAGCGTCGCCAAGATGGTCGGCGTGAACTCGGCCCTATAACCCACGGGTCGTACCTACAGGCATATGCATAATGAAAACATACTGTATGAGATGATGCCCGTATCAGAGGATGCCCGTATTAGAAGAAGCTCGTATAAGAAGATGCGTTCAGGCAGCGGTGCAGCAGGTATTCTCAGAATTTCCCAGAAATTCGAACCGACCGCGTATTACGATTTAGCTTCCAGACGGTGCATACACATGTCCACAGAGAGAGGTCAACCATGCTTGTCGGTAGAAGATTGTGGTAAGCGGCTCGTCCGCATCTTTGACGCGACCCCCGCACACACCAGCATAAGTCACATTTAATACGTACATACATTCATGGTTTACGCGTGGAGCACGTTCGCTCCACAAAATCCCGACAAAATCTACCCGCACATCGACTGGCAGGTACTGACAGATGCGCCGAAATATATAATACTCGTATAGATACTATGGAATACATATGTTACCAGGCATATATACGAGCATCGAAACGATGCGTAGTTTGCATTTAACGGTGTATCTTATCAGACACGACCCAAGGTTTGACTATTAATAGACAAGCCTAGAGGCGGCAAATTTCCCCGGGGTACCAAATAGGGGGTTGCAGCAGCAACCTACATTACGAAGTTATCACTTGGTCGCAGGCCTGTCGGCGCCATATCACAGGCCGTGTCACTGGCCAGAACCTCTTGTCGGCGTTTACATACCGGCGTCACATCAGCCGCAATCCATATCACGTTATAATCACGCATTACAAGGCCGTCGGCGTCACATGACAGGCCCAGTCACTGGCCATAGTCTCGAGTTGCTGTTTACATATCGCGCGTCACGTGAGCAGAAACCCACAGTACGATATAATCACATATCACAAGCCCATCGGCGTCACATTACAAGCCCCGTCACTGGCCAGAATCTCGTGTCGATGTTTACATTTCGGCGTCACGTCACAGCCTTCCGCACAGGGCAGATTATCGTATTGAGTTTACCTATATGCGACATCATAGCGTATGAAACGACATCATAACCCTCTCACGGGCAGACTCCTGTATCCACGTTGGCATACCGGCGTCACAGAAAAGCCCACCTTACCGGGAAACAAATCGTTTTACCCATTTGCTACATTACAGCCCTCTCTACTGGACAGAGTCCCGTATTCGCGTTTCCCAATCGATATACAAAAGCCTACATTAAGCCGAAATCACAGGTCACAAGTTTCCCAGCAGAGACGTCACAAGCCAGGCTCAGTCACAAGGCAGTTTCTCATCGGAATTTCTTTATCCTTTGTATGTCATGCTTTCCGGTTTCACTTGAACAGTTCTAAATCAAGCACGACACGCTTCTGGTCCTCAGCGAGCAGCTGAAGAAGGCACGTTACATGCCTATCGCCCGCGTGGCGGGCCTGGTAATGCAGGCCCAGGAAATTGTGGGGGGCTTACAGAAAATTGCCCAACTGTGCCCCTCGTTGTCCGAGGAAAATGTACAGATGCGGTCGCTGGCGAGAGGCATTGATTACTGCATGATGTCTCGGCAACCGGTCCGAGTGGCTCTTTATATTTATCGGGAGGTAGCGTCGATGGCGGACACGGACCCCGAAATTGACCAGGTAGCCATGAAAGCAGCGATAAAAGAGGTTCTTGTTTGCTCGGGGGTCGGAAAGCGAGGCTTCGAGGAGTACTCGGCTTGGGGGTCGCAGGTTGTTTTCGGCGGTTTAGGCCCCGGTTTCGAGGAGCCCATCTCGGGAATGGGGGCTTTCGGTAGCAGCGGCGGTCAGTCAAACGGTCGCGTGACCAAACAGAACAGTTTGGGGCCGAACAACCCTGGGCTAGCAGGACACTACGGTCCGGGAGGAGGCGCGCGGGCGGGTAGTGGGGCGCAGAGGGGAGGAAAAGAGGGAAACGGTAGTCAATCATCCGGTTCTGCTCCCAAAGCAGTATGCAGGAAATGCTCCAGCAGCGGCGCCCCCTCCGACCACTCGTTTCGCGTCTGTCCGCGTACATCGTGCTTCAAATGCGGCCAGATGGGCCACGTCAAACAGGCTTGCCCTAACTAATACGCAGCAGGAGGGTTTCTCGGTGGGCTGATCTGGCATTTGTTGTTCGTTGTTTGTTTTGTCGGTTGGTTTGTCTATCTTTCTGAGGTTTGTCCTCGCGCGACTCCCATGGAAGGTTGATAATTAGCTTTAGGTTGACAGCCTGTCAGGAACTAGCGAAGACAAGCCCGAGCGCCGCATTGTACTATGATGAGATACGGCGGCGTGGTTAGGGTGCAGGTACAGGGCAAACAAACAACATGTTTCGTACAGAGATCGTCTCGAGAGTCGGCCCCGATAGGCGAAAGGAGAGTTCGAGGGCCCGTCGGTCCCGGGACCACCTATTATATATTAGTTCAGGGGTATATACCGTGTCAGAGGGAGACACGCTGTGCGAAGGGATAAGAGTTGCAGGCAGCAAATACTACGTTCAGTGCCCTCGGTTTCCCCCTCGCAACAGTAATGATCGGTGGTCAAAGGGGTAGTACAGACCCAGACCCACGATGGATACAGGTCGGGTGGGGCTCAGGAGCAAAATAATAATATCAATGATGAATGACAACAAGGGACGGGTTTTCACTTCCCCTTTTTGTTTTGTGTTTCTTTGTCTGTTTCTTTCCACATCCGCCTCAGGTGGGCGATACTTGTTACAGTAGTATGGCAGACTCACCCTAGTTCTGCATCAATCGATAATTTAATGTCACCATAACATGCACATTCAGTCCCGAATGCAACCGGACTGCAGGTTTATGCAGGGTTTAATATATACCAACTACACTGTGGAATCACGTACCAGGTATAGTACAGGCTTACATAGGGCTGTGCCCAAATATACACACAAGTATTGACTTTACTTCACTTGTCTTCGCCCACGCCCAGCTCATTATACTAGGGAGTTAGAACTCGAGTTTCAGACGAAGTCGAATCCGTTTATCGCGCACAACAATACAAGTACGGATTGAGGAAGAAGCGGCTCTTCGAACTATCGGCCCACTCACCGACGTTGACCCGTTTGAGTAGACTAGTATATGATATAAAAGACAGGTGCATCAACACTCGAAATGCCGGGAACCGGCACTCGAGGAACTTCCCGCCCTAGAGTCATCTAACAGATAGCCCAGGCGACAATCGAAAGCACCACGTACTCCCATTGTAACCCTTTGTCACCACCTCGTACAGAAACACGAATCGCCGTAATAACCACATGGTGAGCTGTGCACTTTACCCGATACCTCTGAATTTGGCCTGTTCTCGGCCAGGACGTTGGTCGACGGTGGGGAGCGCGCGGGCGCTAGCTAAACATATTATAATATTCAGGCAGAAGTAGGAAAGACTGAACGTTTCACAAATACACAACAAACGTACCGACCTTCTGTGGAACGCCCACGCCTTACCTGAACGTACACGTCACCAGGTCGGCGAAGGCGCACAAACATTCCTGCGCAAGCGTACGTTGCTTATGGCAAGAGTACGCACTTCCAGCCTTTCAGAGGAAGAGCAGGAATCTTCACAGTTAGCTAGAGGAAACTCCGCCCCCCCAAAGGTCGACCCCGTCCCTGATCTTCGCCACGCCCCACTATGGAGAGCAGACGATTTCGTACCGGGCTTCTTGAAGTCTGCCATACCGTTCTGGAGGGACGTAATTTTAGAACTCTGCTCACAGGAGCAGAGGGACACACTCCTCGGTTGGATACACGGAGTGAGCATTCACGAATTTGTTGACCCCCAAAAACAGGGCATCTACCAAGGAAAACCCTATAACGGCGCAGAACTGTCATCCGTCGATTTACCAAATCACGTACCAGACGAACACCATACTTGGGTATCGGACGAGATCGCCAAGTTGGTAGATAAAGGTTGTCTAGCCCGTTGGTCCGAAGTAGCGGACACCACTAAGCACCCACGTCCCCACATCGTGCTACCCCTCGGCGTAGAGCCGTCCAAGCCCCGCCTAATTTGGGACGGGAGGTGGTTGAATCTGATGTGTAAGCACTCCAAATTCACCATGGACGGCGTAGGAAAGGTAGCCCAATGCGCATGGCACGGAGCCTACCAAGTCACACTCGACCACAAGGCAGGCTACCACCATGTGCCTTTGGACGCAGACTCGTGGCAGTACTTCGGACTATGTTGGGAAGGTGTCTACTATGTATGGACAGTTCTCTGCTTCGGCTGGTGTGCCTCCTCGTACATATACCACACGCTTTCACTAGCAATAGCAGAACACTTGAGAGCACAAGGCGTACCGGTGTTAGTATGGTTAGGCGACTTTTACATCACGACCGCCCATTCCTCACGGGCTCTTGGTCCGGAGCAGCAGTACGCGTCCGCCAGGGAGAGTACTAGTCTAGCGCTCTGCGTTTTCTACAGAGCAGGGTATTTTATGTCGACATCGAAATGTGTGTTCAAACCCACTACCCGTTTAGTGTTTCTAGGAGTGATTTGCGACTCTGACCTACAACGGTTCGAAGTACCAGCAGACAAGCTTGACAAGCTCGAGGTGATGCTGAAAACGGCGATCTCCGCGAGGTCCATCTCGTTCGCGACCCTCGAAAAAGCTAGCAGGAAAGTGTACCAGTATGTCCGTGGCCGTCCCAGCCGCCGGCCTATACACGCACCACATGTACAAACAGATCGCAAACTTCCGTCGGACCGGGGGTTCGAAGGCGTCGATGGAGATCTCAGTGGCAACGAACAGCGGTTTGAGGCTAGAACTAGAGAGGTGGTTAGAGGTCAGGAGCCACAGGAACGGGGCGTCGTGGTACAAAGCAGCGCATCACGTCTTAGCACTGACAGGAGCTACGGATGCGTCGTCAAGGGGTTGGGGAGGTCTGGTACGGGGCCCAGGTGTAGCCGATTACAGGGCGGCCGGAGATTTTCCGGACGCTTGGTACGGGGCCCACATCAATGTACAGGAAGCCTACGCCCTATGGGAGATGACACGCTTGTTTTGCGAGGCCCGGCCAGAGCAGATCTCAGGGTCAACGGTTCTGATAGACGTAGACAATAAGACGTTGTTCCACGCATTCCTTCGAGGGAAGCCCCGTGACTCTCGCATGCACGACGTAATCACCAAGTTGTTCTGGTTGCAGATTGATAGCGATTTCACCCTCCGTCTACGTTGGGTCAAATCGGAGGACAACGCAGAGGCCGACGACCTGTCACGCCCAGACGCAGGAGAGTACGTTAGACTGGCAAAACCGTGTTTTGAACGGCTCTGGGAACGATGGGGAGGGTTTGATATGGATGTGATGGCAACCCCAGCCTCCGCACAGCTCATCCCGGCCGGATTCCCCAACGAGCACGAAACGTTGCCATTTTATTCCCGTTTCAACACAGCCGGCAACTCAGGGGTTGATATCCTGAGCCAAGACGTCCGGCTCATGCCCGACAAGGCGAGGGTGTGTTTTGGATTCTGTTTCCCGCCAGTCGCTATGGTAGGAGTAGTGTTGCAACACTTAGCGGAAAGGATAGCGCGTGCAGTGATAATCATTCCTGACCAACGACAGACTTGGGACCCGTCGCTGGAAGCAGCCACAGTCGATTCCGTGCTGGTGGCGCCAAAAGGCGATTCCCAGGCCTTTTTTAGAAGGCATCACCAACAAGGGAAGGTCCCTGTCGTGTTCACGCGATGGGACATGCGGGCAGTAGAAGTCGACTTCGGGATTTGAAATAAATAAAATAAATAAAAAATGATGAAAGGGCCTTTATACTGACAATAATTGGCTTGAGAGAAAGCGAGAGAAGCCTATGTTTGCTTTATTTCCAACACATGATGCGTCCACTCACACGAGGTATCCTGCACCCCACACATCGAAATCATCCCAGGCGATCATCAGCATCCTGGGGATATTACGACCTCTCATCACTCTCCTGGCGTCCTTCTTAACGGGCGAAGGCAGGGGCTCCATTACGCACAGGAACAACAAATCCCTAGTGAAAATGACCGCCGTAAGGGCTAGAGTGTTGTGCCCGGATTGGCATGGCGAAAACGACGATCACTTTCGTTACTGCCAATGGTGCGCGATCCCTAGCAGCAGTCGAGTACACAGAGAGAACGACCAGCATCCATTAGACATCGACGAGAAAGCGCTAACGACTCGATTTCAGCAGTTCTCAGACGCGAGGGCAGAGCAGAGGTCTGGGAAACGCAGAACGGCGACGGCGGCTCGGTTTAGCAACTTTCTCATGTCTCGAAAGAACGGCGACAGAAAATCCATAGAGTAAGCGCAACCCATCGACGCCGTAGAATGTTTCTGCTGGCTAGACTCTAGTGGCCAGTGCCGACGCACAGCAGTACACGCTAGGGACTGCGAGGCAGTGGGAACACCGGACTTGTCAGGTTGCTCCTCCGAACACGGAGCGTGTTCCCTGCGTTACGCGCACCACTCGCTTAGGTCAAACTACAAATCAAAGCTGGCGGTGGTCTTTGAGAAAGAGTTAGGCGTCACTAGCGTCTGGAGCGATACGTTAAGAGTAGGGAACCCAGTGCGCAGTGACCTTGTCGCGCAGTATATGGCGTTCTCTAAAGAAGAACAAAAGAAAGCGGGAGTAATGGTAAAGCAGGCTCCAGCACTGCTTCACAGCCATCTAGCAGCAATTATAGCGCCACTTCGCGTACGCCTGCAACTCGCCGAGGATGCAGAGGAGCGAGTCACTCTTGCGCGCGATATAGCCATTTTCACGGTAGCTTTCAGCACGACTAAGCGGGGAGATGAACTCACTCGAACGCTCATTCAACGTATATTACGACTCCCCAATCGCAGCGGATTTATGTTCAACTTCCAGTGGGGTAAAACCCTCAGGGATGGAGCGGACCACCTCCTGACAGTCCCGTACAAGAAGGAGTACATCACCACGTGCCCAGTAAGAGCAGTCGAAGAGTTTGTTCGAGTAGGCACACACGTTGGAAGGGACATGACCAAAGGGTACCTGTTCCCAACTGTGTCTCCCCCCAAAGAATCGGGTGGCCCACCAGTACGGGGGTCGCAGCCGTTGTCAGCGAAGCAAATGTCGCAAATCCTCAAGCGCCACGCCAAGAAAGCCGGCGAGCACACAGAAGTTTCGATGCACTCCTTCCGGTCAGGCGGCGCAGTTTCACGAGCGTTAGCAGGCGACTCGATGTCGACCATCATGCAGAGAGCGTTTTGGGTAAAACCCGCGAACGGCCTTTAGGTACATGCGTCTAATGGAGGTAGTCTCCCCGGGTGCGGAAGGAGTCGCCATGGTGGAAGGCATATCAGAGAACCAGTACAGAGTAGGTCATGGGCAGCCTTCGGCAACAACCCGATGCTTTGAACAAGACAATAAGGGAGAGAGATAGTAATGAAAAGGACGAAATGAGTTCGGCGGTAATAAGTATGGGAGAAACAATCAAGGTGATCATTTCCCAGACTAAGGCCCGAAAACAGGAATGGAAGGCCTCTCATCCGGGAAAGACAACAGGAAGTAAGGGCGGGTTGGCAGCACCGGCCGCGGGAGGTGATGCCATTGTTTCGACCCACACTATGCCGGAAGAAGAACAGGCACAAAGATACTGCTGGATTATCCGGAACAGAGTCAGGAACGATCCCAGAAGTGACGTCACCCTGTGACACAGTGAAGGCAGGATCGTGGGGGGTTCGCCCCTCCGGAGCTCACAACTATTAAGCCCAAGCTTCCCCACACAAAACAGAAAGAAGCTTGATCTCGACCAAAGTTACCACCCACCCACCCAATCACGAAGCGTCAGTATACAGCGTATCTAGACGCCTTATTCTTCTTCACCGTCGTTGTAGTTCGGTTTGAGTGCCGGCGGACCAAGCAGCGCGCGACACTCAAATTGTCCTATTCGCGACGGGATGGCACCACCGCCCGCCGCGGGAGGTGATGCCATTGTTTCGACCCACACTATGCCGGAAAAAGAACAGGCACAAAGATACTGCTGTATACCAAAGGAACTTTTTTGTTTGTTTGTTTGTTTTTATTCCTTTTTTTTCACGTAAACCTATTATACGTACGAATTTGACCTATCGAGTACACAAATATGATGCTATACGTTTCCGATCTGCTTAGCACCATTCGACGCGAGGGTTGACGAGGGAAGAAAATGCTGAAATCTTCTCGCGATAAAAATACGAGGCAATAACCGTAGCGGGGGGGGGGGAGAAGAGCCTACTCTGTGACCCCGGATCTGAGGCCCGACAATTAATAGGAAGGAGCGAGAATGGGAGGGCGGAGATAATAAATTGGATGAAAAAAAAAAACAAATGACCACGAACACCCCATCGATCCACTCCTGTACAAGATTTGTGCGCTGACGTGTATCGCTTCACGATAAATGTTGGCGGGTGGTGTTGGGACAACCGGCCCAGGGATCAACCGACCCACCCAGTTACTCTCTCACCCACAACGCACACCCACCATCCTATATACTTGCACATGAGCGAAAAGAGGTTCATGTGCTGACACAAATCGCTTATCGATCCAATCAATGACAATTGCAGGAACACAGCAAAAAGAGAAGAACCGCCAACGCAGTAGCTTAATGCAGATAGGAGTTTGACCACTTGAAGGCGTCTGTCACGCTCTTCATTCCCACCGTTCTTTTATGTCGTTGAACTATTGCCCTGGTCTGGTTCGATAGCTGGGACAGCGCTCCTCCAATGTCTGCGACGACCGTCGTGTCAGTTGCATGAATGTATTCAGATATGTTGCGATTGTGCATGCGCTTACTTTAATCCCAGGACGATACATTTCCTCTATATAGGGTGGGAGTATTCTATGTTGCATGTGGAAATTAATCCATGGCGAGATATCATAAATATGTAGTTTTTGTCTCGTACCTTTTGGCATTTACTACTGTTTCTCAACTCTGTTTCTGTGGAAATACAAACCAGAAAGTTTCGCAATTAGTTTGGCCGCGGAGATCTCGTCTGTCGTTTCCTTTTTTGCTTTTGTCAAGTATCCCAAGTCCCGCTGGGCCTATGGGTTACTTCGGGGCAGGCGCTCTGACGTCTGGGCCATCCTAGAATACCTTAGCTGGTTTTCTACGGATACATAGGCATGCATGCGACATAACTACGTACCTGCTAGGATACCGACACATAGCATTACTCTGCCTTTTGCTGCCTGTATGTGCTTTTGTAAGTTCAAGATATAGCCGGGCGCGCAGCTATGCCGACCCCCGGGCTCCTGCTGAGTTCAGGGGTACAGGTGTGGACATGTGAATGACCGTTTATTTTCGTGCCTAATACGTCTTGTCCATATTGGTGCGATTATGCGATCATGTCCACACGCCCAGTGTCGTATCCCACGAGTGTACTGATCGATGCATGGCCCTGAATGCTATTACTATACGAACGTTTCTACATGAATCTACACCTCCGAAGAGGTAACGCCTTCCGAAGTATGCCGAACAACGCTCATGTACCACCAAGGCGGGTTCCGCGGTAAAGGTTAATTGCCTTTTTCACCCTAAAAAACAAAAATGACTGTTGAGTTCGCTCTGAAACGCCCATAAAAGACGTTAACAAAATGGTATGAAAAAAAAGTTTCCCTTCGCTGCGATTGTTTTTTCGCCACAATCCTGAACTTGTTTTTTCATCCCATCGCTCCAACCAACTCCGCTCGGTCGATTTAGGGGGGGTAGACCCACTCAGAAGTGTGTTCAGACAAAAACTCGAGGTGGCAACCGAATTTCAAATTTCTCAGAGATCTCGAAATGGCTCACGAAAGCCCAGCATTTGTACACCTGTAGGTCCATTGCAATGCCGAACTAGGGTATTCTGATTATACATTCGTGACCCCCGACCCAAAGTTATCCCAGAATGATGTCGGTAGAGCTTGAATCAACATGTGGAACGTATACCTGGGGAGGGGATATTTCGGTCTAATTTCAGTATATATCCCAAGTTATCCCCGCTTTCTTGCATAAACTTTGAAGGAGCATAAATAGCGCAAATATGGTTGGATTTCATTTCTGAGTTCGGAATCGTGTTCAAGAATACTACATCCATCCTCCCAGAACATTCCATACAATTAGGAGGTGTTTGAATTTCCGTCGGGGGGCCCGCGGAGGCGAATTCACCTCTTTTGTAATCCCATAATCTTGAATAACTCGTCACTATGATCACCAAACAAAAAAAAAAGTATATTTTCGTGATCCACATGCCCTACCCAAAGTGTGTGCAAAATTTCACACCTTAAAAAGCATTGCAAACCGCTCTTAGAAAAAGTCGTGAAAAACATTAAGCTTTAGCGCGGAACCCACCCCAGCTACAGCTCACACACGCCCGACCTCTCAATACCGATATGTTTCCTTCTACCATGCGATCGTGTGGATATATTTTGTGGTGAATAATGCAATTTTTTCCGTTGTTTATTGCCCAAGGCGGAAGTTCGAGTATTGTCTTGGAAACAGTTCTTTTTTTTGGTTTTTTCCCCATCCCATTTATTATCTTCGCACGTCCGTCTTTCTCCCTCCTTAGTCGTAGCTCAGACCCGGGGTCACAAAGTAGGCTCCTCTCCCTCCTCCCCCACTACGGTTCTTGCCTTGGTTTTTTATCGCGAGAAGATTTCAGCACTTTCTTCCCTCGTCAACGTTCGTCGATGTTTGCTTACCCACGCTATAATATGCGCTCTCGATAGTCGGTGTCGTTCAAGAATAAAAACCCCCATGGGGAGAATCGAACCCTCGACATCCGGCCCTACAGGCTTCGTGGCTACCAGTTAGACGACCGGGGCGACCGGTTTTGTAATGGATTATTCATGAAGCTTTCCACAAACAAGTCTTCGGCCACTGGGGAAATTGCCTTCGCTCTTCCTTATCAGTCCATACTCAACTGATGCTGCTACAACACTACCATATATTGCCGTTAGCAGATAAACCGAGGGGCTACAGTTTTTCGGCTTCACACGTTGTCAAATATGCCCCCAGCGGTTACACATATAATCAGTTTCCTTGAGCCGTGTTCCAGGCCGTTACTTACGCCAAACGTAGCGACGTCGACGTGTTACAATAGCTACATGTTTTATTCGACAACTTAAAATCCGGAAAATCGAGACTGGCAGAGGTTTAGCGCTTGTGATGAGAGAATGTATACCTAACATGATCGAGTGCTTGCTTTTATCGATAAGGACATCGACCTCAAACAGGGACGCATGGGAAGGACACGTATGTTGCGGTTTAAATTGAAACACACGGCATCAGCCAGACGCCTGCCTGGCCATTTCAGTGTATCCCTTTAACCTCAAACACGGACTATATTACATGTTTGTGGACTGTAAACGTACATTATTGTTCTCCGGCAAACAAACGTGTAGTTCGATGGAAATAGCCCCAATTATCCGTGAAAGCGTGCATACATCATATACCGACGGGGGAGCGGCAGGGGGAAACTCCTTGCATAACCAGACATACACCAGCTGTAAGAGAAAACGTTCCGTTCTACCACCATTCCGAAACCCGAACTTGTCGACCGCTCTGCCCCGTTTTGGAAAATTGCATTTACCTATGCACCATGCTTGATTACTGAAGCAACAGGAACACCGACTTCATGGATTATATGTAGCTGCATACACATACATTCTACATTGTGGAAACAAACGTATGCCTCCATGAGTATGCAGGAATGCGTACAAAAACCACACCCAGAGGGGGTACACTCCATGTATATCCAGACATACATCAATCCTAAGGGTAGCTCTTCCTTCTATTCAGTTCAACAACGCGATCGCCTCGACTCCTCGGTCCCCTTTCCTCTACATGAAAATGTTGGGTGGGCCCTGCTAGGGCTCCCATTACACAGAAATACAAGACTCTCCGTCTGACGCGTCAAAACGTATAGGGTAGTTTGAAACCTGCTGAACACTATGAGGCATGCACACGTCTGAATGGTTTGACGTGAATACGCCCACTACTGCCTACAGTAACACGGTCGCCATACGCACCAATGGAATGGCGATAGTTGACAACGCAGGAACAGCCTAGGTGCAACAAGATTCACGACCGCACCACTGCAAGCTTCCAGTCCTACTAAATAATGCCCAACGCATCTCGTACCTTCGCCAATGTAAATGAAAATGTAGATCCAATCAACGGACACTGCATTGGCGTGGGTACCAAGAGCATATAAAATACCGTACGAGAGGCCGCGAGGAAGCAATGAAGCGCAGACACCACCCCCCGCCTAACCAACCCCGTGAAGAGCGTGACAATAGCGCGGCGGCACACCTAGGCCGCGCGTCCCCCATACATGAATTTATCTGTCAAGCATACATAGAGTGTACCAGGTATTCAACCTTGTGCACTGATATCGATAATATACACCATGTATGCGCTACTGGTTTCCCTGCATACCACACATTTGAACGAAGACACCCAAGCGTGTACGGAATATTGCCTGCACCCCGCCTTGCCACCAATGTGACCGGGCCACAGCAGCCCTGGAGACGCAGGTGCTACCTAATGCAGTATACATGTTCATCAGTTCGAGAGCCTGGGGCTTCACGGGGGATGGAGTGTTGCACAAACCCTCAACAGACACCTGATGTACGTTCCCGGCGCCAGATATTCCAACGACCAACGCTATAAAACGGGCACTCTTCGACCCCCCTAACTCTTCTTTAGCCGTGTCGAAACACAACCCATACATAAAACAGGCAATAGTCCGTGCATACCTACCGCACCGCCGCAACTGGCGCTCCCCTAGACCACGGCATAGCTGTTGCATGATACGCGGATGGATGCATGATCTATGCATAGGGGAAATCCTTCAGCATGTTAAAGCCCGTGTGACGGAATCCGTTTTACGTCTTGTTCAGCAGGGCGAAGTCGGTCCCCAGGGCGCCGGACACGCGGTAGTCGCCGACAGTCCCGCGGAATGCGTCATACCCTTCCATCACCTCGTCGCCGTTTTTGTCAAGCACCGGGCGCGCCGTCTCACCCAGAATTCCGGACAGCGACGGGCTTTCGATAGACAGGCCGTGCAGCCCCACGTTCATCTGCCAAAACTCTAGGTCGGGAAGGACACGCCCATCCCAGTCTAGCTCGCCATTGCCTTGGAAGTTAGTGCCGACGTTGAGGCGCACTGTAACCGAGGAAGTGACGATCTTAAAGATGGCATGGTTGGACTGCACATCGGAAAGGCTGTGCTGGGCAATGTACTGCCTGCACCAGTCCACCGCCGCCATGTGATCGAAACTAAGGATCCATTCTTCGAAACTTTCCTCCACGTTCAGCTCTCGGGTTCCCTGCAGCATTTCATCGTACATGCGGGTCCATATCGTGTCTCCGCCGAACTGACGGCACTCCACCGGCAGGTTAGAGGCTGACACGGCAATACCATCCACAACATATTCGTGCCTGGAAGGAACAAGCAGGCCATCTACCTCCTCTCCGTCGACAACAGTCCGCAGACCGCCGTTGGCAAGGCAGGGCGAGAACCCCCCAGGGCAGCCGTCAGTGTCGACACTGTACGGATTAGCCACCTCGATAGTAAGCGAATGCCCCTCAGAAGCAACGCTAAGGCCAGTGATCAACTGGCGGTCGGGAAAGTCCTCGGGTAGCGGAGCAGTGAGTCTAACGTTGACGCGTAGTTTGTCGTCGTCATCCGTAACCAGGCAGTACCAGCCGCCGTCGACACCAGACCAGTCAATATTTTGGCCGCGGAGGCCTTGCATGTGAGGGTCATCGCACACGTCGGCGCCAGACGCGCACGCTGCAGTGTATGACATGAGACGGGCGATGGTGGGAACAGTGTGAACTCGCGATTAGATATCTCGTCGGGGAACTCAATTATAAGCGTTGCCGACACTGATGCCTCGTGTGCATATTATGTGCAGCACTGGGTAGTGCTCGACACGTAGGATCCACAGGGCATCTATGACGGCAACACCTTTGTCTACGGTGATATTGTCGTGGAACTAACCCGTGCTAAGGGTCGAATGCAAGGCGCTAAGTTGGTGCTGGGGATATTACACAAATCTCACTCCTACAACATCAACCATCGTTTTGAATTATCGGGTTCGTCATGGATCGACCCTTCGCAACGAACGTGAGGTATATCCCGACACCGCGTATTTTTACGATACAGAAAGACCACAAGAGACAAATCAGGTTCAGCGGTGTATAGATGTCGGTGAGAACATGCTCGCGGTTGGTGATGGCCGGCCAGAGTACGAACGCTATCAGAGACAAAATACAGTCAGGACCAACACCGGAACCGACTACGGTGTGAAGACGTGGATGCCAATCGAATCGCGGCACGTTTGTCGCAGTAGGGAGGTGTGGTACGTGGAGTGGGCAGCAAAACTCGTCTTACCAGAGCATGTGTAGCCTTCGAACCCAGGTCTGCAGGTCCCTTCACTGCACGTAGCGATGGAGTTGCATTCTGTTGGAAAGAAGGCGCGTCCGGCAAACAAAGGGAAGTCTTGTGGGGGTTCTACATATATCGGGATAAACCCCGGATGCGAAGAATTGAGTCACGCGACGTCACATCATGGTCCACCTGCGACATCCATTGAGCGTTGTTTATCGTACGTCATCGGCTTCATGTCAAACTGCGACCTGCCGAAATATTCCGTCAGAGTGCAACACAATCATTCTCAAGCCTTAGCTTCGTCTCGGTGAAACAAACCGTCCACATAAATCTTGATATCTAGCTATCGTTAGCATCCACTACTACGAAATGAGGTAAACAACCGCCCTCCTGAACCCCGACGATACTCACCACAAGGCCCAGTAAGAGTAGACCCATCTAACCTAGCGGTGCTGCGCATGCCACGGTACAAATGACGAAGCGGGGGGTGGGTTCGAAGAGGAGGAAATAAATTCGAGGCCGGATCATCCAAATTCTAGCGCTTGTCTTACCCACAGCCGGACCCCAGTAAATACGCCTGGTGATACTTGGTGATACCTGGCGCCTCTTGCACATCTTGTCGCGGCCGCAAGATATTCAGACTAACACGGCAGAGGATATCTCTTAGTCGTTCATGTCTCGAGTACTCATCATCGCGGAATCAAAGACACATACATGTTCTAGGGCGATCAAGAAGTCCCCTCATCTTGCGCTATTCGATTAAAGGCAAACCCTTTTCGCGTTGTGTGGAATCTCGACCGTTCAGCCGGTTGCATGGAAACCACCCAGACACAACTCATACCAAAATGAAAAACCCACTGAGAGAATACTTACGTATCCGGAATGCATTGCAGGTCCGGATTGTCGTTGAGATCCCTAACATGAAACAAACAGGTTCGTGCACACAGCAAACAAAGACGGCCGATAATTAGTTGAAACACATAGGTTACATCACCACCATTTTTTTTCTGGTTTGCCGACTATGCAGAAACACGCGAGTGCCGGCAGCGCACCTGTCAACGGCCATTACGCCCACGAATTGCGAATTACATGGCATATCCACGTTTGATCTTGAAACACATTCACATCGTTGAGCCGTGGGTAACTGGATCGTCCGCCACAAGACTCGAGAACAATCAGCACACAGAGGGGGTATCATATGTTAAATTTCCGCCCGTAAAGATTTTCTCGGCCGCCGTGATAAGTTCAGATCAAGGAGCAGAAGCGACTATAACGTCTGCAGAATCCTGATAAACTCCGTGTCATGACAAACGCTAGCAGACAGCGTAGTCGGCGCTTTTTCGCCCAAACGGTTTGTCAGGCTAAAGGGTAACACCGGCGCAGGAGATAACAGCGATCGTACAGAGCGCTATCAGTTATGTAGCAATTTCATTAAAGGGGATCATGCGTTATTCGCCCCAAACATTGAACACCTTCTCTATCGTTGTGTCCGTTACGAGTACGTTTTTGATCCCCTGCCTCCTTCCCTCAAGGCGGTAGCTCCACGTCTAGTACCTGTACGCGGGACTTGGGATTCGTTTTAGCCAGGAAAACTGTTTGTTAGTCACTTACTATCACGTGTTCACGATATTCGGTGCTTGCTGCCGTCCGTGGCTGCCATACCACAGACGTTGTTCTAGGGCTACCGCTGCCCTTTTCCTGGGTGTCGTTGCTCCCAGAAACATCAGTATCGCAATTACCCTCGTGCGTAGTACGAAGATGTAAAAACTTAAGTGCTTACCCCCTGTTGACACCGGTACCATCTGCTCACCAATACCGTATAGTAATCCTCTCCACATTGATCTCTCCTGCAGAGTCGATGGTGCAGGTCATATCCGATAATTGTGAGACCCTACCACAGTATGTATTAGAGTACCGGCAACCTCTAAAAGTAGTGCTTTGTATGGCAGATCGGTAGGCCAAGGTCTAACGTGAGCCCCCTACAAATTGACGAAACGGCGGCGAAATGTTAAAGTCGCCGCCTTTCGGCAGAGGCATGTTAAAGGCAAGGAAGGTACTCACATGGCTCGCAGATTCGGCAAACCCGCGAAAACGTCCGCCGGCAAGCTCGTCAACTGGTTATTGCTCAGACTCCTGATTAAAAAGATGACCGGAAGCAGACATTAGTCGAAGGACATAAAAACCTCGGATTATCACCCATGATGCATGCTGAGCGTTTACCTGTGACTTTGCTCGGTAGGAATGAAATTCCTCTTTTCGTTACCTCGTCGGCAACGTTTAGCGTGTGGTTACACAACAGGCGTTAATGATCCTAGGACTGAGACAAACCTAACTAGGAAACAACGCGAAACGTTTTGAGTTAAATTGCGCCCAGGAAAAAACGAAACCGAGATGGAAAATACCACTGTCGTAGTGCGTGCCAGGTATATCCTACATATATACGGTGGCTGGTTTGAAACTAGAAGCCACATGAACAAAGAGTAGAATAACATAGCGAAATCAATCAAATACGACGACTCAAACAATTATCGTACGTTTCGCTCAATGTACAGGGTCAGTTGTTGAGATGGATTTTGCCATTGCCGTGAGCCGTTATGCAGGTAGTTTTCGTCGTGCTTCGAACAGATGTTACCTCCCATAGTTTCGAACTCTAATATATAAAGCACACAGTCCCGCACGGGAGAGTGGGGCTTAGCCCCCAATCACCCAAACAGAGTCCACAAGCTGTTGCTTTCGAACTCGGCTGCGATGTCTCTATGGGCTAGATTGGTTCATCTTTTTGTACGAGGAGGTAAACTGAGCAAAGTTGTATGGCATTGCTGCCCATACGCCTGACATGTTGGGCAGCAGCAGACACGGCGTAACTTGGACACGCACTTTCTCGCCGAGCGTCGGCAACTGTAGTTGATATTTCTAGGCACCCACGGGATCCTTCGAGCGGATACTAATGTTCTGAGACCTCCTGTATCCATATTGGCATATAACTACTGTACTGTACACAGTAGTACAATAATTCCGTCTAGATAACTGAACTACAGTAGATCATAACCACGAAAGGTGTCGACCACTAGGATCCCCGAACGATATGGCAACGAAACCCCCTCTTGCTTGATTTCGAGGTAGGTTGATCTGTTCAGGTTGAGCCTGTCCAGTGACGATCGAGGGGTTGCGCGAAACTTGACTTGCTGCGTTGTTGGTTGTTAGATTTGGACCCATGGAAATAGAAACCGAGCAGTGCTTGCACCCGGCGACAATGACGTCATCAATATCTGCTCACAGTTGAGTCATTGCCTCCATTCCAGCGAAGAGGTGTGATGGAAGGGCCTCCAGCTCATTATTGGCCAGCTGCCTGATTTGTTGAGACGGTAAGCGCGTTGGCGTGGCAAAACACCGTGCCCCCGGGAGAAAAACCATTATTCAGGACCGTGGTCAACACTGATCAATGACCAAAAGATATTATGACTCAGGGAAATGGAGTTTTTTCGTGAGATTGTGTAGATACTTCCGAAGAACTACTCAACACAAAACATGATTGGATCTACATGAGCTGCCTTCGGCTCAAAGAAATCACTCGCCCGGTTTTGTCAAAACAACCAACAACCGTCAGACCAACGATACTGTATCCGCGAAATGAACTGATCAACATTCGATAGGCTTTTCGGCTTAGTGGTGTGATTCTGGGGACAACGCTCTAATAGGTTTCATCGCCCACGCGTTGTGCGAAATATGTTATTCATTAGGGATATTCTCGTGGTTCCGGTGTGATAACGCCAACTACTTGAACAAAATATCGTTTCCGATGCACGTACTTGCGGTCCACGGATAAAGGCGTGCACGATCAAAACCAAGTGTGTATTATGGGGTGTGCGGAATTTACTTTTTGTTGGCTTTAGGCGGCTACAAGTTGAACCTCCTACATTTTTTGTTTTTCCATCCCATTCATTATATTTGCACTTCCGTATTTCTCCCGCCCTAATCGTAACTCAGACCCGGGGTCACAAAGTATATACCTGATATATTACTGATATTCGAGACATATATACAAATCCAAGCCACACTATCTGACGAAGTACGTGGGTACCACCTAAAAGAAAAGTGAAATGTCCGGTACTGCTTTTTGAACGGTTTTGAGTACCAACAGACCAACTATACATTGTTTCCGTGCTACCGTGTATAAAGTACGCATTATGCTTCCCATTGTTTCGGACTCACAGAGTTTGTAAATGTGATGCCACTTGCTGCAAGGCGCCTTCTTCGATGGTGGTGATGTCATTATCATTTGCGAGCCTTACCGGACAAGGCAACAGCGAAAAATGCACAAGAAACATCGATGGGGTTGACAGAATGGTATCTATCGTTTTTGTTGATTAGAGCGCGAAAATTGCACCAGCAGATACAGTACTGGTGCAGTAACCTCGCGTTGACCTTTCCTTGTCGCTTTCTGTAGAACAGGCGAACCCCGCTCTGGCCAGTCGGTTTTGTGATATAAACTGGCGGGAGTATTCAGGAAGTGTATCACAGCACACATCAGGGATATGCCGTAGACAAATACACAATACCTACGTCATGTATGTTCGGTGGAACCGACATGATTTTCATACAAATGTAGGCTATCATGACGAATACATTGGAACCCAGAGCCATTGAATATCGGCCACCGTGTCCCGCAGCTTGAATGATCGACGCGACGCAATAACAACTTCCTACCGGCGACACCAGCCCGGCCCATGGATGATCGAGAGGCAAAACTCCCCCACGAACCACGGCTAGAAGTGCGTCCAAATTTCGAAGGAAACCGATATCCAATTTGCGGTGCTGTTTGCTTTGGTTTGGGTTTTTGCGGGGGGATCACGCCCAAGACTGAGACGCAACTGCGACTGTTTGTTCGTTGCCCGAAACACAGATTGGGTTCGGTCACTTACACCTTGCGATACGACCAGACCGTCTGTATTCCCTCACAACGAACTTTGTCAGAGAAATAGGAGGGGCGAAGCCTGCTGCTTTAATCGTGACGGAGGCATTGCTATATACACATCTGTTAAATCGTTTCCTGGTTGAACACGTCGCTGGGGTCAAGCGAGAGACACAAACAGTGTGGGGCTTGTGCGGGGACATATCCCGCAATGGTATTGTCAATGACACGATTTCTTCATACCGCATGTTGAATGCTTGGTTCGTCTTCCAAAGTGCTGGAGGCTACACACGCCTATTAATAGTAGCCGGTCACCACGGTGGGCTACCAGGTAACTACGAAGCCTGTTAGCGTCGAGATCGCGAGTTGGAGCCCCGCCGAGTGCATGCTCGTAGGGACTTGTCCTTGCAAACATATCTTGAATAGCGGAAAGCGCGAGAGCGTGAGTTAGCAAAATTCAATAAAAATCGACGAGCGTTGGGAAGGCTGAACCCTCTGCGCGATAAAAACCAAGGGAAGAACCGTAGTGGGGGAGGAGAGAGAGGAGCCTACTTTATGGCCCCGGATCTGAGTGACGACTAGGGAAGGAGGAAGACAGAAATGCAAAGATAATAAATGGGATGGGAAAAAAACAACAAAACCAAAACATACAATATAGCCGGCTGCCGCTCCACACCCAAACGTGACATGGGTGTTGTTCCAACAGTACTCACAGATCTGTCAAAGACGTCAGGCCCTCGAGCATGCTGGAAGTAATCATGGTTAACTCGTTGTCATCGAAGTCTCTTCAGAACCACATGCATCGAAGCACGGGACAAACGAGAGGGTCAACGACTAACGCGGTTAAATGGGGCCACTGGCAACGCCGTTAGCATAAGGACAACAAATTGTGCGAGAGTAAACCCACGGGCACACGATACGCACCTGTTTACCGACCGTAAGTAGTTTAAAATGTCGGGATAAAATCGACGAACCTATCCGCTGATAAATCTCGATCGCTTACGCTAGTTTCTTCAACAAGATGGGTACTCATACGTACGCATACTTGCTATAATGTATAGAGGGAGATTGTGAACAGAACACTGTTGGGGATAACAAAACACTGTAGTGCATAACTCTGCGTTTTTTTCCCGATATGGTCCGTTGGTGTTGCTACGGTGCGCCTATAAAACATTCAAGTCTGCAAGATGATGTATTTACAATGTTATACTATTGTGCCCCCGCTCTGCAATACTTTCTCGGTGGCGCTAAACGGAAGGGGTTGTTGTTGTTGAGCGTGAATAGAGATATGTCGCCGTCGACCGACAGTGCAATTCATTGGAGAAGCCTTTTGAAGGCTTGAACCCCGGTGATATATAAAAAAAGCGGAAGAAACTATCTATTCGACGACTGCCGTGGTATTCAAAATGTATACTAAACGCCAGCTCTACAACCTAAACATCACAAACTTGTATATGTACAACTGCATTAAATCCCTTCCCGCTGCAAACAGTACACTGCACGATGTTAAGGTAATATGGTCTTCATCCAGATAAAGTGGACTTGTCTGACAACGGCCTTGATTGGTGTCAATGAACCAGCTTACACCGTTGCGCCAGAGTGACAAAGCTATGTATACTATCACGCCCAAGAGCGTGACAAGCAACCAAAGGAATACCGAAAGCGTCATATCTCACATCTCGATAATGCTGCTGCGTCCGATGAGAACCAAACAAGCGTTTATATCGGGGATGTCAGCGTCTGTAAGACCGCACGACGAAAACTCCCTGCATTTGAAACAAAAAGGAGGGGAAATGCATAGCATCTGATTTCGTAATATTGTACAGTAGTTTGTAATCGTTTTGTTGCGGTGAGCGTGGCGTTTGTTGCAGTCAGCTCCATGAACTACGGTTGAAGCGTTACCGACGACGAATCAATTTGGTGTTGCGATGGCCAGCATGCCTCGTTCAAACGAGTGCCATTGTGTTGGACAGTGCCTCTGTTCGACTTCTTGGACATCTACTTCCCGTGGACGCTATGACGATGTGCACATATAACTAAAGTACGTAGACGCTAAAGAATTACAACTCTTGTCGTGCGCTACGCTATATCGTTTTACATGTGTACGACGTTTTGCAGAAACGCTCTAACCGAAACATGTGCAATAGGTTGGGTTACGGTGTAGCTCAACTATAACGCCACCTGGCCTGCACACAGCTTCGGACGTGGAGATACGAAACGATGCCACTCACACGTTTGGAGTTGGAGGGACGCATTCCGTAGCAGAAACACATGCCTTTTGACCTGTAGCGACACCACACAGACCGGCGCCGATGCGAAGGCGTCGGGAGAGGCACGCTGTGTCATTTGAGCACCCGGGGGGTTCTATGATATAAAGGTAACACGCTTATGCTGATGGTTTTATCTGATTAACGGGTCTCCTTTAAACAAACGCGTCGGACTTTCATTCTTCTGTTACAATAATTATGGTTTTATCATCTGACCATGAGATTGTTCATCCAGTAAGACGTGTATTTCCCTCACATAAACAGGTTTCGGGTGACTTACTAACAGTTATATTATAGTGCCTTACACTATTAATAGTACACACCTTCTCAAGCGAGAACCAAAAATTAGGCACCTCTACCAAAGCACGCGCCACTTTTTGTTTTTTGTGGGTTGAGATAAAGTGCACGCTTTGTTGCTGGCTTCGGTAATGATTGTTCACAGCACTCGCCGTGGAACGTACCGGTATACTCTAACCACAGCTAGTCGTTTGAGATTATAACCCTAAAGGTTCCGCTTTCGGCTGCCCTCGCGAAACGTGACCCAGGACAAACGTCTAGCTCGTCCGAAGAGAATGTGCGGACCATGTTACCGCTCATGTATATACCGTTGATAATGTTTTCTCCAACCTCGTGAACAAAGCACGCGGCAAAACGTTTGACTCACCATGCACGCTGTTGAAGAAGGTCACCACCAGTACCGCTGCGAGGGTCTTGGTCAACGACGTCATCTCGTGAACGATCATCGGCGTTGATGGGTGTTATACTGCAGGTAACACACGTTTAAAGCACATTTCAAATACACACGCAGCGAAAATATATATATATAAATAAACATATATAGCACATGTCGGCCATTGCACGCCGCCAGCAACACGCCATGCTTCGAGTCTGGAACCACACATCAGTGGTTTTGGCAAATATGACATGCTTACAAGATGGGGTTTGTTTACCGCACGCAGCTCTGCCGCGAAAGTAGCTACCGAAGGGAAAAGAGTGTGAGAAGATAGCTTTTGCGTTCCTGTCATTTTGTTTTAAAAGAGTTCTATGAGTGGTCTACGACCAAGTTAGTAATACGGGACACTGTCGGATAGCAAGGATATGAACATTCAGATTCGACAGCCCAAACAATCAACAATACACTACGACACGTGGTGTACCGCCGGTATACTTCGGTACATACCCTACCGAACATACGTTGGCAAGTTTCAGTATAACGACCCCCGACGTTTTATGTAAAGCTAAGCCTGTCATTCTTTTTGCGTATTTTCTAGTTAGGTACGTGGTAGCCCGCACTGTTGTGCTCTTCCTACGAGCTACATACATATGCCAGAAGGTGTAGCGCAGCTGTGTATACCATGGTACAAACAAAAATCATATGCATACGCCGTTGAATACAACACCACCACTAGAATAGCCATAAAACAGTGCAGAACTGAGAAACAAGAAACCTGCCCCAGGCTAGATTGTTTATTAGAAGATGGGCGCGTTATACACTAAGTTCAGTATAACGACTCCCGAACATCTTATATTCCCGTTAATGTCAGCCTGCCGTTTGTATTGCTCGTTTTCTTGTTGCGTACCATGTTCTGCGGTATATCAAGTGTACATCTTCTTTCAACCGGGTAATTCAATGTGGTTACGCGCATTATACATATGTTATACGGCAATTAACAGAAAAGGGGACACCCCCCATATATCGTGACAAAAATGGGGACACCACGAAGCAAGGACGTCGGATTACGGCAGCAAAGAGAAAGTTTATTATTAGGAATCGAAAAACCGATAAAACAATATACTGTGGTTTGTTGTTGTAGAGGTAATTTGTCGGTATGGTTCATATTATTTGGCCGAGTACGAAGTACGTAGCGCACTTCACAGCAGCAGCTGGCATTGTTTGGTCCCACGCGGATACCGCACGGTACGGTGCTGGCAGACTGGTAGAACACGCGAACAGACAAGGCTGTTGTTTACAACGACAGCGGTCGCTCGCTGGACCACATATTTCGTGATTCCTCGAGTTCATCGCTGGACGGCGAATCGGGGAATTAGCGAGGGCAACAAACGCAACATCGGAGGCCAAGCGCTTCACACGGGGCACAGGCAGTGCACACGGAAGCGTCGACACCGGGCATCGCATCGACCGGTATGTTGCTACATGCAGAGAAGGGTTGTCATTTGTTTCCTCAATTCCCGACACTGGTGGGCAGAGAGCGTGTGCGTTTGAAAACGGTTCGAACGTGTCATGTTGCTTGTGAGAAAACCACAAAAAGCGGGGAATTAGCTTTGACCACAGCAGGTCAACATCATGTTCAAGCACATGCGCATCACAGATCGCGGCAATGAGATATAATCGGACTCTCCCCTCGATCGAGGTAGAGATACGATGATGCTTGTAATCGTGAAAGTGATCGTGTCTAATCGTACTCGGCGGCCTGGGCGTGGGTACACAACGATGTTTCAAGTATGTATGGCATATCGTATAACGCTGGAGCAGTTAATCAAATATCTTCGGTGTGTCGAAAGATACTTGTTTATATCATACATGGTGTGTTTGACCACAAAAGCCCCGCAAACAAATGCGTACACCACCAGGCGGTTGGTGTGTTAACCGAATATTATTGCTGTGTGGTATGCCTGATACATGATGTGTTTGACCACAAGCACTCGCAAACAAATGCGCACAGCAGCAGGCGGTCGGTGTGTCAACCGAATATTATTGCTGTGTGATACTGTGTGATATGCCAGGTATACGGCGGTTGGCTTTGCCAGGTATACGACGGTTGGCTTTGTCAACTGAATACTCTTGCTGTGGGCACAGGCAATAGTGGCACAGTCAATTTTATATTTGTAGTTGACCAGAAAAATCGCCTCATAATTACTGCTGTTGGGTGTCAACGAAATATTCTTGCTGTGATATATACCTTTCGCGGCTTCACATCACGTTGGGGGCAGACTAAGTCATATATTCTGTAAGTTGGCCACATAAATTGCTCAACATTACTGCTGTTGGGTGAGTCGTGATGTCATATTATACCTACTACGAGTTCTTGCAATTGGGTTTATACGTTGCAGCGAGGCGACGAAACAATATTGCGATTGGGTTCATTCGTTGCGGCAAGGCGGCGCAAAACATGGCACGTGTAAGATATCGTTCATCCAGAGCAACTGAAAAATTCTTCCCGGTACATATCGCGCGTTCGCGGTGGGGTGCAGATTAGGAACAATGGAATCGGCCAAAAAAAGGTATACCTCGTCCATTTGCGGCCAAAAACAGGTACATACTTAAAACCGAGTCTAAAACGCACTCCACGTGCGCTGCCATTGGCTCAAAACTCGTAATACCGGTTTTTGCCTCTTCAAAACCCAGGTATACCTGATTTGGTCTACTCTGCTTGACTTTTACCTTTTTTCGTCGTTTTTAAGCAAATCAGAGGCCCTTCATAGTTCCACCCTATGTCCCCTATACAAATGCCGACGTACGCGGAGACCCCCTTCTCCCTTCGCTCCTCGCACTACACACCACTCGAGCGACACACACACACATACCTGCCTGCACACCTCCGCCGAAATATTAC
Source organism: Saccharina japonica (assembly GCA_008828725.1). Taxonomy (NCBI): domain Eukaryota; class Phaeophyceae; order Laminariales; family Laminariaceae; genus Saccharina; species Saccharina japonica. The sequence goes on from MEHQ01003949.1 coordinate 65,714, forward strand.
GAGATAGAAGGCTCGCCTTTCGGGATTGTGGTTGACTTGGAATACCAGGGGTGTCACAAACGTTGAGAAGGGAGAATGCAGCAGCAGGCGTTCGTTCCTCGTGCTATTAAGAGCAGCTACTCGTATACGTAGCCACCGGGCGAGCACGAAGAGCATGAAGAAACTCTACTTTGCATTGCAAGGAACGGCAGGTTCGTGGGGTGCGTTTTAGACTTGATTTTAGTTTTTCCTGTTTTTGGCCCCGAACGGACCAGGTGTGCCTGTTTTTGGCCGCTGCCCTAAAAAAAAATTCAGATTGACGTGTACGTGCACGATGTATATAAGGTGGCATAATGAACGAGTGATTCCCCATGCGGATGGCTGAGTGGAGATGATATTTACAGCCAAAACGATCGACTCGAGGGGTCTTGAGCGCGAATACAAGTATATAATATGGCAATATGAATGAATGACTTCCCACATGCATTGGTGGGTGGGAGAAAACCCTCACAGCCAAACGCTCGAGAGGTCTTGAGCGTGGATACTTGTAGATAGTCACCCGCAAGGGCAGAAATCACGTCTTGTTGGGTGAAAGTGAGCGGCATAACTCACAGGTTGCGGCGCGGCGACCAAAACCTACAGCGCCGAAAATGCGGCTGGGTGTAGTGCAACTGTATATTCTGATTTCTTACGCGTATTTCGGCAAAATCAGAAAAAAACGATGTTTACGCGTAATTACGGCAAAAGCAGGGGACGTTTACAAGACATCCCCGAAAAAATTGAAACGCACGTCAAAATCTGTGCAGACCTCTATTGATCCAATATGTCACCGTCATGGTCGAAGCACGTCGTAGGGTCACAGCCCAAGCTCAAGAGTTCAAATTAACGTGGCTGCGGCACAGGGGCGCAGCGCAAGCTCAAAGTAGGAATATGAGGCCGACTACTATTTTGGGTCCTATTTTTATTTTGTACTGGTGATGATGTGCTGCTGCCTTCTGCCCTCCGCATGAGTATGTACCATATATTCATGGTGCATCTCTTTAATATCCGACAAACTGATACGAAGTTCAGAAATATGCCTGTTTCGTGATCAAAACCAGAGATAAATTTGGCCCATTGATCATGTTTTTTGTGCGTAGAATGAAGCCAAATAGCGCATTTTTGGCCTTCGGCGGAGCCTCCAGGGACAACGTCCGGAGACGTCTCCGGCGGGCCCTCTGGGGGACCTCCAGAAGAGCTCCCTCGACCGGCGGGGGCGTTGGTTGCTCGCTTTGCTCGCCGGGAACTCAAGCTAACTCACAGCTTTATCAATTACACTATTAATAGTATTGAATAACATTATTGTAAATACCTCAGCTGTGAGTTCAATTTATTGAATAGTAGATACTCAACTTTGCGAACTGCGTAGACTGTTTGTTCTATGTGTTATTTGTAATGTTCGTGTGGGAGTCGTGATGTGCTATCCTGGTAGTTACAACTTGATTTTAGAATAAAGCGTTCGGGCGTGTTATGTGTTTATTCCTCGTTAAGGATATAGTTCAGTGACTCCTCTGGATACTGCCCGGGTCAGCAGGACCATGTAACAAGGGTATCCCATGATCGTTCTGCGCACTGACACTATATAACCCGAATAGAAGAGACAAGTATGATATTTGGCAAAGTGATCGTATACAACTACATAAAATAGTGTGTTGTTAGAGTTTCTAGACGAGGGTGGGGACGGGGGGACGGGGGACGGAGGACGGGAGGAGGGTCCTATGTGTATGGTCGTGTTTGTGTAGGCACCGGTCCTCACGTCCTTACGACATTGTGGGTGGAGAGCAAAGGTGAAGAGCGTAGTATTTGTTGTTTTTTATATATACGTTTGAGTCTTGTTGCCTTGTTGCTTATATACTGTCTTTTATTAACTTAGTCTTATTTACTAAGTTTAAAGTGCTTCTTCGGGGAATGAGGTGCTGGTTTTATTTGTAGCTGCTGTTGTGATGCCCAGGTTGCATTCGATATGGCTCGAGGTGGCACCTAAATCAAATCTGAAGGGCCCTTGGAACCATGGCGTTCCTGAATTGAGTTGTATTGTTGGTTTGTAAGTTTATCGTTTTTTTATCTAGTATCTTCGAACAAGGATGGTCACGAGTGAGTGGCGGCTTGGTCGATTGAGTGGATGGTGGTATGAGTTAAAAATAACATGATATGTCACGGTGCGTTGTCTATCTTACGCAATGTTGTTTTGTAGAAATCATATGTGCGATGAATTTCTATACGAGCATGATACTCGTATAAGTTTAGATAATGATAATGCGATCAACATTGTTGTTGGTATTACGACGTAAAGTAGGTGATTTGTTTATTGCTTGTTGTCATCACTTATCCGGCCCACAGACAACGTATATCAGATATTGCGTCAGGTAGGAGGCCATGAGTGCGCTGATGCGTATTTTTCCCTTCTTTAGCAGTACCTCACATCAAGTCATTGTTTAGTACGAGATAGTTATTGTCGAGTCGTTGTGGACTCCGGTCGGTTTTGGCTTCGTGGGCAACTTAATCTGCGTTGAGTATCGGGGCTTTGTCATTTCCTTTAAAACAGAGTGCCTGACGTGCGTTCGCTCAGTCGGGTATTTTACGTGTCGTGTGCCCTTGGAGGCATGTGGTTCTTCCGAGAGGTTTTATAGCGGAGGTATTTACTGGTGTGCTAAGTAAAGTATTATAGCGATATGTTGCGGAGGAGATTTATGACGGCTTGGATACAGCAAGCAGTATATCGATTGGTGAAGGAGTATTGCGTTTCTTGGCGAGTTGTCATCTCAACGGCCATGAGTTTTGCCCATCAACAGTCAAGTTCTATTCGAGATTTTTGGGTTTGTTTAACCGCGCCGAGAAACTATCGTCTCAGTGCTAAATGTCCACATGCTCTTCTCGTTTGCCGTAATCAGTAACCAGCCATTTTTATAGCTACGCACTTATAAATCATCGCTGTCAAGGCCTTGAGTTCGATTCTTCGATCGGGCGGCGTCAGAGGCAAAACCCTTGTATATGTAATTATAAGGACATTAGCCAAAAGTAGGTATACCTACGCACTTGGAGCCATTTATGGGTACACTGCGTAGTGTACACTGGAAACGGCTTCCTGGCCCGCCTGATATTAAGCCTGCGCTCCGTCGTACCTACAAATGACTCAAAGTGCGTAGGTACACCTATTCTGGGATACTCATTTTACGTATCACCTATTATTTGGCTTTAAGTGTACCTATAAATATCTCGGACCATCACTTTTTGGCAACTGAAATATGGACAGAAGGCCACACCAGATGCCGGGGCTGTCAAGCAGCCGACCGCACCTATCCTCTTCATATATATTCACCCACGTTTGCTATGGAATGTTGTTCCGGACCGCGCCAACGGCTGTGTAACTCAGACCTCCTTAACCGTACGGTATTACTCTGTACGCGTACTCGTATATATATACCAAAGTTCCTCCTACTATATACTGCACTACAGTAAGTGTATTGTACTTCCAGCATAACTGCTTGAAAACACTCGTCATTACTGTTTCTCCGCATCACGATCACATGTGGCCCAAACGACTAATATCACATATGGTTGACAGGTGCGGTCGGCTGGTCGACAGCCCCGGCATCTGGTGTGGCTGTCTGTCTATATTTCCGTTACAAAAAGTGATCATTCGAGCCATTCTTAGGTAAAATTGAAGCCAAAAGTAGGTGATACGTAAACTAAGTAGCCGAGAATAGGTGTATCTATGCACTTTGAGCCATTTGTAAGTACAATGGAGACCAGGCCTAAGATCAGGCGGGCCAGGAAGCCGTTTCCGATGTACAGTAAGCAGTGTACCTATAAATGGCTCAAAGTCCGTAGGTATACCTATTTTTTGGCTAATGCCCTTCCTATTCCCTAGGTTCACCTAGGGTCCTCTGTATGGGGAACTACAGGGATCCGCATTTGAGATTTCCCGAAAATGATGAAAAGTAAAAAAAAAAAAACGTAGAATCACGAATAAAAATGAACAGCCCAGAATGAAGATACGTATCAAAACCAATGGCATTTTACTCCACCGATTGACATCACGAAAAAGAAGGCCTGCTCGGGACACAAGATATTGGAGCTCCCTTCGACCCAATCCCGGCGTCATTTGAGCCCTTGTGGCCGGCGCACTGCTCGCCGATCCGCCGGTAAGGCGTGTGTCTCCGAGCTGCTGCAAATCTGCAAATCGCTCGTCTCGAGTACGCCCTCTAACAAAATCAATGAGGCTCGAGTCAGCATCGTACGAGCTGGGCCAGCCAAGAAACCTACAAAGCTTCCTAAAGTTGTATCTCGTGAACCACTGCGAATTAGGCTACAAAATTTTGAAGCGCCAACCCTGACATAGCAGTGCTTGTGCAATTGTTTTTTGTATATTAAAAAATATATACATTTTTTTTCTCGACTCGATCTCGCCGAGATATCCGCGAAAACTCGAAAACAACATTTTTTTCATTCTAATTTCGTATAAAAAATGTCATTTTCGATCAACATGAAATTTGGTGGGGACAATGCTGAAGACACAGGGAGAAGATCGATGTAAGTCTCGTTGCCCAATTCACCACCCATCAAGAGATATGACCAAAACTCGATTCCATATATAAGTCAAGTAATTACGGAAAAAATGGTAATTCCGTCATGCCCCGACCAATTTCGAGAGTTTTACTCTGAAATTTTCACCACGTCTTTGAACCGTGCGTGCAAAAATACCTGCCGCCTGCCCTCTTTGATTTTTGTTTTTCCAAGTAGTTTTGATCGCTTTTGCATTTTTTTTCGATTTTTGGATCGTCGTATCTCTCTCGAGGGAAAAAAAAAAAAAGGGCAGGCGGTAAGTGTGTTGATTAGTACATGATCTACACTGTGTCCAAATTCCAGGTCCTTATTCGTTAAATTGGTCGGGGCATGGCTAATCTGCTTTAAAAACATTTTTTTGGCTGGCCCAGCTCGTAGCCCAACAAAGTCAGGGGTGGAAGACACACCACAACCCACAGGGTCATTGTAACGTCGGCTGTTTCAAAATTCGTTGCTTGTATCGCTCGCGAGGTCAATCCACTCGTACTTGTTCGTATCAGAAGTGAGTGGAGTCGCGGCGCGTCGGTTTTCGTCTACATCATCCTCGTAGATCAGAGGCTGAAACCTGGCTGATGGAGGCTTCTTTTTGGCGGCGACGACTTGATTTTTGGCTGCGACGACTTGAGGCCATCTCCCGAGGTCAGAGGGACCACTTGAGAGGCTTAAGCTGGTCATGGGGTGCCTTGTCGAGGGAGAACGATCTGCTGTTCGAAGTCATTCCTTGATTTGCTCTGTTGATATTTTCGTGGTACATCTCGCTCTTGGCGAATATGGACGGAGGGCAGCCCTACCTCTGAGGGGCGAGACCAAATGCGTCGCCGATTGCTCTCCTCGAACCCTTTAGTAGAGGACAACAGCCACGACAAATGTCCCTTGCGCCCCTCTTCTCTAGGTCGAGCACGAGTTGCACCTACAAGCAGCAGAATCTGCGTAAGCTTCCTCGATCGGCGACACGATATAATTGTAGATATTTTAGTTCGAGTACTCGTAATTTGCGCCTTTCTTACAGCAGTACCTGCACCGAACGAGCACGAGGAAATTGAGCCCGCGAACGATACGAGCAACGAAATTGAAAACGGCCGACGTTACAATGACGCTGTGGGTTGTGGCGCGCATATTCAACCTTGGTTTCGCTGGGCTGAGATGCTGGCTCGAGCACCATTAATTTTGTTAGAAGGCGTACTCTGGACGAGCGATTTTGAGATTTGCAGCAGCTCGGAGACACACGCCTTGGCGGCAGATCGGAAGTGAGTGTGCCGGCCACAAGGGCTCAAATGACGCCGGGATTAGGTCGAAGGGAGCTCCAGTTCCTGGTGTTACCGAGCAGGCCTTCGTTTTCGTCAGGGCAATTGGTTTGGGTAAAATGCCACTGGTTTTTATACGTATCTTCATTTTGGGCTGTTCGTTTTTGTTTTTGGTTCTACTTTTTTGTTTTTGTTTTTTCCCATAATTTTCGGGAAATCTCAAATGATGATCCCTGTACAAACCTGCCTAACCCACGTAAAGGCAATTTATTAATAGGGGTGCACGCGCCCGAAAAAGGAAAGGAAAAAGAAAATTGCAAGTCTTTGTCCGGCTACGAGGCAATTTATTAATAGGGGTGCACGCGCCCGAAAAAGGAAAGGAAAAAGAAAATTGCAAGTCTTTGTCCGGCGTTTTTCCCGCGGGCTCGGGGGTAGTTCCTCGTTTTGGTCGTTCCTGAGAGTCCTATAACCATACACCTGCGGCGGAAGTATTAGCCGATCGACCGCGTCACACACCGATAGCAGGCTGTCACTGTCTTGGCTATATGACCTCTGTGGATATACAGCAGTATAGAAGCAACTGTAAATAACCAGCTGATGTGCTTTGTCCTACGAATACTAAGTTTAATTCAGCGGTATACATACCCGTGTACCATAACTACGTGGTACACGCACACATACATGCACAGCAACAGCAGTAGTAGTATAGTGCAGCTCTGCTGCGGCTGCTGCTGCTGCTGCTGCTGCTGCTGCTGCTGCTGCTGCTGCTGATTGCATGCACAACAGCACTACTCCGTTCGTACTGCTGCTGCTGTGTACTTGACACGCTGCCGGCATCGAGCTGCTAATCTATGTTGGTACTTCGACGTACCACACGACCACATCGAAAATATCCATGACTACGGAGCTGGGAACGCGACAAACTCTTCTGCTGCGGATCGTCCCCACTTATCCATGCCAACAGCAGACGGCGCCTGGCAAGTCTCCTTGCCACAGGCCGTGCCAAGGGTCGAGCCAGAGGCCGATGTGCGCTGTAGGCGTTGTGCTTTGTCTCGGGACTGTCGCGTGCTTTTTTGAAACGCCTGCTGTCGGTAATTTGTGTCACGAAAAAGAAGAATCGTCGTCGGTTATTTGTGTCACGTTTTCATGCACCAACACTGAAAAATCGCCCGTAAAGTGGAATTTTCCTAGGGTTCGTGCAACCGTCTACTACTGCTGTACTTCAACTCACCTATCATACGTGCGTGGTTCCTGCGTACTACTGGCTGCTGCTGTATCTTCTGTGCATTTAAAATTGGAAGTTGTTCGTTGTTGTTGTCGTAGCTGGTTGTAGTAGTTGACGGCGAAAGGAGAATGAACCCGTCTGAAGGAAGCGGGTTTGCTCTTTAGGGGGATACGATGCTTCATGGTTTCATGCTTGGCATGAACATTAGAACGGGTATTCTATTGTGGGGCACCGTGGTATATATATGGGTGCTCAAGTTCTGGGCGGGGAGTGCGACATCGTGCGAGTGCGAGAACGAGTGCCAAGGTGAACGACGTACCGAACGCGCCGCAGGGTTCGGGGCAAACAGAGACAGAGGCGGGGTCTGGCTTCGTTCGGGCCGAATACCACACACACAATCACGAAAAAGACATAAATCACACCTGCACAACAAAAGACAGCCCAGCGCCACATACATACTGTCAGCCGTGTGTGTTGCTGTGCTTTCTCTTTCGAACACACAGCCTTGTTGTCCTGTGGAGCATGGAGCTCTTCTTGTCATTGCAAGTAAAAGTCGCCTGTACATACATTTATTTTTTACTTTTCGTGTGGTGCAGACTGTTGCTGCTGCTGTAGTAGTACGTGTGACACTATACACACCAGGTGCAATACTATGATGATACATGGGCCTTCGCCGGCGGCCTGGAAGGCCGCCGGTCGCAGCCTTGCGCGATGCCGACATTGTTGGCGGCATCGTGGCGAAGGAACGAGGTCAGACGTATTGCCAAGAGTTTAGAGCTCTCTACACACGATAGCAACATTGTGGCGAAGGATAAACATCGAACGTACTGCGAAGAGTTGTGAGAGCCCCACACACTGCTCACGAAGGATGACAATTATGACTGCCGCTATACTGTAGTGCGATACTACTGCTGTACATACGTGTGTGTACTGTATGTACCTCGGGATCTTTGTCGCAAACCTGGGGCATGTATGATATGCTGTGCAGCTTTGCCTGCCGTTCGAGCTTCCACCCCTTTTCGACGCAGACGAACAACAACAGTTAGCAACAGCACTGCAGTAGCTAACTGTTGTGGCGCCGCAGTACTGATACGTGTGTGCATCTTCGATACTGGTCATATATAATACACCACCCGCATACGTTGGACGGCTCACAGCTAGTAGTGGTATGCATCATAGGTACTGCGGTTGTATTACTAGTACAGATACATACGTGTATTATCGATACATGTGTAATGCATTAGGGGACCGGTGCATTAGGGGACCGAACCTGGGATTTGTGGCTAGGGGACCGGTGCATTAGGGGACCGAGTCTGGAATTTTGGCTAGGGGACCGGTGCATAAGGGGACCGGGTCTGGGATTTTGGCTAGGGGACCGGTGCATTAGGGGGCCGCATCGAGTATTTTAGCTAGGGGAACCGTTTGGACGGGACCGAAAACTGGACTTGGGCTGTTAGTGTGCACTCGTTCGAGCTTCAACGTTAAAACATTCTTCTTCCCGCGAAGACAGTTCCGTTTCTTTCGCCGTGCCGTAGTCGGGCATTATAATCCATGGTACGTATCTGCTTTGTTATATAATCGTCGACGAGGCTGAAAAACACGCCAGGGTCAACTCACCGTTAGAAAACAGACGACTGGCGAGCTCGAGTTTGTACTCAGTATTTCGGTCAATGTAGGCAAAGTGTCATGGATAGTCATATTTCGTTCTGAATGACTTGGAAAATATTCCCGGACTGATAAGAAGTTGAAACGTGGCTAAGAAGTTGAAACATGGCATCGCATGAATGCGGAATGATTGGATTTTAATTAAATTCCCGTGGAAAACATTTCCTGAATGAAAAAACGTCATGAACATGCATCGCATGAATGCGGTATGATTATTTTTCAATGAAGACCCCCTGACATATTCGTACCGTTCAAATTCCCAAACTCCAACCACCGTATTTTTTGCTAATCTAGCAAATGCAGACATGTGCTATAACCAAACCGGGATCATGTCGATTTATTCGCGACATAATGTCTCAACTTCGTACCGATCGAAACAAAACCCAGCGCGGGAAACACCTCTTACCCAGAACATATTTCAATTATAAGGCACGCGCGTCTTTTCCGGCCCAATCCAGTACTTCGTGCCGAACGACTTCGTACCAATCAATCTGCCACTAGCGCTACGTAGAAAACCGACTTCGTACCGATCAAACTCCCCCCATCGATGCTGATCGAAACGATAACCAGCGCGGGAAACCCCTCTTACACAGCACATATTTCAATTAAAAGGCACTCGAGTCTTTTCCGGCCCGATCCAGTACTTGTTGCCGAACGACTTCGTACCAATCAATCTGCCACTAGCGCTGAGTAGAAAACCGACTTCGTACGGATAAAACTCCCCCCATCGATGTTGATCGAAACGAGAAACCAGCGCGGGAAACCGCTCTTACCCAGCACATATTTCAATTAAAAGGCACGCGCGTCTTTTCCGGCCCGATCCAGTACTTTTTGCCGAACGACTTCGTACCAATCAATCTGCCACTAGCGCTACGTAGAAAATCGACTTCGTACCGATATAACTCCCCCCATCAATGCCGATCGAAACAAGAACCAGCGCGAGAAACCCCTCTTACCCAGCACATATTTTCATTAAAAGGCACGCGCGTCTTTTCCGGCCGGATCCAGTACTTTTTGATGACCGACTTCGTACCAATCAATTAGCCACTAGCGCTACGCCGAAAACCGACTTCGTGCCGATCAAACTCCCCCCATCAATGCTGATCAAAACGATAACCAGCGCGGGAAACATCTCTTACCCAGCACATATTTCAATTAAAAGGCACGCGCGTCTTTTCAGGCCCGATCTAGAACTGTTTGATGAACGACTTCGCCCCAATCAATCTTCCACTAGCGCTACGCAGAAAACCTACTTCGTACCGATCAAACTCCCCCCATCGATGCCGATCGAAACGAGAACCAGCGCGGGAAACCGCTCTTACCCAGCACATATTTCAATTAAAAGGCACGCGCGTCTTTTCCGGCCCGATCCAGTACTTTTTGCCGAACGACTTCGTACCAATCAATCTGCCACTAGCGCTACGTAGAAAATCGACTTCGTACCGATATAACTCCCCCCATCAATGCCGATTGAAACAAGAACCAGCTCGAGAAACCCCTGTTACCCAGCACATATTTTCATTAAAAGGCACGCGCGTCTTTTCCGGCCGGATCCAGTACGTTTTGCCGAACGACTTCGTACCAATCAATCTGCCACTAGCGCTACGTAGAAAATCGACTTCGTACGGATATAACTCCCCCCATCAATGCCGATCGAAACAAGAACCAGCGCGAGAAACCCCTGTTACCCAGCACATATTTTCATTAAAAGGCGCGCGCGTCTTTTCCGGCCGGATCCAGTACTTTTTGATGACCGACTTCGTACCAATCAATTAGCCACTAGCGCTACGCAGAAAACCGACTTCGTACCGATCAAACTCCCCCCATCAATGCTGATCGAAACGATAACCAGCGTGGGAAACATCTCTTACCCAGCACATAATTCAATTAAAAGGCACGCGCGTCTTTTCAGGCCCGATCTAGAACTGTTTGATGAATGACTTCGCCCCAATAAATCTTCCACTAGCGCTACGCAGAAAACCTACTTCGTACCGATCAAACTCCCCCCATTGATGCCGATCGAATCAAGAACCAGCGCGGGAAACCCCTCTTACCCAGCACATATTTCAATTAAAAGGCACGCGCGTCTTTTCCGGCCCGATCCAGTACTTTTTGCCGAACGACTTCGGACCAATCAATCTGCCACTAGCGCTACGTAGAAAACTGACTTCGTACGGATCGAACTCCCCCCATCGATGCCGATTGAAACGAGAAATAGCGCGGGAAACTCCTCTTCTTCAGTACATATTTCAAATTAAAAGGCACGCGCGTCTTTTCCGGCCCGATCCAGTACTTTTTGCTGAACGACTTCGTACCAATCACTTAGCCACTAGCGCTACGCAAAAAACTGACTTCGTACCGATCAAACACCCCCCATCGATGTCGATCGAAGCTAGAACCAGCGCGGGAAACACCTCTTACCCAGTTTAAGCCCTCATTTAAATACAGCAGTATATTTTGTCCAATAAATCAGTAGCAGTCAAGAGAACCACGGGTCAATTAAAAAAACTTATACAGTACTGGTTGAGCTCCGCCGACTTCCTATCGATCGAATTGACACTAGCGCTAGGCTGACACCGTCGTAAAAACAAACTAAGAATAACTTCGGGTGCGAGTTCGCACGACAGATCGTATTTAATGTTCTCCATTTGATTTCGACCTCTTGACAACTCCTTACCAATCGTTGGGTAAGACTCTCAGAAGGAACAAATCGGAAGGAAGGGTATTTAGTTCCATGAAAAGGCCTGCG
>MEHQ01003521.1:0-20184 GCA_008828725.1 Saccharina japonica
GTCACCGCTCTTTTAGCAAGGCCGATACGGGTGTCTGTTGGGTACGTAGACGAGATGCTCTAGGAGTGTTGTCTACATGGTGCGGTCGTAGAATTGGAGCCCGAGCGTCGATGAGAGATACGAACGGAACGAATTAATATTAACGTGGGACAACATGTTAGGGGTATCTCCTGATGATTACATACATATTTTTTTGTTGGAGGTTAGCGTTTTCGGCTTGCATTCATCCTGCTCTTGAGGACGAGGCCTAAAGTGTGCCATCCCGTAGGTTCAGAACATGACCACCCGTTCAGACGCGATGTAGTGGGGGTGGCCCTCCCGTCCAATTTCGACTTCAAGAAACGGAGTATCTCGTTTTTTGCGGCTTGCGGATGACGTCAGGCTACAGTGATTCGAAATCGCATCTGTAGCCGCGATCGGGTATTCCCAGCAGTTGCGCGCAGTACGCCTTGTCTTCTACGTCCCCATACCACGCACGGATTACATGGCGGATGCCGTGTATCGACTCCCACTGCCCGCTTTTCTATCTGCTCCGCGCCCTTCATTCAGTAAATACGTTTGTGAATCACATGCCATAGTCGCCGCTCATTGCTGGCACGGTCATCCTTATCGCCGCAACGTGCGTTACCGTACGCCCGAGTTGGGTGTATCCCCTTTTTCTCTAGATGTGTATATCTTCTCCTCTGTCGCCACTCTTTCCTCATCGTCCTCTTCTTGATGCCCCTCCACATACCATCGAACCCCATGTGCTGTTCTCTCCCCCATCACACAGCTTTGCCGATCATCCCCGCCTTGCTAGTATATCAGCCCTCCTCCTCCTGCTCCGCCTTGACCTCCTACATGTTGTCCTGTTCGTGCTCCAAGCCGTCCTTGCTATCGATAGCTCCACACCCCGTTCCCTAGGCGTTGAGTTATTGCCCTTGTATACTTCCCGTACGGTCCGAACCGCTTGGATTTACATCGGTGACGTTGTTGCGAGAGCCCCAGCCTGTGCCTCCGATTGCTAGCTATAGCCATGCTCTCTCGTTTTATTTTTCTCTCCTCCGTCACCAATCTGTCTGGTGTAAAACACGACACAGCCATGATCAAGATGATAACGGTAACGAAATCCCACCACGGAATGGGGTGAAAAGAGTGACAACAATTGACATACGTACAGCCTTTCTTTGTTCACTGAGGAACGTACGTCTCTCTCGGCCTGTTTTTGCACCGAGTGGGACAAAGCGATGGCCGTTCGCGACCCCGAGGCCAGATGCCGTCGTCGTACAACGCAGAGCTGTGTGCCCCCCCGGAGTCATATTGTGGTCGCCGTGCACGGGTCATTCTTGTGTGATGTCGTCAGGTTCCAGTAGCAAGCATGGGCGGAATGCCACCACCGCGGTCAACCATGTTGAGAGCATACTACAGGGATCATCATATGAGATTTCCCGAAATTTCTAGGAAAACAAATCGTGGTCGTGCTTTTCCAGTGGCAAAAAAAAAATGAAAAGAGCCGTCAATCAAGAGCTGTATTTTCAACTGCAAAAGCGTCCAGGAGCCGCGATTTTCAAGCAAACACTTACCTTGCCGACACGACACCTACCCTGGGGGAGGTTTGCCGCAATTCCCGTCTCAAGTGATCCCTCGTGGTCAAAGCACGGTGGTTGGATCTAGCAACTAGGCTTGTGTCTCCGAGCTGCTGCAAATCTGCAAATCGCTCGTCCCAAGTACGCCCTGAAACAAAGTTGATGGGGCTCGAGCCAGCATCTCAGCCCAACGAAACTAGGGTTGGCAGGCACCCTACGACCGACAGCGCCATTGTAACGTCGGCCGTTTCAAATTCCGATGCTTGCATCGCTCGCGAGGTCAATCTGCTCGTACTCGTTCGTATCAGAAGTGAGTGGAGTCGCGGCGCGTCGGTTTTCATCTACATCATCCTCGTAGGTCAGAGGCTGAAACCTCGCTGATGTAGGCGTCTTTTTGGCTGCGACGACTTGAGGCCGTCTCCCGAGGTCAGAGGGACCACTTGAGAGGCTGAAGCTGGTCATGGGGTGCCTTGTTGAGGGAGAACGAGCTGCTCTTCGAAGTCGGTCCTTGATCTGCTCTGTTGAGATTTTGGGGTTACATCTCTCTCTTGGCGAATCTGCACGGAAGGCAGCCCTACCTCTGAAGAGCGAGACCATTTGCGTCGCCAATTGCTCTCCTCGAACCCTCTAGTAGAGGACAACAGCCACGCCCAATTTATTTTGCGCCCCTTTTCCCTAGGTCAAGCACGAGTAGCGCCTACAAGCAGCAGAATCTGCATAAGTTTCCTTGATCCGCGAAACGATAGCTGTGTGGTTCTGTACAGCCCGAAACCCAAATCCGTCCAACAAGGGCGCACAAAGAAAAATCCCCGAGACCCACACTCCAATTTTTGTATTTAGGGCCTGCTGAGGGGGGGGGGGGGGGGGGGCGTGACCTTCACTAAATCCTATATAAACCACGACTCAACACTAATTCCCATACATAACAAGTGACTTGATCTTAGACTGGGGACTGTGGGGACGAAACTATTTTACTTGACTTGACTAGGCATAGAGTCACTCCATCATTTAGAGCGGCAAGTCTTCTTGATCTGATTTCGAGTTATGAGTACTCTGTGTATTGCGAACAAAAGCTGCCTTGCCTGATCCAATTGCCGGATGCAACCTAATCCAAATCTAGCAGCCCATACAAGCCCATATATAACGTAAGGTGTGATGCAGGTGGCTCGAGCTCAGTGCACCTACGAGCCTCTGCTTTGGAAACTAGAGGAGCTGCCGGCTGCGGTACGTTCGAACCAAAACGCGGCGAGACTGTTTCTTGAAACCGTCGAAAACGCGGCGAGAATGGGCGCGACGCACAACGCACGACGAGCGCCTCCCACTTAGTGTTGGTAAGCAACTAAAATGAGCATACTTAATCAAGTATTTTTGGCTTGCTTATTGTAAGCATAATCAAAGCAACCATAATATCGTGCTTATTTGCTTATTTTAGCTATATGGAGTTTAACATAGTATACTAAACGCCATACAGAATAAGTGTATGGGTTTTAGAATGCCCTTAGTAAACTCTATACAAACAAAAAGGGTATGTGTTTTAGTGTCGACATATTCGTATGGGTTCTAGTATGGCGATACTGAAGTTCCGTATAATTATATATATGTAGGTTTTAGTATGAACACACTAAACGCCATACAAACGAAATAAGCAACTAAAAGTTGCTTAAACAAGCGTTTTTTTTACCAAATAATAAGCAATAATCGAAGCAACCCCTTTATTTAGTTGCTTACCAACACTACTCCCACCTTTCGAACAACCGAGCGGACACACGCACACAGACACCTCCGTCTCGGTTGTGCCCGCCCCCGAAACATCCCGATTCAAGAGGGGAGGATCCCGGCGCAAGAGTTGTTGGCGGCATAGTGAAATGTGGTATTATACATATTCAGGCTGCAACGGCCATCAAGTGTATGACCCAACGATTGATCCATGAAACACACACACACAAACAACATACGTACGGCCCAGCCAGGCGTATGGTTTCGAGAACGCGTCTTGTTAATCAACTGACCTCAATACGGCTTCGAAATTAGTGTTTAGTACCCATTTCGACGTCAATATGGCTTCGAAACGAGTGTAAAATTGGGCTTTTTTTTTGCAGTTAGGGCCGGCTGAGGGTGGGAGGGGGGAGTGGGGGTCTCGGGGATTTTTTTTTGTGCGCCCTCGGTCCACCCAAAATTTATTAGTGATATTTTGGTACGAGTACTGGGAATTTGAGATTTTCTTACAGCAGTACCAGCACCGTGCGAGTACGAGCAGATTGACCACACGAGCGATGTAAGCATACATCCTGGGTTGTCATCATTGCTTGAGTGACGGTTGACTTTTTCCTTTTTCCGTTTCAGCGGAGATTCGGGTGTTCCATAATATTCTTGTGGATTTTCTATGAGGGGGCATAGGCAACAGATTTCGCCTGAAATGTGCTCCGAAACGCACCAGACCAGACAGGCCAGAACCAGAGCTGCAGAGGCCGCCATGGACCACGCGGGGCAAACCGACGCCTAGTGTATCCTCTTCCGTGTATCAAAGCATTTCTTCTAGACACGCGTGGGGTGTGTTTTAAGAAAGGGCAAAGCCGGCAACTGCAACAAAGGCAACCTATCAAAGCATCCTGAATCCGGAACGCGTTTTATACCAGTCTAAAGGTATCAGAGGGGCCACGACAACACAACAGAGCGGTAGGGCAGAAGGGGGAAGATGGCGCACGACTACACGGCGGACATTTGCGGGGCAGTCCTGTACACCCTGTTTTTAGCGCTCGTGTGCGCGCGGACTAGGCCCTTCTTGGCAAGCGGGCAATCCTTGTCCTCCACAGACCGCATCAAGCTGGCGTTTCACCTCTGCTTGGTGGCCTCCTCGCTGCTTGACATCGGTGAGAGAGAGAGAGAGTACGTACGACGTGTAAGCTTTCGAAGGCACAGCAGTACGTAGGTAGTCAAGGTACGAGAGTGTACGAGTGTACGAGCACAGCAGCAGTACAAGTACTCGTAAGGTAACTACTCGTACGATAACTCTGCTGCAAGTTCATGGTCTTTCGACTGGACTCACTCATCAGACGCGATACGATACGATATACCGGTATACCAGGGTATACGATAGCGCTGTACGTTATTACTGCCACGTGCCAGCCAGGTACGTATTATATGTACGATATACAGCAGTCAGTTTGTGGGCACGAGTCATACCATACCGACTTGAAACTCTCCACACCAGAGAGGGGGGAAATTGGGAGGCGCCTTTACCACTCTTGATAAAGTACCAAATATATTACGATTTGTTGGTGTTTTTACGTGTTTTTGGGTGTTTTTTTTAATCAAATCACGAGAACCCGTCGACCCAACCCAGCCCTAATCCTAACCCTAACCCTAACCCTAACCCCAACCCTAGTCCAGGCTAAGGCTCGACCCGTGCGCGGCTTCGCCGCGCGTTTTGGACAATTTGAAAAAACAACGCGCGGACCACTACCAAAACCGTAATATATTTGGTACTTTATCTGGTACGATTTGTGGGTCAAGAGCTCTGGTAAAGGCTACTGGAAATTGGAGCTGGGAAATTGATGATAGAAAGTGACACTCAGACTACAGTAGCAGTAGCAGCAACGGCCACTGCGTGATTGGGGGGATGATGCTGCTGTACAGATTGGTATCTGTCCGAGTTACAATGCTATATAAAGGAGTCGGCGTTACAGCACGGGCGTAACATGATCCTATCCTACAGCAGTATACACCCGTACGAGAACGACTGGTAGCACCAACATCGTCAGTTAATGGTTGTGGTCGCTATCCCTTATATCTAGTGCTGGGCACTGGCTGACTCAGTTAGTAGCGATTATACTGCCGTCAAAATCAATCAGTATACTGGATTGCAAAAGTATACTGTCTCTCTCTTCTCCAGTGATCCTTCCGAAACGCATCTGGTGGGTTTCCGTACTAGAATATGGCGTATTTCTTGGACGAAAGTGAGAAACAACCAACTGCCGAATATACTGGCCGGGTCAATCAGTAGATTACTACTGGCAGTAGATTACTTCTGCCAGTACATACTGTGCCAGTGCTCAGCCCTACTTTTATCCGTTAAAAGGGGTTCCCCAAGGAGTTTCGCGCTTTGGAGGCGTGATGCAAAAACAGCTCTCTCTCTCACCGACAACATGTATCATAGCCGAAACAGCTCTCTCTCTCTCTTACCGACAACATGTTTTACGGGGGACCATAGTACATATGGGACCAAATATTGTTATTAATAGTAAAAGTATGGAAAATTTGTAGTTTTTTCGTAGTGTGTACGAGTACCGTAGGTCCTCTTTACTATGGTTCCTCGTAATAGTGGAACATATCATATATACCAGGTATGGGTTTAGGGTATAGACGGATCCAGCCGATTTTTGACCTCTCTAAACCCTGCATTTTAGATACCGGTATGTGCATACGCGCCCTCTCGTAAGTCCGGGTACCCACAAACTGTACCGGTATGTGCATACGAACCAAAGTGCTGACTATAATATGTGTCAGTACGTGCTGACTACTTGCTGGTATGTACGAATTCGGCCGAGGTGTGAGGGCGCAGCCGAGGGCAAAGGACCAGAGTCCTGCGGCCTAGGGGCGCAGCCAGCAGCGGAGGCTGCTCGTCAGCGCCATCGAGAGACAGCCCGTGCACGCCAGACTGTCTGGAGTCTGGAGTCTCCGGCCACGCGACGGCAGCGTTTCGATGCCGACCGCTAGCGCCGCGCGAGATTGTACGAGACCGAGTTTACGGCGACGCGGCAGCAGCGTCTTTTTCACTTATTTTTTTCCCCCCCCCCCCCCCCCTCCACGGTACGTGCCTTGGCATTGTTATCGCGAGAAGATTTCAGCACTTTCTTGCCTCGTCGACTCTCTCGTCGAATCGTGCGTACCCTATGTATGGCGCTCTGGGCGGTTGGTCTCGTTTTGAGAATAAAAATCTCCATACGGAAACTCGAACCCCCGACATCAACCTTCTTAGCAGTCTTTGTGGTTAACTACTAGACCACCGGGCGCTACTGTTGTTGTGCCCTGTTTATAGTAGAGTTACAACAGCAGTAGACCATAGCTAGTCAGTTATATGCCTGGTATATACATACGAACTCAAACCCCTGTTTTGCTATTTTTGTCCGTATAGGTTATACCGCCCTTGCCTCGCCCTTGCCTCGTGGACGCGCCCCAAACAGTGCACTACGCGATCGAGATAGCCTTCCGCGGCTCTGTGCTGTCTGGTTATGCCTGCCACCTCGTGGCGTTATGGCTTAGCCTCGTCGCCTTCAGCTTGGTCATCGTCCTCTGGTCCAACACGCTCAACCCACCAAGGTTAGTGTTGAGAGATATTTCCATCGACAGTTCCGATATCTCATCGAAAGTTCCGATATTTCATCGAAAGTTCCGGTATCTCATCGAAAGTTCCGATATCTCATCGAAAGTTCCGATATCTCATCGAACGTTCCGATTTCTCGCAATATCGAGCTTTCGATATGTCGTATGTCGTATTGTAAGATATCACACGAAACTATATATGAACACGTACAAGGGGTGTTTTTTTGCCCTCCACATCCCCTGGCATCCCCGTGCTTGTGGGTACCGTAGGCCCCCCTATTTACTATCGACACATCGCTTGGCGTTTGCACCCTCCCCGTTTCCACATAATCAGATTTTTTGTTCTCCCCATAATACCAGGTGTGTATACATCCTGCATGAGACCATATGAAACCCGTACGTACATAGTACGCGCGATGGAAGTACAAGGATGAGTTTCGACGAAATCTTCAATCTCACTAACACAAACAGTTACACAAACAGTTAGTTGTTGATGTTTTTATTTCTTTCGTTTTTTTAATCAATACCAGTATATACAGAAACGTATACCAGTATATATATATATATATACGAAAAACAAAGCTGTCGCTGCCACTGGGGCTGTGTGTCATGTTGAAACAATCCGCCGGCCGTTTTTCCGAACGGGCACAAAAACATAAGATCGCATGTCGTCATGTCGGCACTCTGATGTTTTACCTTACCTTACCTACCTACCTACCTACCTTTTGATTTGGCCTGTTTTTTTTTGTCAAATCAGAAGGGCACCTTCGAATGCCTCGGGCGTTGACGAGGGCTTAAAGGGCTGCTGCGGCAAGACCAGGTGCGTGCGGTGCGCTTTTTGCAAAGCGTGCTCTCTCTTTTTTTTTTTTTCCAACTTTCCTGATTTTTTTGTTTACCGATCCATGATATGTATGATACGTGCATACGGGGTGTATACGCGTGAACCCATTCAGAAGTGCAAAACTTATCCGACACTACGAGTACTGTAATTCCGAGTATCACTAGTTTGACCTCAAGTATGTTGAACCAGTTCTTAAGGGGTTAACCCATTCAGAACTGAAAACATGTATCTCACTCTAATCCCGAGTAGTTTGTCCCCAAAAACGGGGGACCAGTTCGCCGCAGCTTTTCACGTGCATCTATCTATGTATGCACAGTATCAACCGTTCTCGCCTCGCGGCAGTTTCTGCCCTTGTGTGTGCGTGTGCGTGTGTGTGTGTGGGTGCGTGTGTGTGAGTGTGACCATACACTTACCAGTACGTGCTTACTGTTTATCTTTTTGGGGGGCGTCACTTGACTGCAAGGGCCTCCTGCGCTCTCGGAGCGTCTGCGACAAGTCATTAATATGACAAATACATGAAATAGTCACACGGGCGTCTACGTCGACCTCCACAAACAAGATGGTTCCTTTTTTTCTTTTTTTTTCCTCGACCATTTTGGAACGAAACCGAAAAACGCATTGCCGACTGCTTCTTCCGTGTAGTTTGTTTATTTTGCTCGAAATCGAACGACTTGTAGGATCTGGTGCGGTCGGAGGAAAAGGAGCCAGGGAGGGAAGGAGGGAGGGAGGGAAAGAGGGAGGGAGGGAGGGAGGGCGGGGGAGGGGGCGTACTCATTTGTTGCTTGCCTTAGTCATTTGACCATTGACTACGCATCCCTTTCGAGACGGAGCACCGTTTCTACTCCTAACAGAGACACCTCCAACAGTCGGGCGCTCGTCACGTTATTTCCATGTACTGCATACTTGTATGTACGTAGATTTGTTTTGCTAATATGACCCCCTTCTCTTTCGCAGCGTGTGCCAGGGTGGGGGGCGGGGACGGTTACACATGGTGTACTCAGTTAATATTTTTATACATAATACTTTACTGGTACGATCGTATCGGCGATCAATATTTGGTCCCCTTGTTTAGCCACGATGTATGCCGTATGTGCTGTCGGCAATCGAGATGAGGTTCTCTTGTTTTTAGCCACGATGTGTACCGGATACGATGTCGGCAATCGAAATTTGGTTCCCTTGTTTAGCCACGATGTATGCCGTATGTGCTGTCGGCAATCGAGATGAGGTTCTCTTGTTTTTAGCCACGATGTGTACCGGATACGATGTCGGCAATCGAAATTTGGTTCCCTTGTTTAGCCACGACGTGTGCTGTGTGTACCGTCGTGACAACGTTACACACCTCGCATCGATCTATCTACAGACAGAACATGATTTATAATAGATCAATAGATCATCTACAGATATATCACGATCTAAATTATCTACAGATAGATCATGATCTAGATCATCTACATATAGATCATGGTCTAGATCATCTACAGATAGATCATGATCTTGATCTAGATCGTCTGCAGATAGATCATGATTTAGATCTACAGATATATCATGATCCAGGTCATCTACATATATATCATGATCCAGATCATCTACAGAGAGATCATGATCTACAGTAGATCATCTACAGATAAATCATGATCTGGATCATCTACAGATATATCATGATCTTGTAGATCATCTACAGATAGATCATGATGTAGATCATCTACAGATATATCATGATCTAAAACATCTACATATATATCATGACCTAGATCATTTACGTACAGATCATTATCTAGATAACCTACAGATAGATCATGATCTAGATCATCTATAGTTCCTCGCCTGCCGCTGTGAAAGGCTGTGCAGGACCTGCCAAAGTACAGATCCAACCCAGGAAACACGTGCTATGACCATGCAGACTGTACGTCTCCCACCCGGCAACATCAGCTATAGATCATACAGGTCATACATACCTGGTATCATACAGATCATACACATCATATATACAGACCATACAGACTATACAGATCATACAGATCATGCAGATCATCAAGTGGGAATGTATTATCTAGATCATGATTCATCCGGGGTATGCAACGTTATCTTAGGGGGTCGACGGCATGTGGCCCGTCTGTTACGCTCATAAAAAACAGCTGTATCATGTTACTAGTGGTGTGGTGTGTTGCTCCGGTGCTGTGTGTGTGCCTCGATGCCACCCTCTCGCCGAGACCCAGAAGACTCATTTTCTGCCAATCATACGCGGCTTTTTGGCCAGACTCGCCGCATCCAGCCCCATGCTAGCTCTCTTCGTCCATATAGCGTTACCCGCTACCCTCTACTTAACCCCTTTACCTCTTCAGAACTGGTCCCCGCTTTTGGGGACAAACTACTCGGGATTTGTAGTGAGATTTACTTTTTCAGTTCTGAATGGGTTATAAGGCCTCCGTTAATGGTTCTTTGAGGTCAAACTACTATTCGGAATTACAGTACCGTAGTGTGGGATTTTTTTTTTCAGTTCTGAATGGATTCATCGCGTGACCCTGTAGGCTAAATAAAGTGTGAAGTGCTTCCTAGATGTTTGTTTCTACTACTGCTGCACCTGGTTTTACGGGGGACTATCGTGATACTAAACAGGACCAACTATTGTCAGTAAAAATAGGGAAATATATAGGTTTTTGTGTGTGCCGCAGGTAGGTCCCCTATTTTACTATGATGATGATGGTCCCTCCGTAAATAGTAGTGTCTCGTGACGTGTGTACGTCAGTGGGTACGTACAGTAGTAGTTGCTCTATGACCAAGCAAACCATCATGTCTCATGTCCCCCCCCCCTTTTCTTCGATGCCGCTCTGCTCTGCTCTGCTCTGCTCTTCTCATGCTCACGTCGCCTCGTTTTTTCACCCAAACGCGCTGCCTGCGTTTATCGTTGTTGCTGCTGCTGCGTTATCGTTACTGCTGCTGCTGCTGCTGCTGCTGCTGCTGCTTGCGAGCAGAATCCGTTGCGAGCAAAATATATTTGTGCTCTTATGACCAAGCAATCCATCATGTCTCATGTTTCCTCTCCTTTTTTTCGATGCCGCGCTGTTCTGCTCTGCTCTTCTCACGTCGCCTCGTTTTTTCACCCAAACGCGCTGCCTGCCCCTGCGTTTATCGTTATCGTTGCTGCTTGCTGCGTCATCGTTACTGCTGCGGCGTTTTCGCCGTCGCGAGCAGAATATCTGTGGCAGCAATGTTCGTGTGCGTGATCGACGCCCTTGTGGCCATCAGTACGGTGGCGGTGCTGTGGACCGGGAGCGTGCCGGCGTACTCCCGCCCCTATCTGATCCTCATGGTGACCCACAGGTGAGTCGGGTGGCCTTTGGGCGCGTCACTACCACGCGTAAGCGCGCGGGGAGGCGGCGGCGGCGGCGGTGGTGGTTGTTGTGTCTCCTGGCATTACCAACAAAGTCAACAGCCGATGCTGGTGGGTCAAGTCAACCGAGGTTAAGGCGGGAGGCGGGAGGAAGCAGCGTCGCGGGGCGGGGGGGGGGGGGGTGTATTTCATGTTCATGCATGGCCGTAGTCGTATGACCATAGACCCTCGTAATCCTACAATGCCGGGACGGAGCATGTCGGGTTTTCCCCGACCAGGCAGGGGGTGTATTTCGTGTTCATGCATGGCCGTAGTCGTATGACCATAGACCCTCGTAATCCTACAATGCCGGGACCGAGCATGTCGGGTTTTCACCGACCAGGCAGGGGGTGAATTTCATTCATGCATGGCCGTAGTCGTATGACCATAGACCCTCGCATCCCTACAAAGCCGGGACGGAGCAATGTCGGGTTTTCACCGACCAGGCAGGCATAGCTTGACAAGGGGAAGGGGCGCGGGGAGGGGGGTGTATTCCGTCTAGCTCCTTTTGTTGAACCTAGTGCATAGAGGGCTTAATTCCCTGAATAGATGCGTTGGCCACACCAATTGCACCGCTGGGAGGCCTCTGTCTCTAGTGCGGACTGCAGCAGGTTGCGGAATGTGGACCCCACCCCCCCCCCCCCCCACCCGCTTGCAGTAGGCGAATGGCTTTCGAAAGAACTCGTCGGTTCAAGTTAGCCAAGGTTTTAAGTTTGTTCCCCGGCTGACCTTGAACACCATCCGTACCCTCGCGCATCTATCCGCACCGAAAAGCGTCGGTTTTGTACGGGATGGCATACCACAGCAGACGCATGCTACGTATCATAATAGAGGTGCACACCCTGCTTTTCCTGAGCGTGGTCACCTGAGGAGCTCTCCTACAGTAATACTAACACAAAAAAAAAGTTATTTTGGAAGAAAATGATACAAGTGCTACGAGTACGATACCCGAAGAACAACCCCATGGCCTACTCGTGAGTAGAAGATTACATATATATTCAACACAAGAATTACTAGAAACACGGGCGATTTTGGGTTAATAAGGGCCCAAATTAACGAGTATAAGGGCCCGAATTAACGAGTATAAAATAAATTCAATTTGGAAAAAATAAAATTCAAATTCGCTTTTCATTGGTCAACACACGCACCAGCAATAAACATTATGCCCCAAGATCCTAATATTTGGTGCTGGTGCGTGTGTTGACCAATGAAAAGCGGATTTGAATATTTGTTTTTTCCAAATTGAATTTTTTTCTTCTTCGTTAAAACGGGCCCTAAGGGCCCATATTAACGAGTACAATATAAACTCAATTTGGAAAAAATAAAATTCAGATACGCTTTTCATTGGCCAACACACGCACCAGCACCAAA
Source organism: Saccharina japonica (assembly GCA_008828725.1). Taxonomy (NCBI): domain Eukaryota; class Phaeophyceae; order Laminariales; family Laminariaceae; genus Saccharina; species Saccharina japonica. The sequence goes on from MEHQ01003521.1 coordinate 12,470, forward strand.
CATTAGGATCTTGGGGTATAATCTCGGGTGGTGGTGCGGGTTCTGACCAATGAAAAGCGGATTTGATTTTTTTTTTTATTAGTGCTACGATAGAGGCAGCATTTTTTTTTGTCAGAAACGTTTTCTGATTGATCGGGCTCCTTAGGGGCCCGTTTTAACGAAGACAAAAAAAACAATTCAATTTGGAAAAAAAAAAAAATCAAATCCGCTTTTCATTGGTCAGAACCCGCACCACCACCACCCAAGATTATACCCCAAGATCCTAATCTTTGGTGCTGGTGCGTGTGTTGACCAATGAAAAGCGAATTTGAATTTTTATTTTTCCAAATTGAATTTATTTTATACTCGTTAATAGTATGGGCCCTTACTATTCTATTATATAAATGGGAAAACAGAGAATGGCTTTTAAAACTGTGAGGACATAATTATGATTGATGATGATGATCATCATCGGCAATTATCGTTGCCGTCAAATCATCACACAGCCGATTTTTCCTAATTGAGAATTGCCTTTCCGATTAAAACGAAAATCGATTTTAGTAGTTTAGTTGCTTTTTTAAAAGTTGTGTTTCTGTGGAGGACAGGTTTTGGGGGGAAAGTTTCGTAGAATGGTCGTTGCACATTGTACGTACCCATATCACATCTGAGAATATTTCCATGCGTACACGTGCAACGACCATTCTACGAACTTTGCCCAAAACCTGCCCTCCACATTTTGCTCACAATAATTTTTGAACCTAGAATATATGTTCCTCGATGGTAGGTATCGATTCACGAAAAAAAATGAAATCAACCTCGACAGACTCGTAAAACAGAGGATATGAGGGAATTGGTATTTAGAAGCGAGGTACCTCGCCCATAAATCCAATTTTCTGGGTTTTTCGATATCTTGAGACTCCCGATGCCGATTCGATTTTTTTTTGTGTCGTCGATGACTGTCACAACGGACAATAGTTCACAGTTTACAGTGTACATTTTTACTGTGAGGGAAGCACATCTCTTACTATTCAAAAAATAATGTTTTCGATTTTCATTCTCATCGGAACGGCAGTTCTCAATTGGAATATCGGCTGTTAACTGATACTCTTACGATTCAAAAAACAATATTTTCGATTTTCATTCTCATCGGAAAGGCAATTCTCAATTAGGAAAAACCGGGCTGTATTCAGCTGTATCATAATCATCATCATCATCATCGTCATCATTATCATCATCATCATCATCATCATCATCATCATCATCATCATCATCATCATCATCATCATCCTCATTATCATCATCATCATCATCATCGTCATCATCATCATCATCATCATCATTATCATCATCAGCATCATCATCATCGCCATCGTCATCATCATCATCATCATCATCATCATCATCATTGTCATCATCATCATCATCATCATCATCACCATCATCATCATAATTGTCATCATCATCATCATCATCATCATCATGTTCATCACGAGCAGTGTCATCATGGATAGACTGCTGCAGTCTATATGTTATCGTGTATCCGTTGCACATATATCCGTTGAATCGCCAACATATCGCTGCTGCTCCTCGTGTTTGCATGTGGGGCCCTGCTCTCCCTCCCTCCCTCCCCATGATATTTTGTTTGCTCTTGTCTTTTGCAGCGTGACGCTCTTCCTCTTGGCCTCTTGGTTGGTCTTGTACGGCATTCGGCTGCAGAGGCGGGTCATGGGCCACCCGAGGTGAGCTGCTGCCGCTTGCACAAGGACACACGAACATGAACGGTCGACTCGGATTTGATGGTTTCGAGCACGAACACGAGTTCAAGGTTTTTGTGTAACTGATGGTTACACTACACTAGATATCCACCTCACCTCCGGATTGACGCTTTTTCTGCTGCTACTGCTGCTGCTGCTGCTGCTGCTGCTACTGCTGCTACTGCTACTACTGACGACGCGGCTGTGTGGCAGGTGGGAGCCGCTCGATCGCCGGCAGCGACTGAAGATCCTGTGCCGCATCAACGGAGTTCTAGTGGTCTGCGCGGCGTGCTTCCTCGTGCGTGTCGCGGTGCTTGCGTCGGCCCTCTTCGTCCGTTCCCGCCACAGGTAAGGGGGCCAGGCGTCAGGGGTCAGGGATCAGGGGTCAGATTCTTTTTTCAGTGCAGTTTTACGAGTAGTACATGATATGTGCATCGCGCAGTGTCCGGTACGATACGCAACACTTTTTTTTTTACACCTCCCAGGTTGCTTGGTACATAGAATACCTGGCGTGGTTACGAGTGGTGAACTATTACGGGACACGATAGTAAACACTAGTAAATAGTAAATAGGACTTACGGTATCAGTAGTGGACAGACACTGTTAGTGGATCTTCCTAAGGTAGCTAATTAGGCAACTCTGATTGGCCAAGCAAGCACTGACCACTGGCATAGGGTTCGGGTTTAGGGTTCGATCTGAGGAGTCAACGTACTACTACCAAGACAAAACCCCCATTTTAAAGATCCACTTCGTATCACCGTTTGTCCACCCCTCTACGGTATGCACAAAAAACCACCTGGTGTATATTTCCCCTACTTTTACCACGTAACAATATTTGGTCCTGTTTGTTGTGGTCCTCCTCCGTGAATAGAAGCCGATTGTATTTCTAGAATATTCGGGGGTGGGGTGGGGTGTGGGGCGGCTGGCATGGTTGGTAGGGGGGGGGAATGGAAACGTTTTATACGTGTACAGCAGTAGGTACACAGGACCCTACGTACTGCTACCGGGGGGACTATAGAGTAAATATTCATATGTAGGACCTACGGCAAACACTAAAACCTACCACTCTGTACCGAAATATAAGCAGTTCTTATACATTAAATACTCAATAAAAATGGTGCTTATATTTCCGGACAGAGTGGTACATATTTCCCTATTTTGACTGCGTGTAGCAATATTTGGTCCTATTTACTTTGGTCCCCCGTACGTAGTATTCAGTCGTACAGTAGGTAGCCCCTTTTTTGAGGGACCCTATATAGTGCGTTCGGGATTGAAAGGTCCCTTATATACCGTTTTTCCCCTTACACAGGGGTGCCTTAAACAGGGGCCACGTACTACTTACTGACTGTGGTACGATACTTTTTGGTAACTGGAAATATTTTTTCATGTGAATTTTTGGCGGGGGGGGGGGGGGGGGGCGGGTGTTGTCCCCGTCGTAGGGCCGCTTCGCTATATGCGAGACTGCTTCAAGGCGCCGGTCGCAGCAGATGCCCTCCCTCCGCGCTCTGCCAGCCGCCGCTGCGCGTAGATGCCACCGCAAGTGCAGTATAACTGTCTACTGCTACACTCGGCTCTATTACGTATCACACGCCGTTCCGAACTCGTATTTTCTCTGGGGCAGCCTGCCTACTCCGACGATTAACGCGGGTCGGACGGTCAGATCTCTCTGCAATATGCTTTTTTGCCGTGTAAGCACACGCCCCGAGTCTTGGGTGGGTCGGGTGTCCGGTATTCTTACGTATACTACATGACTATTGCGGGGGACCATGCGTAATACGTAATCAGGACCCATCACCGATACAAAAACCCTACCTGGATATATTCAGTATTTTTACTATTAAATACTAGGTATGTATTACTATGTATTCCTGTGTATTACTATGTATTTCTATGTATCACTATGTATCACTGCTGTGTATCACTATGTATTACTACATAGCCCCCCCTTGATAAGAGGATGCAGCTCACCCTTCATGCGACTCGCCCAACACATCACGGCGCTTCGCGCTTGGTGCTCGCAATGTCTGCCTGGTCGGTGAAAACCCCCGCCATGCTCCGTCCCGGCATTGTAGGGATTCGAGGGTCTATGGTCAATACCACTACGGCCATGCATGAACATGAAGTACACCCCCCCTCCCCCCCTGGCGGTCACCAAAGCTGGCGGTCGAGTTAGATAATTTGTGCGGGGTGGAGAACCTTTGCTCCGCACAAGGGGAATGATCGTATCACGTAGTGTGTATATGGTAAGGCACCCGCGAGGCAGTTACATAGTGCTCCCATTGCTGTCTCAGGAAGTGGCCACACCAGAAATTAAATTAACTCATTGAAGCTGTCGTCCATATGCAAGTCCGCCTCAGAGGCGGTTCTCAGCAGGATGCAGCTCACCCTCCATGCGACTCGCCCAATACCTCACGGCGCTTCGCGCTTGGTGCAAGCAATGTCTGCCTGGTTGGTGAAAACCCGACATGCTCCGTCCCGGCATTGGAGGGATGCGAGGGTCTATGGTCATACAACTACGGCCGTGCACGACATGAGTACACCCCCCCCCCCCAGGCTCCGTCTCGAAAGGGATGCGTAGTCAACGGCCAAACGACTAAAGCCAGCAGCAAATTAGTACGCCCCCCTCAGGAAGTTACACATAGCGTACCCATTGCTGTCTCTGGAAGTGGCCACACTAGAAAACACATCAAATAGTTCGACGGTGTCATCCGTATGCAAGAAAGTCCGCTACAGTTAGTACGCGAACAGACAGATGTTAAGAATCTGATAATCAAGAATTTTGAGACTGAGATTTAGTATGTTGAGAATCTGATAATCAAGAATTTGAGAATTTGAGACTGAGATTTTGGGGGAAGAAAACAAGAATGCGACCGCTTTGTACTAAAAACAGTGTGGAACACAACACACCCAGTCGTAACTAACGTAAGAATTCCAGTCTGGCCAAAAATAAGAGATTCTTAACATCTGCTGTATCTCGTGCTGCTGTAATTGTTGCTCAATCTTACACCAGGTGTTTATTCAGGTGTTATCAATATGCATACTGATGCACCGTAAAGTTATTTTATGCATGTGGAATAATTATTCCCCAGCAGTTTTTTTCTCTGCCTCAAAGCAGTCTGTGACCACATAATTTGTATCTCTAGCATTAGGAATCAGGACAGGGAACCCCCACCCCCGTCCCTTTTTGGTGTTCTAATTTTTGGTTTAGTTGGTTAGAAATAACTTATAGGGGTTCAATGTGAAGACAACACACACTTGAGCAAAGAAGACGGAGGCGGGCCTTTCACCATTGCACTTGGCTACGAATCCCGTGAGTGCTGGCGCGCAGGCGGCTACTTGCTCGAGCATGGGTTTCCGCAGGACCGAGTTAAACGCGTTAGGCGCGTCCGTCTGGATTATCCAGTTACCTGCCTCATGGTGTATTCGGGCACGTAATGCTACGTGCTCCACTCCCCCTGACACCCCCACTCGGTATAGCCGTGCGTCGAGGTTTAGCTCCTCCATACGAGGCCTCCACTCCCTCATAGTTGCTGCCGCAACCAGGCGCCTCCATATGCCGGTCGCCCCGATGGTCTAGAGGTAACCTCGAACGCTTCTGAACGTTGATGTCTGGAGTTCGAATCTCACGTGGGTCGGACTTTTGAGTTTATTTGCAAAAATATATAAAAAAACGGAATCAACTGCTGAGAATTAATAGTAGCGTGGGTAGGCGCAATTCGATGCGAGTCGACGAGGGAAGGAAAGGCTGAAGTCTTCTCGCGATAAAAATGCAAGGCAAGAACCGTAGTGGGGGAGGAGGGAGAGGAGCCTACTTTGTGACCCCGGATCTGAGTTACGACTAGGGAGGAGAGAGAAAGGAAGGGCGAAGATAATAAATGGGATGGAAAAAAAAAAAAAAAAAACTAGTAAATAGGACCTGCGGTACACACATATTTAACTACTTTTACTAACAATATTTGGTCCTATTTACTATGTATGGTCCACCGTAATACGTAGCAGTAGGAGATAGATACTGCAGTAGTCTATATTTTTAACAGCATATGCACGAGCTTGCAAAACACAACCCTTCCACACCTCCGACAGGTCGTCGATTTCTCACTTCATGATCTACACAAGATCAAGATAGTCGTCTACAGATAGATCATCTACAGATATATCATCTACAGATAGATCATCTACATATACAGTAGACCATCTACAGATAATCTAGATCCTAGCTTGCCGTTATGAGGTGTTGTGCAGGATCTGTACAGTACAGATCCAACCCAGGAAACCTGTTATAGATTATACAGACTACACGGCTCCCACCCGGCAACATGAGCTAGATTATACAGATTATACAGATCATACATATCATACAGATCATACAGATCATACAGATCATACAGATCATAAAGATCATACAGATCACGCACATGTCTGCGCTGAAAGGCCTAGATCAAATGGGAATCGATGATCTATCCGAGGTGTGTGCTCGATGTGTTTGGTAAAAATACTGGAATACAGTACAGGACACCTAATAAGAAACAGGAAATCTGGTCCAGGCTGGATTTCTTATTTGAGAGAGGGTGCTTTCGACACTAATTTCAAGATACCGCCTCCTGAATTTCGTATGTTCCTCTTAAAAATCAGCCTGGCTTTGTTATTAGCCTGTTTCTTATTGGGTGTCCTGTACTGTATATAAAAAATACTGGAATGTCATGCATGACCGTAGTCGTATGGCCATAAACATGGGGGCGGGGGAGGGGGCGTACTCATTCGTTGCTTGCCTTAGTCATTTTACCATTGACCACGCATCCCTTTCGAGACGGAGCACCGTTTCTACTCCTAACAGAGACACCTCCAACAGTCGGGCGCTCGTCACGTTATTTCCATGTACTGCATACTTGTATGTACGTAGATTTGTTTTGCTAATATGACCCCCTTCTCTTTCGCAGCGTGTGCCAGGGTGGGGGGCGGGGACGGTTACACATGGTGTACTCAGTTAATATTTTTATACATAATACTTTACTGGTACGATCGTATCGGCGATCAATATTTGGTTCCCTTGTTTAGCCACGATGTATGCCGTATGTGCTGTCGGCAATCGAGATGAGGTTCTCTTGTTTTTAGCCACGATGTGTACCGGATACGATGTCGGCAATCGAAATTTGGTTCCCTTGTTTAGCCACGACGTGTGCTGTGTGTACCGTCGTGACAACGTTACACACCTCGCATCGATCTATCTACAGACAGAACATGATTTATAATAGATCAATAGATCATCTACAGATATATCACGATCTAAATTATCTACAGATAGATCATGATCTAGATCATCTACATATAGATCATGGTCTAGATCATCTACAGATAGATCATGATCTTGATCTAGATCGTCTGCAGATATATCATGATTTAGATCATCTACAGATATATCATGATCCAGGTCATCTACATATATATCATGATCCAGATCATCTACAGAGAGATCATGATCTACAGTAGATCATCTACAGATAAATCATGATCTGGATCATCTACAGATATATCATGATCTTGTAGATCATCTACAGATAGATCATGATCTAGATCATCTACAGATATATCATGATCTAAATCATCTACATATATATCATGACCTAGATCATTTACGTACAGATTATTATCTAGATAACCTACAGATAGATCATGATCTAGATCATCTATAGTTCCTCGCCTGCCGCTGTGAAAGGCTGTGCAGGACCTGCCAAAGTACAGATCCAACCCAGGAAACACGTGCTATGACCATGCAGACTGTACGTCTCCCACCCGGCAACATCAGCTATAGATCATACAGATCATACATACCTGGTATCATACAGATCATACACATCATATATACAGACCATACAGACTATACAGATCATACAGATCATGCAGATCATCAAGTGGGAATGTATTATCTAGATCATGATTCATCCGGGGTATGCAACGTTATCTTAGGGGGTCGACGGCATGTGG
>MEHQ01000265.1:0-13771 GCA_008828725.1 Saccharina japonica
TATCGCAGACTGCTCCCAGGAGGGAGACAGCAACTCACGCGAGGCATCATCTCAGATCATAATGCCTCGCCATACCATATAAACCCCAATCTCCGTAGACCAGTATGAAACCGCCACATATCGGGAAACCAGTATCGAGCAACCGCATACCACAAACAGTTGTTACCGCCCCCATCAAGCCCCGCCGGCAGTACGAGTAGTACCAGAAGGTCGTATGATAAGCAAGTAATATTTTTTGTCCGGCACCCCAGCCCGACCACGACCACCACAAGTGAAGGGGACCCCCTCTGCATGGCATTTGCAGTTGTATGGGGAGGTTACAGTAGTATAGTCACAATTAGTTGCAATTTAACAGGAGAGCAATCACACGGTGGGGGTACCACTTTAAGGCTCAATGTTTTCTGGTCGGTTGTGCTCCTCACGTGAGTAGCCACCGGATACTATTATTAATTTACTGGTATATTTGTTTTAGGACTACCGCATTGGAAGGTTTGGTCGGGTTGCGCGAACAAACATTTCCGAAGTCATGTTTCGGGTGAGATATTGAGCTCCTCATGTGAGGAACTCAGACAATTCTGCTGCTCCCCTACCGTGGGATGACACAGGACATCTAAATGTGGCCTAAAGCAAACCGTATAAATGCGGGTGACGCAAGCGAAGTATAGTAGTAAGGTTGTGCTCCCCCCGTACCCAGTAACTCAGCACTACAGGGGTCCGCATGTGAGACGCGTGCTACGGTACGTAGAGGTATCACTTTTTGGCCGAATCGTTTTCTGAACGATCGGGCTGCTTAACCCAAATTCGTCGGACTTTCATGTTTGTGACGAATAATGTTTCAGAGTAAACTTCGGTCAAGAGATTTCGCGTCCAGCAGCACTTTTGTTTTCCTTCAAAATCGTTTTTTCGGTGAGGTATGACGCTCCTTAAGTGAGGAGCTCAGAAAAAATATGGTGCACCTCTATCGTAGCATGCGTCGTGACTTTTCCCGACATTTATGAAAAGTAAAAAAAAACAAACGTAGAATCACAAATAATAACGAACAGCCCAGAATGAAGATACGTTTCAAAACCAAAGGTATTTTGACCCACCGATTCGTATGACGAAACAGAAGGCATGCTCGGCAACACAAGGAACTGGAGCTCCCTTCTATCCGATGCCGGTGTCATTTGAGCTCTTGCGGCCAGCACAATGCTCTCGGATCTGCCGGCAAGGCTTGTGTCTCCGAGCTGCTGCAAATCTGCAAATCGCTCGTCCCGAGTACGCCCTCTAACAAATCTAATGGGGCCCGAGCCAGCATCTCAGCCCAACGAAACCAAGGTTGACATGCACGCTACAACCTACAGGGTCATTGTAACGTCGGCCGTTTCAAATTTCGTTGCTTGCGTCGCTCGCGAGGTCAATCTGCTCGTACTCGTTCGGCGCAGGTACTGCTGTAAGAAATGCGCAAATTACGAGTACTCGAACCAAAATATCTACAATAATATCGGTTCGCTGATCGAGGAAACTTACGCAGATTCTGCTGCTTGTAGGTGCAACTCGTGCTCGACCTAGGGAAGAGGGGCGCAAGGGACATTTGGTGTGGCTGTTGTCCACTACTAGAGGGTTCGACGAGAGAAATCGGCGACGCAAATGGTCTAGCCCTTCAGAGGTAGGGCTGCCCTCCGTCCAGATTCGCCAAGAGAGACATGTATCCCGAAAACCTCAACAGAGCAAATCAAAGACCAACTTCGAACAGCAGCTCGTTCTCCCTCGCCAAGGCACCCCATGACTAGCTTCAGCCTCTCAAGTGGTCCCTCTGACCTCGGGAGACGACCTCAAGTCGTCGCAGCCAAAAACAAGTCTCCATCAGCGAGGTTTCAGCCTCTGATCTACGAGGATGATGTAGACGAAAGCCGGCGCGCGGCGACTCCACTCACTTCCGATACGAACGAGTACGAGCAGATTGACCTCGCGAGCGATGCAAGCAACGAAATTTGAAACGGCCGACGTTACAATGACCCTGTGGGTTGTGGCGTGCATGTCAACCTTGGTTTCGTTGGGCTGAGATGCTGGCTCGGGCCCCATTAAATTTGTTAGAGGGCGTACTCGGGACGAGCGATTTGCAGATTTGCAGCAGCTCGGAGACACACACCTTGCCGGCAGACCCGAGAGCATTGTGCCGGCCACAAGAGCTCAAATGACACCGGCATCGGATAGAAGGGAGCTCCAGTTCCTTGTGTTGCCGAGCATGCCTTCTGTTTCATCATACGAATCGGTGGGTCAAAATACCTTTGGTTTTGAAACGTATCTTCATTCTGGGCTGTTCGTTATTATTTGTGATTCTACGTTTGTTTTTTTTTACTTTTCATAATTTTCGTGAAAAGTCACATGCGGACCCCTGTAGCAGAGCAGCAACAAACAACACAGAGCGGCAAACTATTTACTGTGTTATATGCTGATCCCTGGACGAGTCGACAATTTGTACCTTATTTTTTCACCAAGCCCGAAGACAACAAAGACACTTTTGCCTCGTACATGGCGGCGGAGTGCGTATTGTACGCTGCTCGTACAGTCCCTTGGAACGTACTTCGTACGGGTACGACTTGCTTACTTTCGTGGAGGAATTAATACTATTTTACAGAGTATTTCCCGTGGATTTCCTGTAAATATGTTAAACAAAAACGTGCCACTTGCGCAGACGGAAAGTGCGAAAAACAAACAAATGTTCACCGGGCAAGTAACGACGCTACAGCACTACCTGCTGGTCTGTGATCTGTACAGCAGCAGCACAACAATAGACTCATGTGATCACAGAATACAGCAGTTTCGTCCCCGCAGCCACACTCCTTCCTGAGCTATCGTCGTAGAAGTCGATTGGGTACTACTTCGTGTGTTGGAGTGCAGTAGTGCATACATCAGGAGCTCTACCTGATAGTCTGTATAATGGTGTCTCTCTCTACGCTGACAAAATGCTGGTTGTACAGCAGTACATCATGAGCTATTCTATCTGATAGTCCGTATGCTTGTGTCTCTCCCTGGTCCTGTACACATGCCGGTCGTCGAGCAACTACGTTATGTTGGTTGCGCATCAAAGCGTCCGCTGCTTGCGCCCGTTGCTGCTGCTGCATGTAGCTCCCGCGTCCGCAGCCACATTACTTAGGCATGTGCTATCACAGGAGTTCATCGTGTGCTGCTGTACATCATCAGCTCTGTCTGATGACCTGTATAACGATGTCTCTGGCAAAACAGATGTTGGCGAAGCTGTTACTGTACAAATGCCGGCCATGCTCTGCCTTGCGTCTCAGGCTCAATTTCGTCGTTGCTGACAAACAAAAGTACGGACTATAGACTATAGTCGTGCTGCTGCCAGCAATCAGAGAAAAGCTAAAAGCTATTTCGAAGAGCTGTCCATCGAAAGTTGAGCCGTCACGAAGAAGAGCTGTCGTCTTACGGCCCACTCATAACTAACGACCGACCCAGGTTTACGTGAGTGTATCCGAAGTAGGTATTTATATTACAAACCTGGTTTAAAATGCTTGGCGAGTGCAATTGATACGTTTGTGTCCGAGCTGTAACGTCCGATCACCACACCCGCTTGCCCCACCGTTTTGGTGATCGAAGCTTTGCCGCTCGGGATAGAGCAGTGGTATTTGTTCGTAGCGGTGGGTTGTGTCGCGCCATGACCCCCCCGTCAGCGTACATTGATCCGAATGCAACGCTTGGAGGGAACCACATTCCCACTGTGATGGTCATCGTACCCCACTATGTACCGCTTGCCGTCGTCGCCTCCCTGTGCCTGCTATACCCATGCGTTTCGGTCTAAGGTGGATGTTTGCATGCCAGCTGGTGTTCGAAGGTTTTAATGGGGGCTAAGGACGGCTGCAACTAAAAAGGTCATTTGGTAAGGCTTTCTACGAGTGCCTGCTGACCAAGCAATCCTAAATCCATTCAAATTCGTGTGATACTTGACGAGTTACACTTTCCACGCCACCGGCGAATCCCGGCTGCTGCCATTGTCTGCGTCCTCGATGATCGATCCCGCCCAACAACCATCAGCTCATGCCTTGTTCACTGTTCGCCGCATTTATCGACCAATCTAGGTAAACGATATGAAAGCATACCTGGTACGCGGTATCTCGGTTTACTTCATTTTGGGACAAAACAAAATGTATCCATTCTACATACTAGCCCCACTATTCACAAACCAAATCGATGCGGTTCATCGTCACTGTCTACAACAAACGAATCTGGACAAAATAAGCGATGGCAACCCCTTTCCGGCACCTGGAGACTATGAGGACATAGCTAGACAAACGCCATCAGCTGTTGAGTGGTTTCTATTCTGTGTACATACTAGATGTCGGGCTATCAGATATCCCTTAGTCATGGTTCGCATTCGTTCCGACGGGTTCGCTACCCTACGCCTACCCTACGATCTTCGGCCAAGCTCATTAGTCTACGAGTCGGACCATACCATGAGTTATATACATCGATAGTGCTACTTGTTTCGTCAACAATGCCGTCGCTGGATACTGCACTTGTGTGCGAGGCTGGTATGGCAATCCACACGAACACCATTGGTGACACGGTCATGTTCATGGTAATGGGAAATTGCGAAACGAACCAACCAGATCTCAGATGCCGCCGTCAACAACATGCCGCAATAATATTTCACCACCAGAGATGAAGGGGGTGCAACAATAGCTGCAAACAACACCGCCACCATAAGTTATCCTACGGGTTTTACCTCGTAGTATGGGTATCTACAACATACGAGTGGGATGCAATCACCCAATACGGCCAGAAACACCTTAAACTACGTAATTTGCACTGTTACAAACCCACACTAGATTCGCGGTAGCATTGGCCCAGCATCCGCGCTCGTAGCTCTACCGCATGAGCTCCGTCATTGATGTCCAGGGGGCAATGTGATATTACAATAGGTATTGGCAAAACCATACACCAGTGCGGTTGTGGAATTTCCTTTGCGTGTTAATCGAGTGCTGTCGAAAGCTCCTCTCTAGTTTTTGGCAATTGGCATTGACTCAAGTCGGGGTGTCGCCTTCTTTGCTGGAGTTGTAAACCATATGCCGCCAAGTAAGCCACAACACGGCGACCAACAGGCGTACGTTGAGAGCGACCAAACATATTGCGAACATCGATCGGCTGCCCTCTTCTGCTACGCCCATCTTGATCATCATCGCCAGGAACATGGTTAGAAATATCAGCACGCAGCCCTGTTGGGGGACAAAACAACGATCCAATAGGTGTGCGCGGAAACGGGCAATCGGAATTTGTCATTGTTGCGCATGTGGTTTAACCCGATGGTTCCATTGTCTACTAAGAGACCTCCATGCACATGTCATACTCAATATCGCACACTTTGTATTAACAGCTATATCTCGGTTCGTACAGCTATGTCGCGAAGGTACTGGGTAACTCAAACCTGAATACCATCGCACTGCCGAAAGTTATTTTCTAAAGGTCTATCATCATGCATAGGAATACTAATACAAGCATCCGCGTGCAATTGACCAGGTGTGAAATGAGGTTCACAGTATATAAATTATCTCGACTCACCAGGCGATAGAGCCACGAATCCGTTGGGTCCAGATGCGGCCGCATCAGCTCGAACACCAGCAGGTTCACGAAGGCAAAGATGCAACCAATGGCCGCTTGTGTCACGGTGTGCGGCGCGATAAATATGAGTACGTCCGTCAGAAATATCCTCCGGCCGCACTCGATCACCTCGTAGTAGTACATTTTTGGGTCTGGGAACGCACGGTCAGGATTAGCTTTTCGGTGGCGCTTGGCGCACTCCACGGGAGAATCTACTGTAGTCGACAAAAGAGACAACAAGAGCGTGGGATGAAAGTGCTATATAGCGATTAAGTTCGACACTCTTCAGTAAACGGTAGTTGGATGCAGAATAGTGGGGCACCACCACTGCAAGGCGGTCCCGTTGTTCGATCGTCGCCACCAGCGTCAACGGTATAAACAAAAGTGATACAAACGCTGAATCCTGCGCGCAAATATATGGAGGGGGTGTTGCACCTTCATCAGGTACAAGAATGATTGCGCACTATTTGACGAACGTATGTATGGCCGTCGACGGTCGTGAATTGAAGAACCGACATATATTCCCAGGGTCCCGGTTTTGTTTCATAGTATATACAGTAGGTCAACGGTTGATGGTGTCGTTCTCCGGGTTTAACATTCCATCGTTTCGAAATATATAGTTGCGTGGGGGATAGAGCACATCAAAGCGGTGGGCCCCCCAGAAACAGTTACCGCTCCCTTACGGTAGTACAAGTCTCCGAATGGAATCCCCCAAACCGACATCAGGTGCAAAGCACCCACTTGAATTCGGGACCCTCACCGAAATCTCGCCACAGAAACATGAAAGGGGCCAGATCCGGATGTTCCGCCCGCGCCTTCAGTCTTTCCTCTAGCTCTTCCAGCTCTATCGGGCATGCTTTTGTCTTGGCAAGACCCTCGGACGCGGTATTTTGTGTCGCAGACAGAGCGCCGCCTCCTTGCGCCGAGCGTCCTGTCGTGACACTCCCAGTGCCGCCGGTGAGCTCCGGCTTGGCGCCGGCGTGAGCTTCAGGGTTGAGCAATGCCCGGTGTTTCCAGAGAATGACGGAATAAAGGGCAGGGATGCCCACCGGGTACACCTTCACAGCCGTAAGAAGTAGGTAAGGGTGCATCAGCCGCGGAAACCCAGGTCACAAAATACCCTACCGCTGCTCGTTCACCATACAGAGTTATGTGTAAAAGCATTATCCCGCATGCCGCACATACCAGGCGGCGACAAAAGCAAAAAACGACACACAAAGGTAAATGTCGACTCACCAAGACCATAACGGCTGCATAGGCTTGGAAGAATGAGTGCAAGGGCCGTGTCACACGATATACTGTAGTCTGCGATGAGGTAGCTTTCCCCATCCACAACGAAGTCGTCGCAAGGAAATGTATTGAACACCATTGAAGAGACCGAGGTAAACACCTGCAATCGACGTGACCCAGAGATGTTAGTGTCCACAGGATACATCACGCGGCCAGACAACAAACACTGGGTAACGACCTTGGCCGAGCGTCTTGCTTCGTTGTTAACGGACGATAACACACGTTTCATGAGAGGCTCTATGCCACGTATCTATTACAAAGCGGTTTGTATATATTTTTACGCTGGTGGTCTGATGGCAGGGCGTCCCAGCTTCAAGCTGCTTCAAGTAGTTTTAGAGTCGTACTCACTTAATATGATAATAGCACTTACGTAGGGCCTGGTTAATGTGTGTCGAATATGGAGTTAGTACTCACCCGTGTAGCGAACATAACACTCGGTGGCATGCTACCTTTCATGATATGAGCTGCGAGGAGCCTGCGTGTTCTATAGTGTGCGGGCTCTAGTCATGCAATTAGTCGCAAGCTTGAAGTCCAGCTCAACACCGTTGTATCAAGGTCATATGCGGTAGAGGTCAACTGTGTATAACTGCAAGACCCCTTGATTATTCAGATTATGGTCATATTATAGCAATCGTACGTACAGCAAGTGGGTACAAACACCGCGTATATTAAGTGCATTACACGATGGAACGTCGCACACTGCGGCCCCTCTCTACCACATACGATCCCCTAATATGATGTGCAAACAGTTATCGCCCTGCGTTGGACCTTCAACGTGCATACCATAGGTCGGTCTCTGTGAATAGTCCCTATTGAAAGCGGCGATTGGCCTACACAACGCACTGCACGCCATCTCGTTACTGTTGACCTCGGCGAATGATCCCCACTACCCGAATATCGCCGAAAACTCTTAATACATAATAAATTATGCCCCGAGTCGTGTTACAGTAAGAAATCTATGGGCTGTTTCTGTGGCCTGGAGGGGGTGGTTCCTCAGGGTGCCTCGCAATGTTTTGCCGGTGCTAGTCATATGAAGATGGTGACCAACACATAGCAGATGAAAGCTCGTACACCGGGATAACATAGGTGCAGGACCTGTACCACGCGACTATTAATATCATTAAAAACTCCTACCACATGGTTGTATAAAGCCATTTGACGACGATTTACAGCCGGAGATGGTTTACACATTTTTCGACGTGTTTTAAAACCCCCATTGTATGTAGGAAACACCTCACTAGGCGCAGCTATCTCCCCTCCGTATACGACATTCTTGTTCCAACATCATTCAACTCGCATGGTGCGAAGCGTGTGGGTATTTCGTTCGTCGCAACGGTAGTAACGCGGCGACCTTGCCCTGAATATGAAGTTCCTCCCACCGTCTGACTCATTGTCCGTACAAAGCTAAAGGTAGACACCGAATCAATCGTGCTCACCATAAACGTAATTAGCAATCCCGCCGATAGATGTCTCGACCATGCAGCCCTCTTCGCAATCACCCCGGCCGACCCAATGCCCGCCCTGCCGTTTGCTCTTCGATAGGTCCATAGCAGCGCCGCGGCCACGACAAACGGTCCGAGGGTCGTAGCTAGCAGACGTTGATAGAAGTTCACAGATGGGAGGATGCACGAGGCGTTGAAGATGTACCCTAGGTCGAAGTTCAGCAAGTTGATCCATGACAAGAACAACGCGTAGGAAGCCGGAAAGTCGGCCCCCGTTATGGCTGAAAAAACAGCAAGAATCTGCCATACTCCTACCACGATCCTGAACTTGTTCCATGGCAACCGTTTGCTCCAGTTATGAATATTCCTGCCAACCAGGCAGCATATGGACGTCACGCGACCGTTAGCGTCCGCGTCGGTTTGTTCGTACACCAATGCCCCGGACACGTCTGTGCCCGTGGGCGATCTTCGTGAAACAGATCGGGTGGGAGACGTCGGCTCGGGACGTAGAAGGTGCCTACCCATGTCGCTTGGCTGCTTCGCATCGCCTCCGACCCCGTCAACAGCGCCTAGAGGCGGCGTACGCGTCAGTCTAGCATCATCATTTTCAGGAAGCTGCAGCGTTGAGCCCCAGCTTGACGCATCACCACCACCGCTGTTTCCATGCCTGCCGCTCGATGTGTAGTCGACCTGAGCGACGATGGTTTGTTCCCGAGCGTGAATTCGAGAGGTGTCCGGACTATGACGGGTCGACCATGCTCCCCTCGCTACAGGGGGGCAGCACTGGGTTGCCTTGACCATCCTGGCCAGTTTCCTTATTGTGGACTGGCGGACGAGGTATAGGGCGTCTACCCCTCCGATGAGGAACACAACTGCGAGAACTAGCAGCGGCAGCACCACCGAGAAGGATACCGCACACGCCGCAATGAGCAGACGGGCCTTGAACCCATTGCAGGAGTGACAAACGTTGCTGAGGCTTCTTCCGTATCCTTCGGTGCACACGGCGCAATCTAACGGAAGGGCGATATCGTTGCAGTGCGGGCATCACTAAATGGTAAGCATGAGTGTATGACTAGATATACCCTTACCACCAGAGACGGTGAAACACTTCGCAGAACGTTGTGCAAAATCGTGCGGTACTGTAACTGTCGGGGGACCTTCCGGACGGAGAGCGACCGGTGTAATGCAGTATGGTAGCGTGCCGCACCATCATAATCTAAGTAATCACCACTCACGAGCAATACATGGATAACGCGCACACCGCTTCCTGGAATGTTTAGTACATTTTGGAGAAGAAACATACTATCGCTGACGAACCGTGCACGTGAACTCACATGGGCCCTTGTAGCCATCTGCGCAATAATCGTTCGAATCTGATATCTTCGTGGCACCCGCGCACGCCTCCGGGTGCAAGCATTGACGAATCACAATAGACTCCGGCCCTGATCGCCAGAAACCCCGCAGGATCGGCAGCGAGACCTGCGTCGCCCCTGGGGTCGTGCAATTTACGCCCTCATTACCCCTGACGGTCGCACATTGCTCGCACATGAATATATGGTCGTCGCCACCATCAACCGGCATGGCGTACGCGTAAGCGGGGCAAAGGTATAGTGTCATGCTGACATCTAGCTTTATGTCGGCCGTCGCCATCGAGTGGGAATTCACGTAAAAGCTATTGGTTACTTTGCCACCGACGTCTCGTGTCGACGGGACGCCGCTAACCAAAAGAGTATTGCTACCTCCAGGGCGTAACACTCCGCTAGACGGTACTACGTCCAAGTCGAGGTCCCCTCCCTCGAACCCCAGGTCCCATATCTTAAAGGTCGTCCCGGTCGCCGCTGACGATATCTCGAGCTCATACGACACAGTGTTCGGGCTGTAGGTCACCGCATCTGGGGGTGATTTCAGGCTGAGCGATAGCTCGCCACCATCGCTCAGGCATTCGCCATCCTCGAGGCACTCACACAGCACTCCAAGTAGACTGTCCACGCACTCCCCTGGTCCGCACGCATTGGAATCGTTGCAGTCCAAAGCACGGTCGACCAGTGCCAGAGAATTGTTGACGACGGCGTTTTCGAAGGTAAAGTTGCCGACGACGGCGTTGCGGATCTCGGCGTCGGAGTTGGGTGAGACGACAGCAGACATCGCGGAGCTCCCACTAAAATCACAGTTGTTCAGAACAAGGGAGCCATCTGCCGAACTTTGGTGGAAAATAACGGTGTCACCCAGCCAGCCATCGAACACGCATCTCTCCGCCTCAAGCGTGGTGTTGCCAACCAACTGTACCGCGCGATTGAAGAACTGCTCCTGAACGTCGCCACTCGATTTGAACGTAACATTTCTGGCAACGACAGCGCTTCCGGTCGCAAACACCACGATGCCGCCCGAGGCCACGTTGTCGGCGACGTTTTGATCTTTAAACGTAGAACTTTTAACGTTAATTAGGTACATCGCCGCTCCTTCGTGCGATTCGTTGGCAATTAAATCACAGCTAAAATTCACCCATGTGGCTTCACGGGCATACAACCCCCCGCCTTGGCCACCGGCGGAGTTACCATTGATTGCGACCCCATCGCACGTGAAGCTGGCCTCTAATTCTAAAAAAACGCAGCCGCCGTGGAACCTGGGGGTGGGTCGCGCCAAATGTCGCGACGAAGGACATCCAAGTGTCAGCGCAACAGGAAACTTCCCTAGGTATATCTGCAATGCAGCTCACCCGGACGTGCTCGCAGTTGACGCAAACGGAAGCAGTGTCCTATGGCAGCATAGAGGCGAAGCAATAACTGCATCGAACGTCGGCATATGTCGTACGTCGATGGTCCTGCAATGCATGTTCTACCTGCCGTTTCGTGTGCGTTTCGTTCTCGGTTTGGCACTTCCTGCTCATCACTTGGTCCACAGGTGTGTGTCTACCCACTGATGACACTGTTCTGGACAATTGCGGTCCGCAAGTATTGTGAGGTGGTACAGAGCCGCCCGCACGACCGTATTCTCAAACAGTACGGGTATTATCAGTTATTGTGCCTTAAATATAGTCTAGTCCAGGCGTTTAGCCTGTTCCTGTAACACTAGTCTACATTTGAGGGACGTGTGCAGATGCCAGATAGTGACAATTAACATCGTCGTACTAAGTACATGTGGGTCTCGCGGTTCTGCGCTTGATGTCTTACCGAGTAACGATCACAACCGCCACGAGAGCGACCGATAATGTATATCTTCGTGACCCACCGTGCTTGATTGCTCTCGAGCCTGCCCCCAGTTATTGTCACAAGCGCAGCAGCACCCGACGCTGCGATTGCCCCTCCCATTTCGTTCGCCTTGTTGTTCCTAAATGTCCCCCCCTCGATTATTATGTCGGATTCCTCATCCCCGTTGACATAGAGCTGTTGCGGTATGATATAAACGAAATTCGGGAAGGGGGTTCCAGCGACAAATCAGGGCATACAATGAAGTATGCATGTGGAACGGAATAACTAACGCCATAATATATACCTATTGCGGCAAACCCCGCCAAAACCTTGGTAAGGAAGACCGTTTGAGATACCTCATCCATCACCGGCAACTTCTCTAAACGAGTGTGTATCGTCACGCGTACCTGCTTGAACGTAAACGGGCCAGTATGCTCGAGCGAATATCAGCTCCGGCCTCCACTACGACGTGTTTCGTGGGCCGAAATACTCTCGGGTGTATAGATGGGTATGCAGAGGTGACATCATCACATTCCGGCGGGAGCTTCGAATCCACACGCCTAACTTTTTCTTGCTGCAATTTGTAAGACCACGCAAAGATTGTGCTGCACCCACAGATTACACCAGAACATGGGCAACACGCTGTACCAAAAGTATCCAAGCAGAGACCAAGAGCTCTACAGTTCTAGACGGTACGACCGCTGCGTTCTTTGCTATCGCAGGGCGTGTGTTGACTGTGGAATACATCCCGTCGCCACGTCACTTACCGCGCCACCCCTTCTGGTGACTATATTTGTTTCGAACAAACCCCCGGTGATATTGACTCGAGTCCCGCCTGCAGCATATAGAAACCCGCCCCAATCGCAAGACCGAGACGTGAATGTTCCACCCCGGACGCTGACATCGCTGCCTTCTGCCGCATCTGGAAATCATCATGAGTTGCGACCACAAGGAGTGAATTTGCAGATTAGCTGAACCGTGTACATCACAGCGAACAATATTGAAGTAACATACCGAGCAATGTGGGTACAAACGTGTGACGCGCTTCCAAACGGTCAAGTTAACGAAGCTTGCCACGAACATCATAGACCTTTGTACATAGCCTTGTGTGGAGAGATGGGGCTGTCATGCATGGAATCTCCCACTTGGCTCAAGACAAATGTTGAAAGGTTACGCTGATCAAACCATAGCACTTACGGCAAAACATATGTATTTGTACCGGTCATGGTTCTATGGGGGCATAAATTTTCAGCACTAGCTTGCACGGCCTTTTGTTCTTTGGAGAGATCCGCATCGCTCCTGAATACGTGCTTTCCGAACGCTTTATTTGGCGCACACTGTCATGTTCGCAATTACTATCAACGTATCACAGGGAGTTAAGAGTGGGATTGTTCTGCGCCCGACAGTACTTTGTAAATATGAATGTCGCTGTGCGTAGCATGGTCCCCACTAAGAAATGCCGGATGGCGTTGGTGGCACTCACATACACTGCCTCCATTGCTCCCTGCATTGTCTAACATGACGGTTCCTTCGTCGACAACGGTCCTGCCCGATCCGTAAAAGCAGCCGCCATTGTAGTCCGCCCAGTTATGTTCGCAAATAAGATCACTGAGGACAATCGTACCCTTTACATCAAACCCGAACACCTGAACAATATAGCAAGCAGCATTCCATGTTTGAAAGTTCGAAAGTGTCGGAGTCAGCAGATCCCAATAAAAGAACATACGTTTGTATGCGAGTGTTTTTATCGTCACTACGCATGGGTCAATTATATACGCCCTTTGAAACATGGTTGTGGGGCACACTACGGAGCACCCTGATATTGTAATCAATTCCCGTCAACAGAGGTATTATTTGGGTTTGGTCACCCCCCTCTCCACCCTCTGCGCTATACTACTTAGGCCGTGTCTGAAATTGTCGGACCAGTTTGACTCCAATGTAACGAGATTACCCGTGTTCGTTCGTTCCATCCAAGCTGTTCAGTGGTTTGTGTTCGACTGGAATTTTGGGAAACCAGCACTGAACAACCTGAACGAAGCGAGCTCAACTGAGGTTTTGCGGCGGGGCTATTCAGGTCGGCTGTAGGACAGAGGTACAGTCAGGGTGACAGCGAGTGCTCGTGCCACGAAGGTTAGCTTCACACACATACAGCGCAAGCCATGCCTCGGGAAACATACGTAAGTCGTCATCTCGCCATCGCAGCTCAACGAACATTCGTGGAGTTTCAATGAACATCAGTGTGGCACCTTTGCT
>MEHQ01001697.1:0-19740 GCA_008828725.1 Saccharina japonica
CTCGCTGGACGTCAGCGTGGACTGGTTCCTCGGCATCTCCCTGTACCAACGCACACGGATGGGTGCTCAGATTTCGATCATGCACTCTTTACCTTGCGCTCGATGTTCAAATTTTATTTCAAGTGATTTTCTTCTTTTCACAGACACACACGCGACTCGTCGCGGCTTAATTCCTATAGTCATTACATCCTAATCGAATTATTATGTAGGTAGGAGTGGCCCGGAGTCGCGTTGTTGGTGTCTGTGCTACCGTTACTGTTTTCTTGACGGCTCGCCTGGACTTACAGCATCGCTTCAACGATCATTCGCTAGTTGATGCGCTTAGAGGGTGCTTGTATATCACAGCCCCTCCTTTTTGACGTACGATGCTTTGTATTAACCTCCAGATTTCCGCTTTTTAGACGCACGCGATCGGTATTTCCCCGCGTCTCGCGGCTTATTCAATGATGACGCAGCTTTGTATTTATTGTTACGGTTAACAGCACCGCCTCCTTTACCCGCGGCTTGGGGTTATGGATGGCTTAAACGGCGAGGGTATCGACGTGGCTCATATGCCATTGCTCCTTCTCCCCGCCGCTCACGATTTCGCTAATAGCCGACACGGGCTGTGTTCCGGTCGTTTATATCCCGGCTCGAGTTTCCTTTGGCTTCCGGCTGGTTGTAGCTGCGTATTTTGACGTCGCAATATTTGCGGGTGATACGTCGCACCTCTGCTCGCGTTTGAGTTTGTTTATGTGTTTGTGTTTGTGTTTTGCGGACATGACTGGGTCATATCTGTGGTTGCTACACCGCTCATCGCTTTCCACCCGGGTCGCCTATATGCCGTTGCTCGCTTTCCAGCCGCCTGCGGTTGACGTATTGCTGCTATGACTACGCCGTCGGCCGATTGATATTCCGTAAACCACTTTCCCCTTCCAAGTCCTTCGGATCAAGTTATTCGTCGGTCTACACACATGGAATATTTGTGATGAGGCTACCCTCCGAGAGCTCGCTGAGGATGCGTAATATTCGCTGTCACGGCTATTGTATGGATGTGACTGTGAGGGTCGTTATCCCGTGATCCACCGTTGATGTAACTCTTTGGCTGACACGCCAACCTGGAACAGCAGGTGCCCCAGAGTTGGTTGATACCGTGACGTGGCCGTGCCCCCCGTCAGCCGCTTGACACAAGGTGCAATACTTTTCAGGGGTGGTGGCATATTAAGTATTTTATTTTTATTGTTATTTGTTTAGCTCCTCACGTGAGGATCTTAATATCATCGAATGCACCCGAATCGTACCTTCGCAAAAGTTGTTCGTGCAACCCAACCAACACTCGATTATACTGATTAGACTATATAGGAGCTAGTTCTAAAACTAAAATGCGCGACCACAGTGAGCACTCTAACCGGTGGTTACTCGCTTGAGAAGCTGAACCGGTCACACCATACGGCGCCTATACTATAATCTAGTCAAGCCCATTCCGTGGGATGAGTGATAGGCCCTACATAGCCACCTCGCGTACAGACGATTGACGCCGGTCACATTTCCTTTGACACCGTCGTGCTAAATCAAACGACAGCAAAATCACAAACTCGCGTTTCTGTGATGCATAAGATTTACTGTAGATCGTCTACGCCTGACAGTTGACACGATTGTCTCTGTTACCGACCCGATGTGGCGCTTAGACGCCCGTTCCAGCGGGGCTCGGTGTTTGGGCCGTTCAAAATTCGTTACACGGGTAGATCTGTAGCGGGTACGGCTGTAGCCGATATCATGAGGATCAGGAGCTTGAAGACGGACGAAGTGTCATGGAAGTGTATAAGGGCGACCACGAGTAGGTCTTGACGGTGGTGTCCTATATATCTAACACACGACCGATGCTTCCAGACGGCGGCGGGACATTGACTCCGCGGCAGTCATCGATTTACCACTGCCCAGCCTTTCATGAAGGCTTTTCCGCGTACACTCCGCGGTAGAGAAGTTGTACTGTAAGTTTGGGTGATACACTGGACAAGAAATAGTTATCTAACCCCAGCCAAATGGTCAACGGATAGTTCAAGAGCCCAAGGAAGTATGGGTAGGACCACTGGCTGGGGCAGGAGGCCTCAACTAATCCAATACTTACTTTAAATGATCGTTGAAAGCGTACAAGAATACTACAGTAAAATCGGGAGTCAACCAAATGGAACTACGTGATCGTAGGGATGTGGTTCCACTTTTAGAAACCGAAACTACTGGGTCATGGTGTAGCACACGAGATCATTCTCTTCAAAGGCGACCAAAAGCCAAACCATCGAGGCTTTTGATAAACAATTCTAACCATCCCACCCGCCCAGCTGACAGGTACTTAACAGTAGTTTCTGCGTTTGTAGTTTTCAACGGCCGGGATCGCCACCGCGCTGAGTATGCACTCAGCACGGGGGTGATTTATCCCGGGCGAGGCCCTCCTGCTTCGGGGCAGGAGGCCTCAACTAATCCAATACTTACTTTAAATGATCGTTGAAAGCGTACAAGAATACTACAGTATACCCCTTTGTCCGGAAATATAGGGACTGTTTGAGTAATAGTATGAGTATAAAAATAATCTCATATTTGCGGACAGTGTAAGGGATATTGTTCGGTGTGCAATCGGAAGGAAACCCCGTCCTTCTTACTGCAAGTACGGGGGTTGCTCGCTGCTGCAGGCAAATGCGAGGGCTCGAATCCACAGAAGCAAAGCTACTACTGCCGCTGGTTATGTAGTATGGTGCTGGCGTTGCTGTGGTGTGGCTACGCGCCCGCACTCAAAAGCTTGTGCATCTGGCCTCTGGGCAGAAATATGGTGGTACGTGTAGTGACAGAGCAGCCTGCGCTTGCCCTGCCTTTCGACCCTCTCACGGGGACAGAGTGCAGGGTCCCAAGAACAAACCTAAGCATATACTACAAGTGGGAAATACCCACGAGGGTGCTGGGCCACCCTCTGCGCAGGCGATCGTCCGAATGTCCGACCTGCAACAGCGCTATCTCTCTGTCTCGCAAAACCAGGCCTCTGGCAGCGGCCACCAATCACCACCGCCCGTCCTTAGAGGCCCAGGCCTTTAACCCCTTAGAATTTGGTCCCCCGTTTTTGGGGATAAACTACTTGGAATTAGTGTTGGATATCTTTTTCAGTTACGAATGGGTTAAGGCGTACCTGAAATAAGGCCTAAATTACCTTTTCTGAAAACGGCGTGCCTGAACGCGATTTTCGTGCCTATCTTGCCTATCTTGCCTCAGGCAAGGCCGGGCATGTCAAAAGAACAAAGAAGGCACTCAAAAATAACGCCGTTCGGTTGGATTCCAAAAACTAGAGGAAAAGGGATTACTCGTGCTGTTCTATTTTTGCGGTCAGTGCACAGCGCATAGCCCACAGCCAACGCATCCCGCACCGCCACAGGTTTGCTAACAGCCAGGGACGGTTGTCGCTGGAGAGTATCACGATACCACCTTCTGGGTGGCACCATGCCCGGTGATGAAGGAAGTACGCACACTCCAGCAAGTTTCAACACAAGATGCACCTCGTGACAGCGGGCCCTCCCCAGCAGGGGCACGATTTAGACTATAGGCAACGGGCTTTCAATGCTTTGGATGGTGCATTCTTGTGGTTTTTGTTTCCGATGACTCGACCGATCATATCGTTGAAGGGTGGTGGGGCAGAACAGAACCAACGCTGGCGCTTGAGAATTTGCTCGCTGGCGAATGCACGAGTTGGATTTGAAATATATTTATAGCTTTGTGCGAATCAAAGCTCGTTTTGTTTCATAGAAGTATACACTATTCTTGGAAGTACGAGTGGTTTCAGAGAAAGTTCCATGTTCCACGATTATTACGGTACGCGAAAAACACAGAATACAAGCTGGAAGAAGGACGCGCTGAACAGTCTATTTTCGACATAACTCACAAGACCCCGGGCCGGACAGGGTGGGTGGGGTCTCTGAACCCATGTGACCCAAAAATGGGAACAAAAATGAAACACACAACTTGTTTTATTCTGAATAGTCCTGTGATCACAGCGCTCCGGTTTGTTCTTCATTCTGACCTTTTTTGTGTGTGAGGTGTCGATAAAAGACCGTTCCAGGCGCCCCGGGCTGGAGTGGGAGGTTTTTCAAGTAGTGCACGATCATGAAGATTGACATAATCGCACGATGGTGCTCGCCGTTTAACCATGACGCAAAACCAAGTCGAGTATCAAGGAATTTTTGCGTAGCCCGTACTCTAATAGCCTGGTGAAAATATTGCTACACGCACATCCCCATTCTCTCGTTTGCTGTTGTATGTCTTCATGCTATGGCTGTGTTATTCCATTACGGTGTCCCCCCAAACTGAGATGAAGTATCGTTATGCGTGGTGTGTCCCCAAAATCTCAGGTGTGCAGTTCCGAGAAGGGAAAAGGACAACTAATTCCATGTAGCTCGTCTAGTGGCTCGTCTCCGAAAAAGAAGGCGCAGTTCAACATATGTTACAGTCACGTGTTGAGCAAGATAGGCAGTTATGTCTTATACCCTAAACTACTTCAAGTTAGCGTGGGATGTGCCTCGGCAGGCTCATCAGGTTTAAGGCACGTCTAAGGCAATTGTTAAGCACGTTTCTGTCACGCTTTGGCCTTTCAGGCTTTTGCTTTTAGTCGTGCCTATCTACATCTTTTTCACCTGGACGGGCCTGTTTTCATGTGCCTGTTTACCCCTGCGGCGTGCTATAAAGGCCTGGATTTACATCCTCAGACAATCCGTACAAAACCCTCATATGTTTGGTGTTGTTATACTGCCTTTACAGCCTGTGATTGGTCCGTCCTTAGAAAAAATTGCCAAACGTATATTCAACAGTTCGCCATGTAACACCCCCGCGACGTACATATGTATTGGCCCCGCTTATAGGCAGCAGTCTTCAGAGAAACGTTTCACTTTTTTATGAGATACTAAGCACGTCGACATCGACTCTGTCCCCCCAAAAATGGATCGTTTGTGAATTTACATTGGGTCCAAACGGTCATTATATGTCAGCACATTTTGGCCCAGCAGTGCAAGGTGGGGTTCGGTTGTGTATGTGTTCGTTGTCCTCATTAATCCGTACTGTTCACCCGTTGACATCCAGCACACCCAGTGTTCGTACCGATTATTCATCCCACAGAGGTTCCAGTTCTGTGCGTTAGGGTTTTAGGGTTAGTTCACGTGCTGTGTTTGTATGCGCCCTTTTCAAGATGAGACACATCAACCAAAACCCCTCGTTCTTTGAGTCTTTCCGTTGCACCGAGGTCAAACAAATCTGGTCGGGCATATCGCCTTCACCTTGTTCGTCTGTCGCCCAAAACCTGGTAACTCGAATACACAAGCATGTGGCTGAACAAGCCGGCGTGCAATTAAGGCAAGCTAGTACACAATAGGCAAAATACCGGAGGAAGTACTTCTTACTTCAACGCAGGGCAATGAGTTCTTCCGTCGCGTTGCTGTAGTGGAACCTTGTGGTTCTTGCCCATACTGCCGTCGCATAGTACGGTACGCCACGAGCACACTTGATATAGCGAGGGGAAAAAGCACTCCGTGAACGAGCGAATCATTGTCTCATTCGTGCAGCTGGTGCCGGAATCTGTGAAGTAAAACGGTAATAAACCATCCATAACCACCACTAATCATGATTATTAATCACATCATCGTGTAGTTGATTGTGTTGATGCAGTTCTACGAATCACGATTGAAACAATTTGATCTGTGTAACAAATCAACAATCAACTCAACTCCGAAAGCGAGTTGATGTACATCTCTACGTGGGACGGAGTTCCCCTCGGTTCGGCAGGCAACCGACGCACCGATGGTTTCCCGTGTGCTTACCGACACCGCTGTTACTCCGTGCAACACAGCCCTGTTACACTCCCTGTAATAGCCCTACTACTCACTGTCTGGCCCCCTCGACTGGGGCCTAATGTAAGGTCTCGGATGACCGAAATAATCTACGACAATTCAAACTCCTGACAGTACTTTCAGTTAAGGGTACTTCGTAGCGACTCCTTCCCTCTCACCTTCGAACGACTAGGGATGGGTGGGCGGTAGAGACTCCGGAACGTTCTGGTTGATTGATCTTCAATCACCAGGAACGTGTTTGCTCTTGAATACGTAGTTCACTGAGATCAGCTGACGTCGCGAGATTCCTGCTTGAGATACTGTGTTCGATGTGAACATTGATATGATTCAGCGACTATGGAGAAGGTACGGGTTACACCCGTCAACATGGCCTACGATAGATCATACAGTTCAGGAATATACTATGAACATCACCTCCCTCGTAAAAAAAAAGTAAAAATGTATAATATCATAATATATAGATACTGGATAATTAATCAACTTCGCGAAAGGGGGAGAACAATATACTGTACCGCGAGGTTCGATGTTGTGATGAATACGCACGTTGTAGTACTGTAGTCCCAGGTACAAGGTATATTGGCAGCAGCAAGCACTACGTAGGCCACAAGAGGAGAACATAATATCAGCACAGAATAAGACAGGAAATGAAACAAATAAGTAGGGGCAGCGGCCAAAAACAGGTACACCTGGTCCGTTCGGGGCCAAAACCAGGTACATACTAAAATCAAGTTCAAAACGCACCCCACGAACCTGCCGTTCCTTGCAACGCAGAGTAGAGCTTTTCATGTTCTTCGTGCACGCCCGGTGGCTACGTATACGAGTAGCTGCTAATAAAAGTACGAGGAACGAACGCCTGCTGCTGTATTATCCCTTCTCAGCTTGCGACACCCCTGGTATTCCAAGTCAACCACAATCCCGAAGGGGAGCTTTCTATCTCGTATTATTTCGGCGGAGGTGTGCAGACGGATATGTGTGTCGCTCGAGTGGCGTGTGGTGGGAGGTGCGAAGGGAGGAGGGGGTCTCCGCGTACGTCGGCATTTATTTGTATAGGGGGCTTAGGGTGGAACTATGAAGGACCTCTGATTGGCTTAAAAACGAAAAAAAAGGTGAAAGTCAAGCAGAGTAGACAAAATCAGGTGTACCTGGGTTTTAAAGAGGCAAAAACAGGTACAACGAGTTTTGGGACAATGGCAGGGCACATGGAGTGCGTTTTTTACTTGATTTTAAGTATGTACCTGTTTTTGGCCGCAAACGGACCAGGTATACCTTTTTTTGGCCGCTGCCCAATAAGTAGTGTTTGGCCATGACGTTCTGTTGGCCCCACCTGGCACTGCGGCCGAGGTACTGCCGTACTGGATATGCGGCGTATGGGCTCAATAACATGCTAACATCGCTCCACATGTCACCACGGCAGACACATATTTGGAGTTTTCTTTGTTCTAAAATTATATATCCCATTCTCATCGGAAAGGCAACTCTCAATTAGGAAAATCGGGCGTTTAAAATTGCCTATTTTCCTGCTGCTCTGCACTCCCTGCCACGCCTACAGCAGCAGCATACGTTTCTCGTACAGCAGAGGGTTCAACCCTTCGTGGGCTGCCCCCTACAGCAGCGCTGCTCCCAGCACTGCTAGACTCACGCCTGCCCTTGTTCCTAAAGAACTCGGCCATCGTGTCTCTCATCGCATGTATCATTGACGCTTGATTCTGCTTCAACGCCAGCAAAACGTGTTGCCGCAGCTGGTGAATCTAAAATATTTGAAGATCTTGCTCCTCCTGAGCGGACCAGGAAGACATTATTGACTTCCTTTTCCGGACTTGATCACCTTAAGTTTTTTTTATACTTCAGTGTTTTCGTAGATTTCAAGCCTGCATGCCCTGACTGCCCTTCAGTCGGGTGATATGCTTTACGGTCGTTGCATTAAAGGACCAAAAATGAGAGAGTCGGGGAGGCGAGAGCGGAGTGGTCGAGTTCTCCTTCCGCACGAAGACGCGAAACTCCGCAATACCACCTGCGAATTTATGCGCAACTCTACGATAGTACAACTGTTGCAACCGCCATTGCTGACACGATCCAAACGGACATCTGTTTTTCCTTTCGGACAGGGGAGGCGGAAGCAACTGGCACCACGTTACACTGACTGCGGGAATCGGTCTCAAACAGCTACCATAGCTGATTAACGACATGAGGCAAGACGGGTAAAGGGGGGCTAAAGATGTTAACCACTACTCGTATACAAAGTGCGTTTCCATGAGTTCATCACAACGTCCCTGGCCCGACGTTGGTAAACATCACTCGGCTCTTGAGACGAACCACGGATAACAATGGTCTCTACCCGTAGCCCTGCCTTCTAAACCTCAACATATCTTGACCATACTGCATCACTATAGTTTTGCTACGGCAGAACCCGCTGCGACAGGACATGTGTTCGGCCGTGCGGCAACAAACGGATAGTGAAAAGGAGAAACGGGAGATAATTTGCAAACAGTCGTGCCACCGTGTTACCGCTCCTCCTGCTCGCAGTCCCTCTGTCTTCTACTCTGGGTGCTGTCGCGTCTACACTCGTGCGGCGTACCACAATGTCCAAGTACCATATAATTCAGACGAGATACAAACCGATGCCCTTGTGCCATTGCGCTGCATCTAATTGCCACTGTTGTACTTGCAGGGGCCTGTCGGGGTACGGGAACAAGACCGCTCTTCTTGCTGCCGTGTGTCTACTACTGTCAGCAGGCCTCCTTCGTGACCTTTACCGCCAAACAACTCTGAGACGAGCCGACGGAAGTAACCCTGCTGACGCAAGGGTTCCCTCAGCACGTTGCGCGAAACGCGAGGAGTGGCAAGGCGTATGCCGGTTGTGGTCGGGTAAGCCTCACCACCGCTATCTGGCGATCAACGAAATGAATTCGGATGAAGGGATTGGGGCGAGCCTAACGAGGGTTGCCGGGTCCATGAGACGTGCTATTTCGTTCGACTTAGAACCAGTGATAAACGGCCCACTCCTCGCAACCCATGATGTAGGCGACTTCGGCGATTGGATGGGTCTCACACACAACCCGCTGCTGACGGTCCAGGATCCAGTGGGCTTAGAAAACGCGACGAATGAGAGCGTGCCATTTCCTGAAGGAAACAGCGATGATTGGTTCCGGGAACAAACGGATCGCACCTCCGTGGTCTACACGCCGGACGCGATGAAAGTGGAGAAGATGTTAGGTTGGGGCAAACCGGTTTCGCCGCCCAATCCCAACGCCGGAGTGTGCCGATACGTGCGTGAAGCATTGAGGACCATTTTCTGGAGCGTACCAGAAAAACGTCGGCGGTGTCATGGCTTGCTGCCAGAAGAGCACCATATTCCACAGGAGGGTGTTGTGTCCAACGCAACGGCGTCTCCACAGGAAAGGAAACGGCCATGGGTAGTTGCGGTGCACGTGCGACGAGGAGACACGATACTGTATAAGAACGGGGAGAGAAGTCTATCCCACACGTATTTTCAAGCGACGGTGGCATCTATTCTTCGGGCAATCTCCGCGGCCGATCCTGCGGCGCATGTATCCATTTTGGTGTTCAGCGAAGGCCCCGAGTCTTTGACTGGACTTCATTTGCTGGACGAGCACGGCGAAGCCGTCGAGTGGGATATTGAACAAGAGTCCTGTTTGGGTATGGGGCTCATTTGCCGTCAGGTAAGACGAGATTTCAGCCACTTTGTTTCGACTGGCGGATCGAGGCGAAGGGACATGTCGACCCGCAGGAGGGGATGTCTCAACGATATTTTCCATGCTTAGGGATCTTTTGCCGACCGTTCACGTGCTGGTCCATCGAGTTGCGGCCATAGGATTGGCTTTTCGGTGCAATATAGTGGTTGTGGCATTTTTTGTAGTCTACTGAAGCGACGTTGGGGGGGGAAAGGGTCACCAAGAAATGCCACAGGGGTGTTGGCTTATTTTCTGAGCTACCCGAAATATGACTTCAAATAACGATTTTTTCCGCGCAACCCGACCATAAAATATCTATGCGTTCTTCATACAAGTGTAAGGGTAAACAATATTCAGACTCATCGGTAGCAGCATTAGGTGTTCCCTGAGGAGCTCAACCGAGGTCAGAAACGCTTGCCTCAGAAGGCAAAAACTAACTGATACCTCTTTAAGGCATACCGTGGGTAGTCGACTTTTGCGTCGGGTAGTTAGTTTTCAGCCGCTCGGAGGGGCTCGGGCCGAGTGACTACCCTCGTTTGGTTTGCACGTAAGCATTATGTAGCCTATAGGGGCTTTTGGTTGTCGCAATGTGCACCGCCATATGGCAGTCTATGTTTCAACTGCGCCAACGAATTGTGTGTTAATATCCCCGTGCTGACTGTGGTACAAATCCACTCGCTCGAATGGCCTATACCTGGTAATGAAAATGGGGTAGACCTCCTAAAGCAGCACCAAACCCTCGAAAACGCTCGTCCCGCGACCGAAATAGCTTCGATACTCAACTGAGGACGTCTACACGCTAGTTCAAGCATATCCCTCCAACTTTACTTAGTAGTCAAAGTCCACGCCGCTTTTGTTTAGATAGCCCCTGAAGCAATTTGGTGCACATGTTCTATGAAGCGCTGCTTTATTGTTAAGTTCACTTCGCCAGATATATAAAACAAATTCATATTTTTAGGTCATATTTTGGTCTCAAGGGAGATCTTGAACTTTCGGGGAAGCAAAAACGAAAATAAAAAACGGTCGGTAGAAGCATAACAACACGTGTGCGGAAGTTTCAGGGTTCATCTTTCGAAAACAGCATCGACATATAGACCTTTTTGCTGTAAAATGTGTAAATTCCGGCATCGCATCGTGATTACCTATTTTCATAATATATAATCGTTGTTAAGCGTTAAATATGACGTTATGCTAAGTACACGCAGCCAAATCTCCGAGTATGTGCGTGAAACGTTGTACAAACGGGCCTTGGACCGCAAACAAACACGGCTCGACCAGAACCGAAGATGGGGGGGGAAATGGACATATTCCTACGGAAACGCCTAACTATTAGTAGACTCTTAGAAAGGCGTGTGATTGGTTGCGTTACGTTTTCGGCGGTAGCGCGAGTCCTAGGCCTTAAAGAGATCAACTGGCGATGCCCCCCTCTTCCATTGTTCACGGCGGTCAGTATGGTGCCACATATGTGGCATAAGGGTTGCTATCGCATGCGGCATTCGTGGCTGACAAAACATTGGGGTGTTACGCTTGAACAAGCTCGTAAAGCAAAAAATGGGCATCCACTCCTTGTGTCGCATTTTCCACGTTGCGTTACTTGGGAATAATACCAACCAAATCCAACGTCGTCGCCTTTCGTGACAGAGAGTATACCTGCAAACATCGGCGTTCGAGAGCTTCGACTGCATGGCAGCCGCCGACGTGGTTGTCGCGAGCCGAAGCACCTTTTCGCAAGGAGCTGCGGCAGTCTCGACAAACGTCAAAGTGATGCTCCTAGTAGGTCAGACGGAACAAGACCGGGTGACTCTGGACCCCAAACCCGCAGAAAAATCGGGATCCGTTACCTTTAAGGAGCAGTCCAAGATGAACACTGCTATCGCTGATTGGTGGTACTGCTATGGAGAGGCCCGTCGGTTGGTAGGATCCACTGCCGAGCGTGCTGCTGCCCATCGTTTTTATCAAACGGTGGATGACAACCATCCCTCCTTCTAGGTATATCACTGGAAACGTTTATGTTCGTTGGTCTTGACGAAGACAACTCTGCACCAAAACAGCCGAACGAGAAGAACGTAACTTGGAAAATCGCTTGGGCGTGTGAGTTGTAGGCGCCAGGGAAAAAATAAATACTAGAGGCTCAATTCCGGCTCGTCGAGCAAGCGATGCTGGGGCTCTTTGAGTGCGGGCGGTGTGGGGATTGCTGTTGAGATCAAACCATACGTTGTACTTTCATTATGTACGACGCGTTCATCGTCTGCCCGATCGCGATATATTTCAAGAAAAAATACCCTCACGCCTTCTGTAGGCGACGTTATTACTCTGTTGAGGATACGATATTTGTGTATTTCTTGCGCTGCGCAAATGTGTCAATGAATGTTTCGACGTGTCCTGGTTGTTTCGCAAGAATTATAGGCATGTTTTCTTTCCAAAGTACATCCGACAATTGTGGTCAATGCACAGCTTACGAGAGCGGGGTGTGCTTCAGCTGTAAGTGAAGATACCTTGTGGTGTGTATGCTTGTGGGGGCATTGCGAGCAGTGGACGGCGAAGGCTGATATTTGGCCATGCCCTGAAGGAAAACAGACGAAGTCTACGCGTAATATCGAGAGGCGAGACACAAAATACGGGTATTATCGTGGACTACTCTTGACTTCAAAAGTCAATCGGTTGTTTGAAAATGTGTACCAGGTAGAAGATAAGATACGACGGGCACATCTGTGAATACGATTGTGTGCTTTCCACCATGCACATTTACCCACGTGCGTGTACGTACTCGTTTCGGCTTCTTGATTTCACCCAGCCGGGGTAGCTACTCACTCCCGATGATTGTTGAGTAAGTGTGTATGTGTGTAATAATAACTAATTAATTTCACGAAAGAGGGAGAAGAATATCTGCGTTATGTGCGCAAGTATAAATATACCCAACTGCTGTATTGTAGGCAAGCATTACAGTAGTAGAGAGGTAAATGAGGCAACGCTGCCTGATACATGCCGTAGGTCGTGTTTTTTCGACGCAAAAATGAACGAAACACAAACCAAACTCTCGCCGCACTTGAAGCACTCCAACACCACAGCAGCACGGCGAGTGCGACTAATTCGAGACGCCTCGCGACCAAATGAATCCCCCGCGTTGGCCCAAGCTCGCTCGCTCTCTTCTGTAGATGCTCGTTTGGTCGAAATCGGCCACGTACAGCGCTCGGATTCAGTGATGCAGAAATACGGCTGTCCCAGACCAAAATATACTCTTACGACCATTAGGATAGGACGCCTCTGCCTACAGGCGAGAAAAAGCCTCGGTCGTTTCTCTACCTCGGCCTGATCCAATTTTTGTTGGCGCTCCGCGCCAAACTCGTTTCAGTGCTGGCTCCAGGTAAGACCATGGTGGGCGTGCGGCCCGATTTCTTGCTCTCGAGGTCGTCTATGGGCCGTCTTGAGAAAACGGGCGAGGTCGAGGTTCGTGAACGCATCCACTCGTATCCGTACATTTCATACTGGTATCACACTTCGCGTCATCTGGGTCGTCTGTGTCACACCAGCTTGACATACGAGTAAGAGTACCACATATCAAATACGAGTATAAGTTTGAAGTATAAGATTCTCGGGGGGTTTTCAATCGATCTGGTACCAAGTGTACTATTAGCACGGCTCGTTCCTCTTCTCGTCTTCGATGTCTCGGTCTCGATAGTGAATGCGGCTGCTCTTTTACACGGATCTACAATATTTGATATTTTAGTGGTTCGTGTCGCGGCATGTCGCGACACGTGCCGCGGCATTTCGCGACATCCCGCGACACACGTAGGGGTAGGGTTAAGGTTAGGGTTAGGGTTAGCGACACTCGCCGCGACACTCCCCGGGACACTCGCCGCGACACGTCGCGGCGTGTCGCGATATATCGCGACACGTGTAGCGACAAGTGCCACGAAAAAGTCAAATAATGTACACCCCTTGT
The DNA here is from genome assembly GCA_008828725.1 of Saccharina japonica. NCBI lineage: Eukaryota > Phaeophyceae > Laminariales > Laminariaceae > Saccharina > Saccharina japonica. Next base: position 13,491 of record MEHQ01001697.1, read on the forward strand.
TTTTATGAAAGTATATACCTGGTATACGACACCACGGGTTCCGCTCGGACCTCCGGAAGATCGCTAGGCTAATTTGTTTTCGCCACGCGCCGAGAAGTAAGAGTATATTATTTCTTCAGGCGCCCCCCCTCGTTTTGACAGCTCTTCATTGAAGCCTTCTTACTTCGTATTCTCGCGGAACCGCTTTCTTGGCACGCAGTACTTTGTTTGCCGTACCAAAACTGAGCTTACCTCAACCAGTGCACTTCTGAGATTGAGACGGAGAACTACAGTAAGGCTGTGAATTGCTATTTAGTATCTATTTCCTTATCGTCCCGATATTATACAAGTTTGCATTGCTTTGATTTTGTTGTTGAATATCGAACCACGAGCGAGCGCCATCAAATTATTATTGTCAATTAATTGAGCACCAACGCTTACTATTTAGCATTTTCTTCTTCCTGCGACAAGTTTGGAGTGCCAAGTGCCAAGTGATTATGTACGTATATATGGAACCACGAGCGAGCGCCATCACATTACTATTATTGTCGTAAATACCACGAATGGTCCTGTGAGAACTGAGACCATTCAGAGAACAAACACCAAGAGCCCAAGAGGATGGTGACTGAGACTGATACATATATTTGCGAACTGAATACAATCAACAGTTCCTTCTTCCTGCGACACTTGACATTACATTGGGTATGTACGTATGTATGCGTTGGACATCGAAACACGAGCGAGCGCTGATACATTATATCACCAACATAGGATACCACGCAGCTAGCAAAGCTGAATATTGACCGGTCGGGAGAATTAACAGCTGACGTGTTTCTTAGTTTATCGTTAATACATACATTGTCGTACATATGCATAAAGAATGGTCGTACCAAATGAATAATACAATGTGTATATTTTTCCTATCTAGAGCATGGATGCCGGTACCCATGCGGAGCAATTGTATTACTAGGAACTGAATACGCATCCAAAACTCGTACAGCAGTAGCTGTGTGGTGTACAGTACTTGCTCGGTGGCTTCAGCAGCACACTGCACGTACTTTTTTTTTCTTTAGAGTTTTACATATTTTTGTCCATACCCGGTGACTATGTACGAGTAGATTTTGTCTGAGGAAGGAATGCGTGCTAAATGTCGCTGGCTAGTCGTCCCACCCGTGTTGCAGTGCCCACAAAAAAAACACGATTTGACCAAATCTCTTGACCAAGAGATACTGGAACCACGTCTACCTCAGTTGTTTTCCTTGTAGGACTTTTCGTAATTCTGCCCTAGCTCTGAACTTTCCCATTAATACAAAACTTGGCAATGCAGATATAAGCTCCTTGGTATACTCCCGTCAGTGTGCCAAAGCGGCGGCCGATTCCGTGGCCTCCTTCGATGCGGACCTCGTCGTTAAAGTTTGAAAATGTGGTTCCAGTCGCTTGAATATGCGGTTTCTCGTTCTGTATTCAAGTTTTTTTTTCGTGCTGTAAAACGAGCACGAGGTACTTTCGAAAAACAAATCTCCTGTAGAACGAGCACGAGCTCGTTCTACGGCAGGGAAAAAAAACACTTGGTAGTACTGGAATCCACAAATTCAAGCGCCTGAAACCACATTTTCAATTTCCAGCGACGAGGTTTCCGCTTCGAAGGAGGGCGCGGAAACTGCTGTCGCTTTGGCACACTCACGGGAGTGCACCAAGGAGCTCATATCTGCCTTGCCAAATATTGGATTAATGGGAAAGTTCGGAGCTACTGTAGAGCAGAACTACGGAATGTCCTACAGGAAAAAAAAAATGGGCAGGTGTGGTTCCAGTGTCTCTGTGTCAAGAGTTTTTTTTTGGTTTTGTGGGCACTGCAACACAGGTGAACAGGTGGCAGGTGGTCCCGCTTACGAACTTACTACTTGGTGCTCCTGAACCCGGGAGGTGATATACGAACCCTCGAGGGTTCGTTAATACCACGAACCCTCGGCCGGGGGTACGTCTATATATACCACGAACCCCCCTCCAGTACGTATTAATAGTAATAGTACTGCTGCTGTATTGGGCCGCGTATTGCACAGTATTTGGTGACAACGTACCTGGTATGAAATAGTAAGCTGAACAATACACAACAAGGTTGCACAGATGCTCCGAGTATACTCGATACTCCGAGTATACTCGGAGTATCGAGTATTTTTCGTACTCCGAGTACTGAGAGTATTGGAGTACTGGTGGCCTAAATTATCGGAGTACTTCGAATATGAGCAGTACTGAAGGCCTAAATACTCCGAGTACTGGGAGTATAAGCAGTACGTATACTCGAGTACAAGCAGTACTTGGAGTCAAAACATCTAAATTACTTGGAGTACTCCGAGTATCGAAAGTACCACTCTGTCCCGAAATATAAGCACCATTTGTTGTAAATATTAATGTATAAAAGGTGCTCATATTTCGGGACAGAGTGGTATTGGACACCGAATACTGCGAGTACACAAAGTACCCGAAGTACTTTTTTCTCGAAAATACTCTAATTATACTCCGAGGTAATGGGAGCATCTATCTGTGAATTTTCAAATGCTATAAACGCCAGTCACATGCTCCTAGAACGTAGAACCTGGGAGGAATGACGGCCGACTCTTTTAAATGATGCAAAGATGCTCCTAATGTACTTCACACTCCGAGTATACTCCGAGTATCGAGTACATTTCGTACTCCGAGTACTTAAGAGTATTAGGGTACTGGCGGCCTGAATACTCGGAGTACTTGGGGTATGAGCAGTACTGAAGCCCCAAATACTCGGAGTACAAGAGTACCGGCAGTATCGGACCCCGAAATACTCCGAGAACAGGCAGTATCGAGAGTGTTCGTACCCGAAATACTAATGTATTCTGTCTCCCTACCGTGGATCATTTAAAGTAAGTATTGGATTGGATGAGGCCTCCTGCGCCGGCAGGAGGCCTCGCCTGGTATGTCCCCCCGCGCTGAGTGGACGCTTGGCTGGGTATACTCAGCGCGTGGTTAGTACCTGTAAATGATCTGGGTACAAAAAAAAAAAAATAATAAATAAATAAAAAAAACAAAATAAATAATACTATGCTGGGTGGGTGGGATGGTCTCAAGAATTTCGTGACCAACTCTGTCACGAGGTTTCGGGAGCGAAAAAGAAACTGACCTCTCTGGGATACTCATCCTGAGACATTCTGATCGAATCCGTGGTTCCATTATTTTGGACCCTCTGATGCGATCGCCATTTTACTAATGTATTCTGTCTCCCTACCGTGGATCATTTAAAGTAAGTATTGGATTGGATGAGGCCTCCTGCGCCGGCCCGTGGTCCCGCCCATACTTAATGGTTACGTTGCCTTGTCTCTGTAGGTCTGTAGTTGACCACTGATCAGGTGCAGAGTTGTCTCACCCATACTTCCTTAACATCGGATCAAGTTTTTCAGCACGAACGAGGTGCGGAATCATTCTTGAACTCAAGCGACAGTGGCAGCTGGTGTCGTCGTAATGGATCTCTGATGGCTTATCTCTTACTATACGGCACTGCCCCACTAGACGTCGCCCTGATGTAGTACATGGCCGCCACTTTATCTGCCAGCTTCCAATTTTCATGATCTCGAAAACAGAGGGAGTCGAAAACATCGTCCGGAGTAGCTCACTTCCGAACCTCGGCATCCTGCCGAGATGACGAGGACCACAGCGCCAAAACCCGCCGGCTGCTCAATATGTTCTCACTTGCTCAGGGGTTCCCTCCGTCGCCGCCAACGCTTGGTTACGACGTGCCCGCATTCATATATATATATATACTTCTACGTCAGGGATCAACTGCGCGAGTTTTGACCTGCGCAACAAAACGCAAATCGCACAAGATCCCGGGCCGTTGCGACCCTGCAGACGGATGCAGCGCCCTCGGGAGGAATCTGCTGCCCTCGTCTGCGTGATATATATATATAACAACGAAATATACCATGAGCTCGTTGAAATATCGCAAAAGGGGCAAGTGTGCGCCCACTGTACTCAAAACTAAAGCGAAAAAGCAAGACAAACCAACAGCAGTAGTCGATGCAGCCGTAAACAAAAACAAACAAACAAACTAACTAACAAGCAAACAAACAAACAAGCAAACTAACAAACAAACAAACAAACATACACACAAACGAAAACAAACAAACAAACAAACAAACAAACAAACGAAAACAAACAAGCAAACAAAGGCCTGAAGAGGTCGCAAAAGGAGGGGTGAAAGGCTGAAGAGTGTCACAATCCAATAGGAAGAGAAAATGTAAGTGTAACTTTATTTTATATATATATATATACATATTTGCGATCATACGAAATATCGCGATCTCCCAGAGCGGTGCGATATTTAAGAGACCATTCAGACGAAAACATCTACCAATACCCCGTGACTAGCGATTTATAGCGGTGCGACGAACCCGCGAAACGTGCATGTACACAGCGGTGAATAATCCGTTCAACGCGGAGTCAAACATATACCACCTCCAGTACAAAAATAAATTATGGTTCTAGCAAGCGTCGAAGCGATGCTGTATCCAGGCGGGTCGTCGAGAAAACTTGACGATTGCACAGACAGCGGCAACGCAACTCCGGGAATATCTACGAAAATGTTACGACGATAAACAGAAATTGTGGATAACGAGTTGCGTTTGTGTCTGAACATGTACAAAAAACATTTGTTGAGGTTACCTAGTTGCGTTAGTGTTTGGCGGTGACTGTGTGCGTCCAAATAAACGCTCATACAGGATCAATACATAAAGATAGGCCGACGTCTCGGCAAAGTCGCGTCAATACATGAGGATGGGCCGACGTCTCGGCAAAGTCGCGTCCGAAAGCCGGGCACAAACGTACCAGAGACCGTGGCATCATACAACTCAACTATCAGTCATGGGCGAGAGAGGGCAATTGCTAAGATAGAGAGCGGGCACAGCCGTACCAGACACCGTGGCATCGTACAACTCAACTATCAGCCATGGACGAGAAGGGCAAATAGTCAAGATAGAGAGCGGGCACAGCCGTACCAGACACCGTGCATCATACAACTCAACTATCAATCATGAGACGAGAGAAGGCAATGGTAGGATAGAGAGCGGCACAGCCGACAGACACGTGACTCTACAACTCAACTATGACATGAACAGGCAGAATTACCAAGATAGAGAGCGGGCACAGCCGTACCAGACACCGTGGCATCGTACAACTCAACTATCAGCCATGGACAGAGGGAATAGCCAGATGAGAGCGCACAGCGTACCAGACACATGCGTCATCCAACTCAACTATCAACCATGGACGAGAAGGGAATAGCCAAGATAGGACGGACAGCCGTACAGACACCGTGTCATAACTATTCAGCATGGACGAGAGGGCAATTAGCCAAGATAGAGAGCGGGCACACCCGTACCAGACACCGTGGCATATACAACTCAACTATCAACAATGCATGAGAGAGGGCAATAGCAAGATAAAGAGAGGGCACAGCCGTACCAGACACCGTGGCATCGTACAACTCAACTATCCAACCATGAACGGGAGAGGGCCTATGTCAAGATAGAGAGCGGCACAGCCGTACCAGACACCGTTGGCATCATACAAGTCAATATCAGCCATGGACGAGAGATGATAATTAGTCAGGATAGAGAACGGGCACAGCCGTACCAGACACCGTGGCATCGTACAACTCAACTATCAGCCATGGACGAGAGAGGGCAATTGGCTAAGATAGAGAGCGGGCACAGCCGTACCAGACACCGCGGTGTCGTACAACTCAACTATCAGCCATGGACGAGAAAGGGCAATAGTCAAGATAGAGAGCGGGCACAGCCGTACCAGACACCGTCGCATCATACAACTCAACTATCAATCATGGACGAGAGAAGGCAATTAGGCAAGATAGAGAGCGGGCACAGCCGTACCAGACACCGTGGCATCATACAACTCAACATCGCCATGGATGAGAAAGGCSAAGTTAGTCAAGATAGAACGGGCACCAGGCCGTACCAGACACCGTAGCATCAGTACAACAGCCACTATCGACCATGGACCAGAGGGAAGACAATAGCGATATATAGAAAGTGGGCACAGCCGATACCAAGACACCGTGGCATCATACAACTCCACATAGATCCGCAATGGATGGGAGAAAGGGAGAAGTAAAGATAGAGAGTAGAGCAGCAGCCCGTAACCTAGACAGCCGTAGCATCATACACTCAACTATCAGACATGGTCAAGAGAAGGCAATAAGCCAAGATATAGAGTGGGCACAGCCGTA
>MEHQ01002471.1:0-27447 GCA_008828725.1 Saccharina japonica
GACAAAAGCTCAATCACAACACAAGCTCCACCTCCGTGCCCTCTACTGCCTCCTGCACCCGGGCCACTTCCTCAGCGATGTTAATAATCTCCCTTTCAATACCCTTAAATAAGTTATATTTGATGTATTTTTAATTTTTAATTTTTGAAATATATTATTTTATTTTATATTTTCATCGTATTTTCATATTTTCGATTATTTAAATAAATTATAGGGGATCTTGGTGCCAGTATAGTAGACCTGGTATATTATAGTTTAATAACTTGAAAAAAAAAAGATTCAAAATTACAAAAATATAGTTTCATAGTTTCATGTCGTTCCAGACCTCGAACTGCTGTGCGTATTGTTGTATATACCTCGTATAGATCTATATTTATATCATATGAATCCGCGTACATGAATACGAGTATTTCATCTTAAATTAATCATACGTACCATATCATACATAATATAATATATTTTAAAAATTAAAAAAACAACAGCTGTGAGCTCGAGGATTTCGTCGAAGCTCATATTTGCTAGCTGAGTGTATATAGTACCTGGTATCATAGGTATGTACGAGTACTCGAGGCGTCGTTCGGCGTACGTGCTGATCCCGTTTGGTTATCCCGTGCACGCTGAAGACGCGGGAATAGTTCCCGCGGGAATGTCTTTTTTTTCAACAGTTTTGGTTTGCACGGGAATTGGGAAGTCGAGATTTCCACGGGAATTTCCCGGACGGGAACGGGAAACCACGGGAAATCAGCTATTTCCACGAAATATGTTTGAGTGGGAACGGGATTATCAAGATTTCTTCGGGAACTGTTTGGGTGGGATCACGGGAACGAGATTTGCACGGGAACGGGAAAAAAGCCCAATTCTCGTGAAATCCTGCGGGAATTTTCCCGAGGAAGGCCCTGGAAAAAACAATGGGGGTCTTCTTTTCTAAATCGCCGTAGGCGATTTAAAAAGAAGTATAGAAATAATTATATTTCGCCGTGGGCGTATTTTTGTTTTGAAGCACATTTTGTTCTATTGGCCGTAATTGAACATCTTTTAGCCCCTTTGTCCTATTCGCCATCGTCGAAAACAAAAATTAGGCACCGTTTTGCCGTAGGCTTTTAATATTTTTTAGGCACTTTTATCTATTCGCCGTAGCCAAAAATAAATTTAAAGGTTTTTTACTTGGTTTTGAGGCATATTGTTTTCCCTCTTTCCCTAAATTAATTAATTATACCCCCCCATACCACGGACAACCTACCTATTATGACATGTATACGTGATTTCTTATTTCCCTCCAAATCTTAGCCTGGATTCGCGTATACATTGCCTTTTTTTCGCCTCCGGAGGCACTCCGCGGCCCCTCCTGGGGGCTTGCGCGCCTGCAGGCGTGTTGCGCTGCACGCAACACTCCTTGCGTCACCTGTTGCGCTGCGCGCAACAGACGCCGAACCACTAAGTAATGCCCTGGTATATACGTGTTCGAGAATTGTGATTATTAGCTATTTCACGCTTTTACGCCAATCAAGTCGAGTTGGAGTTTGCCACCAAACATTGCTCCGATCTGGTGCCGATCAAGGCGCGACAACATAGGCTCACTACGCACGGGATTGCTAGATCTTGCTACGAAGCGTTTTTGTTTCACCGCCGCTGAGTACGTAGCAGTCACTTGTTGCCTTCCTCCGGCCTTCCGTACCCGATGCCCCTCGATGTCCCTCAAAGATCATGCCGAAGATCAGCGGGCCCCTTTCAGGGGGGGTGGGGGAGGCAAAGGGTTCGGCCCCGCCGTGTGAGCCTCCCGTTGTTGTACTGAAGGGGGTTCCTGGCACCTCTATGACTCGCGAGGTGACTCCGCAGGTGGGCAGCCAGGGTGCAGCCGATCCTCCGAAGGGCAAGGCGGCCGGAAAAGAGGTTTCTAGTTGCAACACCAGTGGTTCGGTCGCGACGGGTGACGGTGCCCTTCCCAGCGTGTCGAGTGGAACTCGAACTGGGAGCGGAGGTGGGGGAGGCGGAAGCGGAGGTGCACACGGCGGAGGAAGCGAGTCCGCGACTGGATCCAGTGGAGGTGTTGATGCTGGCACTGGTGCTGGTGTTGGTGTTGGCGCTGGCGGTATTGGTGCTGGTGGTCCTGGTCCTGGTGCTGGTGCTGGTGCTAGTGCTGGTGCTAGTGCTGGGAGTGGTGAGGGTGTTGGGGGCGGGAGTGGTGGTGGCACCGATGGTGGTGGTGGTGAGGGTGCTGGGGGCGGCGGTGGTGGTGGTGTCGATGGGAACCACTAAGTAATGCCCTGGTATATACGTGTTCGAGAATTGTGATTATTAGCTATTTCACGCTTTTACGCCAATCAAGTCGAGTTGGAGTTTGCCACCAAACATTGCTCCGATCTGGTGCCGATCAAGGCGCGACAACATAGGCTCACTACGCACGGGATTGCTAGATCTTGCTACGAAGCGTTTTTGTTTCACCGCCGCTGAGTACGTAGCAGTCACTTGTTGCCTTCCTCCGGCCTTCCGTACCCGATGCCCCTCGATGTCCCTCAAAGATCATGCCGAAGATCAGCGGGGCCCTTTCAAGGGGGGTGGGGGAGGCAAAGGGTTCGGCCCCGCCGTGTGAGCCTCCCGTTGTTGTACTGAAGGGGGTTCCTGGCACCTTTATGACTCGCGAGGTGACTCCGCAGGTGGGCAGCCAGGGTGCAGCCGATCCTCCGAAGGGCAAGGCGGCCGGAGAAGAGGTTTCTAGTTGCAACACCAGTGGTTCGGTCGCGACGGGTGACGGTGCCCTTCCCAGCGTGTCGAGTGGAACTCGAACTGGGAGCGGAGGTGGGGGAGGCGGAAGCGGAGGTGCACACGGCGGAGGAAGCGAGTCCGCGACTGGATCCAGTGGAGGTGTTGATGCTGGCACTGGTGCTGGTGTTGGTGTTGGCGCTGGCGGTATTGGTGCCGGTGGTCCTGGTCCTGGTGCTGGTGCTGGTGCTGGTGCTAGTGCTGGTGCTAGTGCTGGGAGTGGTGAGGGTGTTGGGGGCGGGAGTGGTGGTGGCACCGATGGTGGTGGTGGTGAGGGTGCTGGGGGCGGCGGTGGTGGTGGTGTCGATGGTGGTGGTGGTGGTGGTACTGGGGATGGTGGCGCTGGTACCACCAATGCACTTTCTGTTGACAGCACTCCTGCTGTGCCTGGCGTTTGTGGTTGTGGCCGTTGCGGGGGTAGCGTTTCCTGTGCTGCTACTCGTGCTAGTGCTCGGGCTCTTGCTCCTGCTGATGCTCTTGCTGGTGCTGGTGTTGGTCATCCTGATGCTGCTGCGGTCGCAGGTGTTGGTGGTGGTGGTGTTGGTGTTGGTGGTGTTGGCGTTGGTGGTGGTGGTGGTGGTAGTGGTGGTGGTGGTGGTGGTGGTGGTGGTGCTGCTGCTGCTGCTGCTGCTGCTGGTGCTGGTTTCGGTGGCCCTGTTCCTGGTGTTGGTGCTGGTCCTGGTCCTGGTCCTGGTCCTGGTGTTGGAACTGTTGGTGCCGGTGCTGCTGCGGTCGCAAGTGGCGGTGCTGGTGTCGCTGGTGGGGGTGGAAGTGGGGGTGGTGGTGGTGGTAGTGGTGGTGGTGGTGGTGGTGGTGGTGGTGGTGGTGCTGCTGCTGCTGCTGTTGGTGCTGGTTTCGGTGGCCCTGTTCCTGGTGTTGGTGCTGGTCCTGGTCCTGGTCCTGGTGTTGGTGCTGGTCCTGGTCTTGGTCCTGGTGTTGGCGCTGTTGGTGCCGGTGCTGCTGCGGTCGCAAGTGGCGGTGCTGGTGTCGCTGGTAGGGGTGGAAGTGGGGGTGGGGGTGGCGGTAGTGGTGTCCATGCTACTGCTCTCAGTGCTGGTGCTGTTGCTAGTGAGATAATTCGGGGTGCTCAAGCCGCAGCGGTACCCCCTGCACCATCGACGTTGATGAATGCCACGGCGCTTGGTCAGCCAGTGGGGAGCTTAGGGACAGTCCCCGTGGGCGGAGTGGTGGCGGATAGAGAGACGGCTCCCCCCCGCATGCAGGGGCCAGCGATGAACACTGCCGCTGGTGCCAGCAAAAACTGCACCGACAACATGGAAGAAGATGACGTGTCTACTGGGGGTTCATCCGGTGTTGGTGCACACCACGGCCTCGCGGCAGCGGGAGCATCTGCCATGGTCGGGGTGGTGGCGGGTAGCTTAGCGGCTCCTCTCCATACGCAGGGGCCAGCGATGAACGCTGCCGCTGGAGCCAGAAAAAACAGTACCGACGATATGGAAGAGTGTGACTTGCCTCCGGGGGGGTCATCCGGCGGCGGTGCACACCACGGCATCGCGGCAACGGGAACATCTGCCATGGTCGGGGGGGTGGTGGGTAGCGTGGCGGCTCCTCCTCCCCATACGCAGGGGACGGCGATGGACACTACTGCTGGTGCCAGCACAACTACCAGTGACGCGATGGAGGAATGCGACTTCCCTGCTCGAGGTTCATCCGGTGGAGGTGAACACCTCGGCCTGGCGGCGGCGGCGGGAATGTCGTTCACGCCGTGGCAACCGCACCCCCAACAGCGTAGCCAGGCAACCTCGCATAGAATTCCTTACGCGCCTTCGCCGATGGATTGCGGTTCGGATACCGTTCCAGCTAAGCTGGCAGGTGCAGGTGGGTTTGCCGGGCAGCCGGCGTCAGCTACAGGTGGGGGGCCGGCTAGCGCAGGCCGTGCAGCACCCCCAGTAACATCCCGCTCAATTTCCACTCGTAATGCGGCCATCGCGGGTGTGAGTGGGGCTCATGTCACCGACACCACCGCTTCTTCGAAGCCAGCGGGAGCAACGGGCGGAGGAAAAGGGTTTGGGGGCAGCGCCAGCATCAGACAAAGCGCGGCATTCGCGGTGCCCCTTTATGGTGGCAGCTCTTCAAACTCGATGTCGGGATCTTCTGGACCTGTTTGGGCAGGTGGTGGTGGCACGGCTACGTCCCACGCATGGGGAATCGGGGGCTCCTCGCTCCCAAGGAACGGAGCGGGCGCAGGGTCTGATGCGCGGGCGACGAGGGTCACGGCGCCTGCTCCAAGCGTGGGCCGCGCGGTCGGATCAGGAGGGATTTGGGGGTTGGGCCGAGGATCTTCCAATATGGGCTGGGGGTCCTTGGGCTCGACGGCCTCGGTGGGAACGCCCCTTGTTAGCTCGGCCTCCACCAAGGTGAGATGGAGTCGTCTAGATATGTGCCTTGAGTCACGACAGTTGACCACACCCCCCGCTGCATTTGGCTTGCGAGAAGCGGAGGTGCTGGTGTCGCGGTTCCTCTGGCATCGGCGGGGAAGCGGCAGCAAACACCAAGCACAGACGACGCTACGGTAGTTGTCACTGCACCACCCGCGAAGCGAAGTCGCAACCGTTCCAGAGATGATCAGCAGATCGGACAAAGGTAAGAAGTCCGTCCGCCCTGCTACAGTAGCGAGTGACAGGTATCATAGTCTCCGTCTAGGAACGCGTGCGGTTGCACGCTTACTAATTTGGTGTTGGTTTCATCGCGATGATGCTTCTCAAGCTCTATAGACATCCCCGGTGCTTATGAATTGAGGATTTCCCGACTGGGAGTTGAGGTGCAGCAGTGCGACAGACCCCGCCGGAAGCTCCCCCGCAGAACAATGCAAAACCACCAAACCAGGAGCAAGACTGTTGTCGTTCTGGGGCTGGCTGTATAGAAAGCGCGATCACCGGTAACACCGTTTCAGGCGACTGCCTCTTATGTTTCCAGGACAGTGTTATCATAATGAAAATGCCTGAAACCCCCCAAGCTACAACCACAAAAAATTAAAGTTCCTCATTACACGTAGGTGGCGCAAATTCAGATCTGCAACTCAAAATTCCTCGAAAAAAATATTGTCTCACAACCGCTGAGAAATTAGTACCCACTCGTCGTCGCTTATCGCTTTCGTGCGACTGCCTTACCCCATTGAAGCTGCCCACGAAGACGGCGGTAAGCGTTGGTGGCGGTGGCGGCAGTGGGACACGGGTGCTGAGAAGGTGCCGCGCCAAACCTCTGGCGTGCGCGGGTTGCTCATGCTCCGCGTGTGCAGGTTGTTATCCCATCTACTTTGCGGCCTACAGTCTTACACTATGAGCGAGATCGTCATCGAGTGAGCGGAACCCGATGTCTCTTTTGGTTGCCCCATCTCAGCGACGAGGGTGCAACTGCGCTTGGCCAAGGCACCGGAACGCCACCGCCGCCACCGCTTCCCGTGCCCCCCGTACACCGCTTGTTCTCATCCCGTCACACGGCGGCTGCTCCTTGGCCAGGCGCAAATGCACTTCTGTCGCTGAGTTGGGGCAATAGGAAGCGCCGTTGGGTTCCGAAAAATAGATGACGATCTCGCTCTTACTGTAAGGCTGTACGTAGGTCGCAAAATAGCCGGGAGAACGCAATACAATACGTGGAGCAGGCGGTGAGATCTTCAAAACAGCGATCTCTGTGTCCAACGGTGACGGACTACTCTTATTATGATACACACGTTCCCCCCAGCTGAAGTGTATCCGGACAATTAGTAGGGTATTTATGTTCCGGTAGCATGCGGTACCCTTTCCGCCCGTAGCGCGCGCCATCGGATGGTGGGTGCGGTGGGTTAGAGCTTACCAACAATGTGACCCTAACCCCGACTACAACGTCTGAGCCACGCCTTTTCTGTCGCGCCAGATAGCGTACAGTAGTGTATTTTGCGAATTCCAAGCTTATAGTTATTCTGTCGCGTTGTAGTAGGCCGTTGGGATGCCGAAACCAAGCGTGTATGTTCAGGGATGCAGCGGATCCTTGTTACCGAAACAGGTGTTGGGGTCAGATGGAACAAATGTTAGTGGATGTGTCACGGGAAAAGTTTGACCTTCCAGCGATGTTGCCCACCCGTTGGCTACGACACAGTAGCAGTGGAGTAGATCCGCGTTACGTGAGTCAGTAGGAAGAACTGTTTTGTGGCGTTGTTGTACCATCTTACAATAATAGTAGGTATTCTCGAACACCAGTCAGGCTGTAGTTGTGGTTTCTGTCTCTAGCACTAATATGTCACCACTTTGGACCGACTTCTTCTTATACCCCAGACCGAGCGGGGGAGGCGCCTCCGCAGGAGCTAGTGCCGGGCCAGCTGCTGCACCCGCTATCAGTCCGGCCGTAGCACCTTATCCTGGTCTAGCTGGGACGGCAACCCCGAGCCCGGCATTGCCGCCCACCAACGCTCCTATTCCAGCGCCTGCCGCCGCCCGAGGGACCACGGCCTCTGCCACCTCTGTGGCGGGCGCTATCGCGACACCGGCGGCTCCTACCGGCGGCGTTGCCGTAATTGCGGCCAACCCGGTACCACCAGCTCCAGGGCCAGACGGTCGCCAAAAGCGGGGAGCGGACTCGATGGAGGGCGATGCAAGTGCCGCCGGCAGGAGGAAGAGCTCAAGGTGCGGCTTTTTGTTTGTTTTTCTACAGACGTGAGGCATGCACTATGATACAGTCTGAAATTCTATTCAATGATGGTGGATGAATAAGGGCGCTTGTACCCTCCTACGGGTAAAGATTTTCCATGGCAGGCATTATTATTGATTGTGTCAGCTCAGGTCGCTAGTCGTCGCATTCCTGATCCCTCGTGCGGTGATGACCCGCCATCTCCGCTAGTTCTGTAAAATAGGAGTTCGTTGTGGTTTGCGGTGATCTGGTCGCTGAAACACACAAAAAGTCTGAATCTGTGACTTCATCCGCCCGTCCTTCGCGCTCCTGCTCCGATGCTATTTGTACTCCAGGAAGGCATAGAGATGTACCACAGCCAAAAGGCAAGCTGGGATCGTCGCTATATGTGACGTGCTCGTTTCTTCTGGGGGGGGCAGCGCCCTGCTTGCGTGTGCACTCTGCCGTGGTTTGATGAACGAGGGTTGGAGTGTTTGGGATTCACCATGCTGGAGGTAACGGAAGAAGCTTGCTGTGCCGAGATGCCCCAGTTGGTCCGACCCCGCCATCTGAATGCTCCGGGTGTATTAAGCGATTAACCGCGAGGGACTATTAATAGTAAGATAAGGGGTGTATAGAATCATCCACACTTGGCGATGTTTAGAGTAAGTGACTTGAGTGTCGCTTGAGCGAAGTATGCAGGCACTATTAGATGCCTACGGTAGTGTTTTTACGGTGTTGTTCAATCCTGTAACGCTCTTGGTGCTCTTGGTGGCGCGGTAAGGATGTTTACCGCCTCCAGCTGTGTAATGGTTGGGGGTTTTAGGCGCGTAAAACCAAAGAAGATAACCGGCGTGAGTGTAGGGCAGCCCGAAGACGTCTGCAATTTCTCGTTCGGGAATAACGTTTGTTCACCGCCTTGGAAAGACGTGAGAAAAAAGGCTTATTCGCACGAGAGAGCTACATCTGTTTGCACTCGGTGTAAGGATTCAGGCTGGCTAGTACTTGTAGCTGTATAATCATGCTTCACGTGGTGAATGAGTTGGGGTCAATACGTAGAAGTTCGCGTGTCTTTGAATGACTCATGCAAACACTTTAAAGAAAGCCAATTGTACGTAGTGGTTCGGTTTTTACTCTGACGTAGGTTTGATGTGTGGCGTCTCGCATCCTTGGGCTGGCCGGCCTTGCCTTGTCGTGTGAAAATAGACCCCTCTGCTTGCAAGGCATTCTCTCCTCTCGTTACAGCAACGGTATGTTGTGAAGAGGTTGCTGCGAGTAGGTGCGTGTTATTTTCGGGGGGCACCGTACACTGAATAATGACGTACCAGGTATTACCAGACACAACTAATGTTTTCTTTCGTGGTGCACTTGGTGGCGCCGTAAGGATGTTTACGGCCTTCGTTTACATTGTAGTTGGATTTGTCGGCATGCAGCAGCGAGAAACGGCAGCCACACCCTGTCCAAACGGTGTGCATGTCCATGTAGACCCGAGGGTGTTTTAGATGCCCCTCTTGGGAGTGGTGCTTGTTCGCAAGCTGGGAAGGGTGTTAGAATAGTGCTTGCTTGTCTTGTGCGAGAAAGCCGCATCTATCTGCTTGTATCGGACCTAACGGCCCACGCCCCGGATTTAAACTGGCTACATATTCCAGCACTGGGCTCATCGTAAAATCACTTTTCACGTGGTGGGTGTATTTGAGGTTTCGGTGTCTTGGCAGGCTATGCGAACGCTTTACGAGAAGCAATACCGTACAGCACAGCACAGTGGTTTGGTTTTACGCTGTCGTAGATTTGATATGCGGTGTCCCACCCCCTGGGGCCGGCCGGTCTCACCTTGTCGTGTGATACTACCCCCCCTTTAATTACGAGTCGTTCTTCCGTTCGTTTGAGCAACGGTCCGTCGTGACGAGGTTGCTGTCTCAGTTTTACGCGTTTTTTCCTGGGGGATACGGCATAATCATCGGTCCATATGACACGTTGCTTTGTTGGTTTATTTCGCGTCGACGTTATCCTGCGTGTGGGCATGCTTGAATAGCTCCGTTAATAAAGTTGTCGGGTCGTGGTTTTACTTGTCGTGTTTCATCCAGTCCACCACAGCCCGGCCTTGTTCACGCCGGAACGACTGGGCACAAAGAAAGCTGGTAGGGGAAAACTAGAAATTTGGAGAGTCGCGCAGCAGCCAGCCGGTGTAAATGTCTGAGCCCGGCTGTTTGCCGCGATACATTATTCGCGAACTACAAGAGGGGCCGATACACTTTTTTTTCTTGAAGAGGGAAGGTGTAGCACTGTACGCGGGGGGGCGGCAGTGAAGCGCGTTGCAGTGGCACAAGGCCGCCAGCATCGAGTTTTCTTTCGAGACCATTATCGATGATTGCGCGCACACGCGACGACGCCGAGGGGGCGCGTCCCGGGGTAGGAGCAGGCGGTTGTGCCGTCGCTCTCATAGTGGAGCTGCTGTCGAGTTATCCGACATTGCCAGAAAGCCCCCCCCTGCCGTCATATCGGTACGGCAATGAGGTTACGGTGTGGGGGTACACAGAAGCCCTCGAGTCGCTTCACCATGTGGTAGAAAACTTAAGAGATAATCCTAGCGAAGTCGCCCTTTTCATCCATTGCGTATCGGTGCAGCCGTACGCTAGCGGCAGGGGGGGGGGGGTGCCGCAGACGGTGATTCAAGGAGAGAGTAGATGGAAGTAATCATAGTCACCCAAGGTGTGTACATCCCCAGTACTCCAGAGGACACAAGTATAACTTTCTCGCAAATTGACGGAGACTGGAGAGGTAGGCCGTAGGGCGGAGGCAGCCAGGCCAGGTTAGGTACTGAAGTCTACCGCAAAAGTATGGGGCTAGTCTTTGTATAAGCCTCAAGACGATTTTCGACACCAGTTAATTCTGTTGTTTGACGAGTTGGTTGGTGTGTGCAAAGTGCAGCCGAGAAGAAGAGTTCACGCTGGAAAAACTCCCTGAACCCCCCGGATGAATGGTTGAATGAGTGTTAAAATCTGCTTGATTTGGAACCAAGGGTGAATCATGAACGCCGCCGCGTAAATCTGCCCGCGTGGGCGAGCTTGCCCTGATCTCAGATGTGCCCGAATAAATATGATGCTGTTCCAATGAGGTACGTAGAGGTCGTCACGAGACTGTTGTATTTTTTCCTTTTACGTCTCGCTTGCGGCGAACTGTTTTTCGGCGTCGGCAACGGCGGCCACCACTCCGACCCGAAACCCTAACTCTGACCCTGACCCTAACCATAACCCTGACCCTAACCCAGAAGCCTGCTTGGTAGGTGTGCCATGGGGTGCTTGTGCTTGGAAAGGTTCACAGATGCTCCGAGTACCTTGGAGTAAAGTAAGGAGTATTGGAGATAAAATACTTCAGGTACTTCGTGTACTCGGAGTATTTCGGGGTTCGATACTCCGGGATACTGCTCGTACTCGGAGTATTTCGGGTATGAACACTCGCGATACTGCTTGTACTCGGAGTATTTCGAGGTCCGATACTGCGGGTACTCCTTGTACTCCGAGTATTTGGGGCTTCAGTACTGCTCATACTCCAAGTACTCCGAGAATTCAGGCCGCCAGTACTCTAATACTCTCGTAAGTACTCGGAGTACGAAATGTACTCGATACTCGGAGTATACTCGGAGTGTGAAGTACGTTAGGAGCATCTTTGCATCATCTTAAAGACTCGGCCGTCATCCCTCCCAGGTTCTGGGAGCATGTGACTGGCGTTCATAGCATTTCAAAATTCACAGATGCTCCCATTACCTCGGAGTGTAATTAGAGTATTTTCGAGAAAAACTCGCAGTATTTCGGTGTCCAGTACTCTCGATACTCGGAGTACTCCGAGTAATTTAGATGTTTTTACTCCGAGTACTGCTTGTACTCGAGTATAAGTACTGCTCATACTCCCAGTACTCGGAGTATTCGGGCCGTCAGTACTGCTCATACTCCAAGTGCTCCGAGTATTTAGGCCACCAGTACTCTAATACTCGTACTCGGAGTACGAAAAATACTCGATACTCCGAGTATACTCTCGGAGTATCGAGTATACTCGGGGCATCTGCGGAAAGGTTCTACTGTAGATGCTGTGCGGGCACATCTAAGGAAGTTCGCTTGCGCGGGCAGATCTACGCGAGATCCGTTCTGACGCAGCCTTCTTGCCCCACATCCAAACGACGTCATCGGGCTTGTCACTACAGCAGTACATATACGCCGAGTATACGGCGCGTGGCATCCGACACGGCCTCGAGCTTCGAGTGCAACACCAACACCCTATTTTTAAGGGTAATGCTATTTGCGACACCGGTGTCGCAAATAGTTATTTGCGACACGGTGTCGCAAATAAGGGGCTTATTTGCGACACCACGCTGCGTTCGCGGCAGGCACCTCAGATTAACTCCTAACTACCAAGGGTGTGTAAGCATGGCGCAAGGCTACCACTGAAGCTATCGCGCAGCCAAAACGGGCCAGTACTCGAGGAGATATGTTGTGTCTTGGGGCAACCGAAAAATGTTCAGACCGTGTCGCAAATAAGCTATTTGCGACACGGTGTCGCAGGTGTCGCAAATAAGGGGCTTATTTGCGACACCGCGCTGCGTTCGCGACAGACGCCTCAGATTGACTCCTAGCTACCAAGGGCGTGTCCGCATGGCGTAAGGCTACCACTGAAGCTATCGCGCATCCACAACGGGCCAGTACTCGAGGAGATACGTGGTATCTTGGGGCAACCAAAAAATGTTCAGACCGTGTCGCAAATAAGCCTTATTTTCGACACCTCGACGGAAGTACACGCCGGGAGAAGAGGTTTGAGGATTGCATCGGAGCGTTCTGAAGAGGACCCTAGTTGTGGGGATTGATTTACATTGATTGATGTTTCCCACCTACAACCCGCACTACTGGTGTGCTTGGGGCCGGACATGCCGTACACAGGGAGACTAATAAACGATTAGCTTTAAATTTATGCGGTGCGGTACATTATGTGCAGAAGGGGGTGCACGTGCTCGATACGAAGTACCAGGTAGCTCATCAGACTCATTTGGACAAACACCAAGCCGAAATCGCGTTAGTCGGTGGCGCCTGTCGTTTATATTGAATTCGTGCAGTCGCGGCGCGGGTTTTCGTGTGTTTCTTCAGCACCGTTTAAAAGCAAAATCGGGAACCTGTTTACAACTAACTACGTAATCCACATCTACCCCAAGTTCAACTAGGGTGTTATGGTATATTATCGATATACGTCATATCTTGCGATCTTAGCAAGACCCAGACAAAGCTCAGATCCGTGCACTCTGCATGTACAGCAGTGTAGGTGGAGACGAATGTAGGTCCAGACAATATCTAAGATCGGAAAATCCATCGTCCCGAGCGGGGGAGTATAGGACTGCTCACTCTCGCAAGCCCCAACTCCAACTGCGACTTCACAAAAAAAAAAACAAGCAACCGAGAACAGCTCTCGATTGGATTAAATACCCATAACAATAAGGCCCTACGAGTACCAATAACTAGTGTATGACAAAACTACACTACGGATACTGAGTACTCGCACTGCTGCTGGTGCTACAACAGGTGCAATTTTGTCGGAAAAAAAACTTTTACAGCGTACACGGCGCATACCTGGTATCTATTAATAGGTAAGCTTTGGCTGTGATGCTCTTGTGCACGTGTAGGCTGTGCTCGTTGCCTTGACCGATAGTCCTACAAAATTGTGTTCACATAGCGTTTCTAAAGTGTGTGCAGTCCTGTTCGCCAGCATGTTAGGTGTTCGAAAACGTCGGTTAAAGGCTTATTAAACGACCAGATTTATCGGTGATGCTGGTTGCACTGAAGGAACACCGATTGTAGTACACCAGTACTATGTAATTTTGGTTCAATAATGAATGGGTAATGTTGTTCACGACACCGGTATACGCCAATACGACAACTGCACTGCTGCTGTAGATTCCGTAGATTCCGTACAACCACCTATTTCGCTAGCATCCACAGACCACGCCCTACACAACTGCGTACACAAAGCGCTTTGTGCAAAACACAACTTGGGCGCCAGTTCTTTGTGTCCATAATACCAAGTGACCCGTCAATAGAATACCCGACGCTTTGAACGATACAAGTAGCACTCGTCGTTAAACTACGGGCGACGCAGAACACGGGGCGGAAAAATATTTTTCGAGTCACAGTAGTTTCGAATACAACCATAGCCGACGACGTGCCCAACAACTATCTACTCGTGGTGGATTTAGGTGGTTTGGTAGCCCGACCTCACGGTAACAAATCCGTCGTAGTCCTGGTCTAAGCGGGGCGCGCGCGACAAACCTCGTGCGATATCGTAAATTAAGGCTTATGTTCGCAACCATTCTGAACATTTTTCGGTTGCCCCAAGATACATCATATCTCCTCGAGTACTGCCCCGTTTTGGCTGCGCGATAGCTTCAGTGGTAGCCTTGGGACATGCGGACACACCCTTGGTAGTTAGGAGTCAATCTGAGGCGTCTGCTGCGAACACAGCGCGGTGTCGCAAGTAAGCCCCTTATTTGCGACACCGTGTCGCAAATAGCTTACCAGGTATTTGCGACACGGTCTGAACATTATTCGGTAACCCCAAGATACCACGTATCTCCTCGAGTACTGGCCCGTTTTGGCTGCGCGATAGCTTCAGTGGTATCCTTACGCCATGCTTACACACCCTTGGTAGCTAGGAGTCAATCTGAGGTGTCTGCCGCGAACGCAGCGTGGTGTCGCAAATAAGCCCCTTATTTGCGACACCGTGTCGCAAATAGCTTATTTGCGACACGGTCTGAATATTTCTCGGTTGCCCCAAGATACAATATATCTCCTCGAGTACTGGCCCGTTCTGGCTGCGCGATAGCTTCAGTGGTAGCCTTAGGCGATGCTGACACACTCTTGGTAGTTAGGAGTCACTCTGAGGTGTCTGCCGCGAACGCAGCGTGGTGTCGCAAATAAGCCCCTTATTTGCGACACCGTGTCGCAAATAACTATTTGCGACACCGGTGTCGCAGTCGCAAATAGCATTACCCAAAAACTAACTACGAACAGCCAGCTAGCCAATCCCAGCGCCAACGCCAGGATGGCTTGTTTGTTCGGAGGTCTCGTTGGTGTGGCTGCTGGCGGACAGAGCTTATAGCGAACGCTGTCTGGATTCTGGGTCGAGGTTGAAAAGAGAAAAGAGTCGCCCGCCCGACACGGCTCGTTCAAAACTCGCCTTCACGATTGTCCCGACGCAGAAAAATCTTCGCGAACCACAAGCGTAGGGGGGCGGGGCATACCCGGATCAGCCCACCACCGATCGTCATTCTGCTTCCCTCAGCTCCGCGCTCCGGCGCGCCGACCAGGGGGGTCGGCGCGCCGGAAAAGCAGGGCACGAGGGGCGGAAAAGCAGAGTGGGAACGCAGGGTCGACCCAAACGGGATTCAGAGGGGTTTCGATATGTTCCGTTTCGGTTTGGAATCCAAACAAAACGGAAACGCAAACGGAACTACAGTAGAACACGAAACGTCGAAACCCCTGATCCCCGTGAAGAATGCCTTTGGTTTGGCTATAAACTCCAAATTTACCGTGCGTCCCCAAGCCTTGACCACTTGGCCATTGACGCCGCGATATGGTCACCGCACCCACGTCGTCGTTCCCGCCGCACTATACTACTGGTGGAGGGCCTACACGGTTACATAAAGCAGCTTGTGTCCCGGCCTAGCGATCAAATGAGCCCCCAGTCATCGCAAACACTACTGCTGCGAGCGCTCGTGTTGCTCTCTGTCTCTTCTGCAGCAGCAGCAGCAGTTGCTGTTGCTGTCGCTACTTCTTCTGTGACCAGGAGGCGGAGACAAGCGACTCATGATGACGAGGCGTCGCAAGCAAAGAGAGCCGTCGAGGGCGGCGCTCGTATACTCTTAGCGATCGACATCGGCAGTTCCTCCGTAAGGTGCTCGGCGTACATCGTGGGCTCGCCACCGCTGCCGGTTCCGGGCTGCGCCGTACAGATGAAGCACGCGGTTGTGAGGGATTGCGGCACTGCCGACGCGGACGAAGTCGTTGATCTCGTCGATCGAGCTGTCGATCGCTGCTTTGGGTGAGAACGATGCAATATCATACGTGTACGTTATGTGTGCGTCTATTATGCTGTTGACATGCAGCAGTCCTGAGGTGCAACTCTAAGGTGCAACAACGGCGTTCCCGAGATGATATGCCGTGTTATTTTGTGCCGTTCCAACTTGGTTGTGCTGACGTTCAACTTCATGGTGAAACTACGCGCTGCTGTATATATCAAGGGTACGCGCGGTAAAGGTCGGGACGGGAAAATGTGGTCGGGACGGGAACGGTACGGTACGGGAATGGGAAACCGTCAGATTTTTCGTTCCCGACCGCGATTTCCCGACCGGTACCATCGTCAGTTTATGTTCCCGAGCTTTACCGTCCCGCGGTGATGGCCGTGTTCCCGTTCCCGACTGTTTCCCATCCCACTGTCTGCCCATTCCCGACTGTTCCCGTCCCGCTGTCCGCCAAGTCCCGACTATTCCCATCCCACTGTCATATAAGTTATTCCCGTCCCATCCCGACCATGGGGCACAGCTTCTCCCATCCCGCATTCCACTATTGGGGCAGATGTTCCCATTCCATTTACCGCCGATTTTTTCATTTTCCCATCGCATGACCATGGATGGATGCAAGTGCGTATACTGCATTTTTACTCGTATATTTCCGAACTATAAAAACAAATCGTCTACGCGCGAATATATATTTCCTTTTTTTTTTATTCCCTCTCGTTTTTTTTTAAATTTTGAACACGAAGTTAAAATTTGTATTAACCATTCAATCGGACCCACTCACACTTCGCTATTTGAAATAATGGTACGTACCATGGTACGTATACATAATCGTACATTTGGGAAATTATTATGTCAAAAATAAAACCAACAAAGAAACCCACACCACCACCCGGCCCAAAGACAAAACATGGCATCAAGCATGGACGTTGTGGAGGTGGAGGATCCCGGCGGATCTGCTTCGACGCCTCAAGCAGCGCCAAAGCAATCAGCCCCGGTTCCTGCTCCTATTGGTAGTGTTCTCGCGAATGTTATACTCGTCTATCGTAGCATATCAATACGTCGAAGTCACAAGTCGGTAGTATAACTAGACACGTAGAAGCTACGAGGAGTACTACAGTAGTAGTACTCGTACTCGAAGAAGACTTTTGATTATATTTCGCTCTCTTCAGCCGTTGTCTCCAGCCTGTGTTCCCGACCGTGTTCCCAACCATTCCCGACTGCGTTTCCCGACTGCGTTTCCCGACCGTATTCCCGACCCGGTTCCCGACCTATTCCCGACCTATTCCCGACCCATTCCCGATCCGTTCACCGATCATTTCCCGTGCCGCCGAAAAATGGTTCCCGTACCGCACCGTACCGCCAAAAATCTGTTCCCGTCCCGTCCCGTACCGCCAAAGAATCGTGTCTTCCCGTCCAATCCCGTCAACAAAATGGTTTCCCACCTTCCCGTCCCATTCCCGTCCCGCGGTAAACAGACGGGAACATTTTTCCATACCGCCCCTCGGGAAGACCCAAAAAAATTTCCGCCTGCGGCGGGCAAAACGGTCCCATCCCGTACCGCGCGGCCTTGGTATATATATCTGATATACGAAGGTGATTGACGAACTCTCAAACTTAAACTTTCAAATTTTAAATTTCAAATTTATCCTCGAGTTTTGCTCGCTTTTTCTTTCATCTTCAGTTTAAATTTCCAAGCCCCGTAGGAAATAGTGGGAAAGTGATACACTGCTGTACACTGCTGTTGTTGAATTCCACCGCTGGACTCGTTCGAAAGTAGAGGTTGGCCCCTTTCATCTATTACCCGGGTACCCGGCGGGTATACCCGGTCGGACCCTACCCGTTCAACGGGTAGGGTCCGACCTGAATACCCGCGGGTATTTGGACCCTTCGGGTAATGACGCCACGAGTACCCGGGTACCCGCGGGTATCCGGGTACCCGCTCGTTTTGACGAACCCCGGTTCAGTATTTTTCCGTAATATCTCAAGAAAACTGATTCAAATGAGCACCACACACTCAACACTCGACTCTGACCAGGACGGACATATAATCGGTACGCAACATGCTCGTAGAAACTTAGGAACGCCAGCGGGTACCCAGGTACCCGGGTACCCGCGGGTACCCGTCCATTTTGCGGAACCCCGATTCATTATTCTTCCATAATACTCTAGAAAACCGATTTAAACAGGCACTACACACTCGACACTGTACGTACTGATGTACGTACGTACAACTGAACTTACAGTACCTGCCTACCACTCTCTATCTCGTACTGCAGGAGTATTGGTATGTGACATGTGGCAAAGCACCTACGACACGGCTATATGAGATCGGCCTATCGTTTACGTAGATAGAGAAGTAGATATGATATGCACACCTGCCTACTCGCTTGTGTACGTACTCCACGTAGATTCCAAAATATTGGAACCAATTTTTAATGTTTAGCGCATGTATTTTTTCAATCGTCTCGTACTCGTACAACGGCTACTGCTCTACGTACATAGCCTAGAGAGAGCAGACGCATGCAACATAGTATCAACTACTGCTGCACGACGCTTGATGTGTGCCTCGTTCAATGTCAAGTCGGTGTGGTCCTTGTTGGCTCGTGCGTGGTGCGTGCTGTGGGTGTTCCGTTCTCATGCGGATAAAAAAACAGCCGTTCTTCGTACGACAGGTTTTGCATGAGTAGTTGCGAGGCGGTGTCAAGTCGGAACGTCTCCCCTGTGTTATTTGCCAGAATTCGCGACTTCGAAGGCCCAGAGCACGCCCCACGGGCCTCGGGCTGGACCCGCACTGGCACCGTGGTGCACACGCGGTTCCCCTGCGTGCTCCGCAGCCGACAGCGCGAGAAATGACACGCGGCCGGAGGTGAAAAGTGAAAGTATTCCGGGAAATTGTCCATTCGGTATCTATACATATTACTGTAGATGAACCTGCATTGAAGTAGTGCTACGTCATTCTAGGTGGGGCATTTATAGGGCGAAGTTGAGGTGGTGTATACAATGCTTGCCAGTACACTGGAGCCGGTCGTGCTGTTAATAGAGAGTGTGACCGCCCTACTCCTCCCACTCTGTCAGCTTGACACTTCAAGCTCTCACGCAATTAATATGAGAACATCTGTCTGCTGTGTACCACGCTCTTCTCATCGTACGCGCCTTGCCGCGTTCAGATTGCGTCGAACAGACCTGAAAGGCGAAGCATCCTTTCAAGTTCTCCATGTCTCAGTTTGCCAACTCCGGGGGGGAAGCTTTCGCTTTTAGCGATCAAACAAAAGGAAATAACGTGGGGATGTGGGGATCAAATCCAACGCCCAACCCCGAGACGGAAATGCTGTTGACATGCTCGCAACGCCTTGGCTTGCAGCAGATCGAGATGATAAGTGCGTCTTCTAACATTTTGTGCATCCGAACGAACCCTTAGATCGTGTGCGATGTTGCAAGAAGCTGTGGTGCTGTGATTGTGTTGGCAGCTGTACATAGCTGCCTGATGCGGTCGTTTTCTTGATGCATTCAGTCTTGCAACATCCACAAGAGGTGCCGCTCCCTCCGCTTGCTGCCGCAGAAACGCGCGCGGTGTCCGAAGCTCGAAACAGCTATCGCGACATGCCGATGCCCGCAGAAAACAAAGCGGGTACCAAACAATCCGCGCAGGCACCTGGACCACCTTACTTTTTAGGTTATCGGTGCGGTTGTTTTTCTACTCCAGACAAGGCAATTTTTGTGCGACGGACAAACGCTGCCCAGGCACATCCTCACCGGCATACCGCACTCCGATCCACCTCTTCCCATAGCATCACGAACGACGAACACGCCTATGCGACCGCGCTCACGCACCCCTCCGAAACGCCTCCGCCTTGCCACTTTGCCGCTTTGCCGCGCTGCTCCCGCCGGTCCCGCTATAAAAGCGAGCTGCGCTTGCGAGGGATTTCGCACGCCGTCGTCACCGTCGGCTTTGCGTGCTTCGGAATGAACCTCGTCGGTGTCGACGGGGACGGCAGGCCGCTCACCCCGGTGTACACCTACGCAAACACGTCTTCGGCCTCCGCGGGCGCCATGAAACGGCTCAGAGAGGCCCTCGAGAGGACCGGCCGCGGCGGAGCCGGAGGCCTGGAGGAGGCGCGCCGGCGGACGGGCACGACGACGCACGTTTCGTACGCGCCGGTGCAGCTGCTGCAATGGCTGGAGGAGGAGGAGGAGGCGTCGTCGAAAGAGCGGGGTCTGGGGGGGAAGCGACGGCCGGACACTGACGCGCAGCAGCGGCAGCGGCAGCGGAGTGTTAAGGCTTGGCAGACGCTGCCGAGCCTCGTAGCGGCGAGGTGGTGCCGCCTACTAAGCGCGCCCGTGAGTTACTCCGAGGCGTCTTGGATGGGGCTTCTGGACTTGCGGAGGCTGAAGGTGAGCGGTGTGTTGGGGTTAGTGCAGAGGTTAAGATGGGCGGGTTCGGGGGTGCGGTAAGCGACGATCCTGCTTGTCCCCGGGGTTTTGCTGCTATCACAGAGTGTTGAAACCCGGGGTGAGGTAATGTAGCGAGGAAGCTGTTGCTTCAAGGGCTATTTTCCAAAGACGCTGGTGTCTGTTTGTTGGGATTTTATGTCAGCCCAAATACAGTCGGCGGTCAGCAGCGAGCTCAAATGACCCTTTCCCGTGTCTCCTTTGGTACTGGTACGGCAATTGTTTTTATTATGTTGCTATCAGTCTATCCCACGCAGCCTTCTCGTTTACTGCTTCGCCTTGTTGGGACTTGAGTTGTACAGGGAGCTAGAAGCCTATCAGTACACAGTGGTCGTTCACAGCCAGTTGTTGTGATGCCAGTCTCTCAATGGTTTTTTCGGCAGTCGTCACGTTATCAGCCATAGACCGCAGGAATGTGTTGAAACAGAAACTGCTGCTAGAACTGATGTTGAACTTCATGTTGAACTTGGTGTTGAAGTCGATGTTGAAGCCGATGCTGAAGATTGTGTTGGAGCTGGGGTGGTGCTTTGATGCCCCTCGTCCGTTTATTGCTACGTCGGGGCTGTTCCTCCCCCTCGCTCTGGCCACCCATCATGCCACCCCTTTCACCCCCCCCCCCCCCCCCCGGGCTTTTCCCCCCCCCCCCCCTGGCCCCCCATCATGCCCCCCCCTTCCCCCCCCCCCCCCCCTACGGTGCTCCGTCCAGAAAGGGATGCGTGGTCAATGGTAAAATGACTAAGGCAAGCAACAGATGAGTACGCCTCCCCTCCCCCCTCCCCCGCCGCGCGTAATCTACTCAAAATTCAATCAAACGTAACGCGCGCGGACATGACTCGCAGTGGGACGCCCCCACCCTCTCCATACTCCGTGACGCGGGCTTAGACTGCTCCACCTTGCCTCGCCTGGCGGACGTCGGGGAACTGCAAGCGAGCGTCAGCGGCCTCGCGCTGGAGCGATGGCCGGAGCTCGAACGCGCGTCGATCCGGCTGGGGGTGGGGGACGGCGCCGCCGCTTGCCTTGGCTCGGGGTGCGTGGATATAGTGTGGTTTCGTGGGTGTGCCTCGCCGAGAAAGTGACGGGTCACGGTGGGACAGCACAGGGCGGATGACAAAGCTGGACCGTGCATAACTTGCTGTAGTGGGATAACGCGGTTTTGGGGTGGGTGGGGTTAGCGTTGCGAGGTTGGTTGGTGGATACATCGCCGAACAGTGTTTTGATGCTCGGTGTCGCTAATTTTGTCAGACAACGCGCGCGCACGTGGAATCGATTATTCTGCTACACGGCTTGGTGGAGGAATGGCAGGGCTGAAGACCTTTGTGCCTTAGGTATGTGATTTCACGAAGCTTGCGAGGGGGTGGTTTCGCTCAGGGTCTGATACCACTCAGCTGTTGTGGTTGATTGACTCAACTAAATTGATGCGTGGCGGCGGTGCGGTACGAGGGGGGCCAGAGGTGGGGGGGGGGGGTCTCGATCTGCCTCACTCAGCAAAATAAACACACGGCAGTAGCTGTTGAAACCCATGGATC
Organism: Saccharina japonica; assembly: GCA_008828725.1. Taxonomy (NCBI): domain Eukaryota; class Phaeophyceae; order Laminariales; family Laminariaceae; genus Saccharina; species Saccharina japonica. Next base: position 21,391 of record MEHQ01002471.1, read on the forward strand.
TCGCCCGCCCAGGTTTCCGCCCACGCACGCGCCTCCTTTGCGTGATGGAATACAGTATTGGTATATCTTAACTGTACGTGCGGTACGTATACCTATTATATCCTTCCCTCTGCAGGTGTGACGAAACGTCCGGCCTGATCTGTGTTACCGTGGGCACCAGCGCGGCCGCCCGGGTGGTGGTGAACATGGCAACGACCGCAGCGGGAGCGGAAGAAAAAAAAATAGAAAAAGAGGCCGACGACGATAGCGCGGCGGAGGTCGTGAACGCGCCTCGCGTGCCGAAGGGGCTATGGTGCTACCGCTTGGACCGACGCAGGTCGGTGCTCGGCGGGTCGCTGACGGACGGTGGCTCGGTGTTCGAGTGGCTGCGCACCACGCTCGCTCTGGGCGCCGGGGCCGACATGGACGCGGTCATGCGGGAGGTGAAGGAAATGCCCCCGGCTGACCACGGCTTGGTGGTGAGTGCTTCTTGTAACCTCACGCCTAAAATATGGTAATACTGAATATGCCCGCGGATTGCGGAGTGTTTTTTTTTGTTTTGTACCCCGACGGCTGCCTTTTCTTCTATCGATATGTGATTTTATTATGTTCTGGCAGATGGGTCGAGCTACCCCGAGTCGTTTTTTTTGTCGTTCGGGATGAGCGTGCCTCACCTCCCTTGCTTCGTGCTGTGGCTGCAGGAGCGCTTGGCGTCGGTGGCAGAGCAAGGGGTACGATCGATACCCGCGGCTTGAGGCGATTTTTGTTTGTGGTTGTTGGAAGTGTTTGGAGCGGCAGTAACCGGAAGAAGTCGCCCCCTGTTTGCGCCGTCGATTGATTCTGCGACATTTTTTTTATCCTTCCACAGTTCACCTTTAACCGTGTGACAGACGTTGATACCTCCCCCCTCCCCAGCCGCCGAAATTACTACGCATCAGGCCAACAGGCCCCGCAAGCTCCACAGGGAAAGTTCATTTGTGACGTGTCTCGTACGCGTACTGTTGCAAGACGTTTCTTTTTATTGGCCCGTTGTTTTGTTTCCCCCATTTTGCATACGTAGGTAGTATCACCTACCTCGCCCTTCTTCTTCGCCTGCTCCACCTACTGTAGTCTCGAATGTATCCACGACGCCGCCGCCCCGCCGCCGCCGGTCCCGCCGCTGCTACGGTAAACTTGTGTCCCCGTCTGGCGACAGATCCTGCCATTCTTTTCTGGTGAGCGTTCCACGGGATACAACGATGACGCAACGGCGTGCGTGCTCGGCCTTCGACGTTCCACCACCCGAGCGCAGCTCGTGCGCGCGGGGCTCGAGGCGGTTTGCCTGCGGCTGGCGGCTGTGGTTGACCTCATGGCTAATGCCGGCGCCGGCAGGGATAGCGACAGCACCGAAAGAGATTCCCCTCTCCCACGCCCGGACTTAACCTGCCCCTCGCGGCAGAAAGAACGCGACGACAACGCCTCGTCCTGGGAGAACCCGCAAGGCTACCGTAATCCCGCACCGACGGCTGCCGTGAGGGTAGGAGAAAACGCGGCGGGATCAAGGCTAGCATCATCGGCGCCAGCGCCGAGGCCAACACAAGTATGTGCCACCGCTACCGCCGCCGCTACCGCTACCTCTACCGCTACCTCCGCCACAACCGCGGACGATGTACCGCACAGCGAAAACGCCTCTGTCGTGACGAGTGGTAACGCCATGGCGGCGTCGCCCTTCTGGCAGCAGATCCTGGCAGACTGCCTGGGAAGAACGGTCCGAGCGTCCGGGGCGACCGAAGAAACGTCGCTGGGTGTTGCCATCCTCCTGTCCTCGCTAGAAGCCGACTACTCGCCGTGTGATGTGACGGATGGCCGAGGGGTGGCAGGGGGCCGGATCTCGGCGAAGGAGCGACACTGCACCGGGAGGGTGTTTGCGCCGAGCGATGCTTCGCAGCTGGCGTATCGGCACGCCGGGCTGGCGCAGATGCGGGCGTACGAGGCGATTTTTGGAGCCGGCGGCGCCTTGCTGAAGCGGGACGATGCTCGCCCCTGATGTTGTTGGTGGCGTTGAGAACAGGGACCTTGGAACGTGGCCATCGTGTTGAAATTGTAGAGTGGTTGGCCGATATGTTTCCTGTGGGGATCATGGTTGCGGGTATGCACGGGTTCGTTTGACTTCACCGTGAACACCGGCGCGCAAGTATGTGATTGTATCAGCCACGGAGAGAGGGGATTCAGGGCGGAATACCGTGCGTTTTTTTTTCTTGGAACACGAAAGACACCAATAATTATTAGTAATACAGCACCGGCAGTGATACTACCTACGCGATGGTGGAGTTGGAAGATAACACGTACGCACGTATGATAAAACGAAGGGGTGATCACCTCAATTCCGAGTCCGTTTCTCTGTCCAAAATGTTGCCGTCTGCTTCGCAACCTACGGTAGGCAGTAGTGGCCCCCTTGCGAAATGGCCATCGTAATCCAACGAGCCGTCTGCTGCTCCAACCCTCATTACTGCTGAAAATACAGGCAATATCCCTTGCCCGGGCTCGGGAGCAGGGGCGCCGGCACGACCTACATGGCTAATGAAGTAATCGCGGCCACTCAGTTCATGGTCCCGAGGTGGAGACTATGTAAAAGTTGCGCGTGGTCGATATTCCCCGTGGATAAGCGCAGCGGCTGTGTGTGTGGTGTGTGGGTATTATAGCGTACCCTGTGCTGACTGTTGGATCTCTCTCGTGTGCGCCAGCTCTCAGCTCTGTCGCCCTTTGCTGCTGCTGCTGTTTGTTGCTAAAATGCTCTAAAATGGTAGTCATAAGCTTGAGTTAGTGTTGATTTCATTTGATTAAAGTGATTGCGGTGTACCAGGTATATTCCAGTAATTAGTGACCACGCTTGCTTTCACTTGATTTTGACGGTATGTTTTATTTTACTACGTACAGTAACAGCATTAGTATGCTTTTTGAACTAGACACGTGTTTGAACGGGACATATTTGGATTTCCGTTATAGAGGACCCAGCTGAATTGGGGAATACGGGCTCACAGTCTAATGCAGCGCCAGTTTAATGGCGTTGGCGCGTAGTTCCTCAGTGCTGCGAATTGTTTTTTGGTTGGACGGTTGTGCAAGCAGTATAAATCTCGGGCGACAGGGACCGCGAAACGACTCCCTAAGAGTCTAGTTTTTTTAGGTGCGAGCGGACGAGGGGAGAAAGGCAAAGCATTTTATACGAGTACGTACGCGTGCAGTGCAAAGTGTACGCACACTTGCATACTCGCAGGCAGGCAAAGGGGGGGTGAGTGGCGAACCAAAAAACACACAAACACACATTCTAAGAAGAGCTAGCTATGAATACGCACTCGCGTACAAAAGAAGGCTGGTGCTACACGGTAGGAAAGAGGGGTCACTTCTATTGATAGGTGATTTTTGTTATCAGTCGCTCAGAGACGCTCGGTGGGGTGACTGCCCTCTCCCTTTGCAGTCTCAAGTTTTTTTTATGTTTCTTGGTTTGCGATATATTATAGTAAGTGTGTGTATGTGTGTGATAATAATTAATAATTAATTTCACGAAAGAGGGAGAAGAATATGCACCGCCATGGGAGTGTTATTTCAAGTCTTAAGTTCGAGTGAGGTGCTAAGGTACTCACTCGCCCCAGTGTCCTAAACGAGACAGTGACATTGTCATTTGTTAGCCTCCCTACTATAGCACCAGTCAGAAGAAAAAAAGCATGTTGGTGTCGGTCGTACTGTTTCGCGGGCCGATGCCATTTGCTCTTGTTGTTAGTCGCGCGTCACACCACGACTGATAAAAGTGGAAACCATTTTGGCTCACTGGTAAGAGACTGCTCTCGCGCGGGGTGATGGGTCTTGTTTTGATGTGTACTACACTGCTGTACGATACGTACTCGTATGATTATACCAGGTACTGTACGTACAAAAACGAAGAGAGAAGAGATATCGCGATATTCGGGGTCAATACTTGGCGTGAGATAGTCAAGTCACAGTGCGCGTCACATTTGTTAAGTCGTTTCAAGATTTAGTCCAGACAGAAAGAAAGCCTACTAGTATAGACGAGATAAAACTCTTAGGAACTTCCCTTTTTTCAGCAGCAAGCAGTTTACACCGACATGTGTTCAAAGTGAGACAGAAACAATATACGATCAATCGTGCCATCTGGAGAACGAAAAAAAAGGACACAATAGCATACAGTGATTTTGGCTTCGTATCTGCAGCAGTAAACGTTCACGTAGAGTGCACGCAGCCCCCCCCCCCCCCCCCGTTCGCCTTCCATAGTAATAATGAGCAGACTCACGCCTGACGCTTACGAAATATGATGGACGGACTATTTTTCGTTAATGCTGATAGAGGATGCTGATAGACGACCCCAGTGTACCACTGGGGAATACGGACGGTTCGCGGTTTTGCAAGAGTCCCCATACGTAAATGGCGCCTACGCTCCTGTTTGGCGAAGGGCCATTCATGAGCTCGTCATAATTGGGGATGATCGTACAGTACACATCGTATGGAGTAAATAAGTAAAAGCAGGTCAGCCAATAAAACTTTCGCGCTTTCGAGATAAGACACCAATACGTAGTTGCTCTCAACATTAGAAAGACGCCACTTTTCGATCGGATCGTCGGGGCACCATCGAAGTACTCGCATTGTCGGCTTTCCTGAGGAGCGGCTTCCCCTCTCTCAGCATATATATATATATATATATATATATCTATTAATAGTAGAAAGAACATACTGTGGCTCTAGAGAAAAGGATGGCTCCGTGTATCATGTAGCTCTAGCTCTATGCCGTAGAAGGAAAACCGTCCTGATGAAATACATAAGAAGACATCTCTAACGTATAAGCTCTATTCTATATAGAACAAACAAGACTACTGCGACTATGAGCCTGTACGTACGATACCGCCGTGTAATCTAAGGTCTACCTATACTGTACTGCGTTTACACGAATTTACGTACGTACGTAGAAGTGTACATCTATAACCAGCAACGGTATTAGAGAGGAATAGAGATCCCCTCCCCGCTCGCTCGGCAACCTGAGCTATACTACCTCGTTCGAAGAGACAAACAGTCTCTCGATGGCACATACATGCACACGTGAAATTCGGTGCCGTATGGCCCTGCCTTAGAGCAATACCAGCGTGACCGAAAACGAATGTCTATACACGCATCAATACGTGAGCGTTTCGGGCGGGTTCTCGTGAAAATAAGCAAATGCGTAAACAAACCGCTTACTATCTCTGTCTTGCGACGGAAACTGTAATTCAGCGGAAAGCGGTCCGGCGGTTACGACGCATGAGCACTGCGGGAGCACGAAACAAGAGATAAAAAGAAATAGGTCCAAGGAAAGAAACAAGAAACGCACGTTATAGCACTTCCCCCCCCTCTCTGAACGGCCTTGCGACACGTATTTAGATCAATCGCAATCGCGCGACCGGCAGGATTTTTCCAGGAGATTTCTTCAACCTCCGGAAAAGAGCCGTTGGAATGGCTGCGGCCGTTGCAACGTCGCCGCCGCCCAAGCTCTGATGCCACCACGTGTCTTTCGCCCATTCCCTAGCCTGCGACGACGGCCGTACACGACACGAGCACACCCCTCGCCTACGCTGACGATGGTGCGCAAAAACAAAGCCCACCCTGTTCCCAATCCGTCGACGCCGTCATCTATATGCAAGAAAGTAACACACAAGGTGCCGAAGTCCGCCCCACAAGCGGTTCTTAGTTCTCAGTGGGATGCACCTCACCCTCCATGCGACTCGCCGAACAACCTCACACGGCGTTTCGCGCTTGGTGCGAGTAAGTAAACGTCAACCTTGTCGGTGAATACCCGACGTGCTCCGTCCCGGCATTGTAGGGATGCGGGGGTCTATGGTCATACGAAGTACGACAAGTACGGGCATGCATGACATGGGGCTATTGAGTATCCCTCCCCTCCTCCACCCACCCCTCCTTCTATAAATCAACCACAGCAGTGGTACGTACGGCATCGGCACCTCGAACACTCAATATAGATCTTGAACGCGGCAGTTACCGCCAAGAGCGAGGGCAAGGGTCGGCGAGCGGGAGTTGGGGGGGGGGGGGGGGGGGGGG
>MEHQ01002471.1:27470-41020 GCA_008828725.1 Saccharina japonica
GCCCCCGCTCGCCTCCTTCCCCTCCCGCCCTCTCTCCGCGCCTCACTACACTACACCCACACACGCTCAAAAAGGCCTACATACCGGTACAGCCGCCAACATCTTCAACAACAACAAAAAAAAAACGCGTCCACACTACATAGCGCGCTACACCAAGTGGGTGACCGCACCAATGGGGGGCTGCGGAAGGGAGGAGGGTTCATCGGCGAACGCTCCTCCTGCCACCGGTGCCGGTGCCGCCGCCGCTGCTGCTGCTGCTACGGGACCAGCGGCGGCGGCGCCGCCAGCCCCCGCGCCCCCCGCAGCTTTGACGGCGTTCGCACTCTGCGGCGCGAAGGTCTGCGGGCGAACCGTCGGTCAATGTAGGCAAGGGGGAGACGGGGGGAGGGGGGAGCGAGCGAGCGAGGGAGGGAGAAGAATGCGAGCAGAGACCGTGAGCCGAGAGAAAATATTCAAAAAGAGAGAGCGAAAAAACTTGGGAGGTTGCTGCAATCGACAAACCAGCAGGAACTAAATAGGTACCAAAGCATACCTGCGGGAGTAGGTGGTGGGTGGGTGGGTGGGTGGGTGGGTGGGGGGGGTGTTGTCGCACAACGTAGAATGTGGCACACACATGGCGTGCCTCAGGGGTTTCCGTGTTAGGACATGTAGACATGTATGTATCGGGCTTAGCCGATTGCTCGTATGGCGCTGGGCGTGCTGTCAAGCGATGCTTGTATGTATGTACTGAGGATGAAACCGCCGAGAAACCCCTCAAGTCCCTCTTGGAAATACTTTTCGTAGGCGAAGGAGCACGCGACATGCACCAAACAAACTAACGCGACGTCAAAACATTATCACCACAAGCAACGGCACCAACTCCCAAGACCACAGACAACAACAGCATCCGACAAGACACACATCAACAAAGCCACCAATACCATGATCACAAGCAACAGCAGATACGAGTAGCACCGCCACCTCCACCGCCAAGTAACAGCAGCAGCAGCAACAGCAACGATAACAGCAACAAACAACACCATTACCACAAACGTCACCGATAGCAACAGCAGCAGCAACAACAGCAGCAACAATACCAACCACCAACAACACCGCCACTACAACCAACACCATCACCACCATCAACAACTACACACCTGCGCAAACTCCCCCGTTTCGACGTTCTCAATCGGCTCGCGGCAAACGGGACACGACCCCCGCCTCCGCAAGAGGTTCGACGCGTCTTCCTGGCAGGCGATAGAGTGGAAGCAGGGGATGAACCTGCCGAGGGGTGCGGAGGGTTGGGGGATGGAGCACGGAAGGAAATTTTGGCGTCAACGACGACGAAAACAGAGCAGCGGCACAGCGCACAGCAAGCGACCGAGCAAAACAAGCTAAAATAGCTAGCAAGCAAGCAAGCACCATCACCGTCGATACTACCAGAAAAAACGAAAACCGCATCAAAATGCCACAGACTGCGCACAGGACCTTCAAAAGAAAAACATGTACACTAGGTACTCACCACTTTATTGTCGCTTATTTCACTCTCGAATTCCAACAGGCTTAAGCAAAGCACGCTATTAACACCACAACCAGAAGCACGCTTCTCTCCCAACACAAGAGAAACTCGCTACGTACCACGAGAAAAACACGCTATTGGTTATAGTCCCACACAAACATGTACCAGAGGTATGATACGAACAAACGTTATCACTACACGAACCGAAACAGGTTGCGCCGCACCTTGTGTTCGCCGGAGCCGTGAGACAGATGCGACACGTGCGGACGGCGCTGCTCGCGACGAACAGCCTCTGCCCCCCCAGCGTCGCCTCCAGACAGATGAGAACCGTGCGAAGGCTAGACCGCTGGGCCGGCAGCTCGGTGCAGCACCTTTTATAAAAAAAATGTGTTTCATAGCCGGCCGTGATCGTAGAGAGGGGAAAGGAGAGGGTGAAGGATGGGTGGGTGAGTGGGTGGGTGGGTGGGTGGGTGGGTGGGTGGATGGATGGCTCGGTGTGTAGGTGTGTGTGTGTAGGTGCGGGATAGGGGGCAAGAGGGAAGGTACAGGAGCGAGACAACAGCTAAAGAGGGGTCGGCGAATAGGAAGAAAAAAACCAACAACAACAAATGTGAATGTTTGATGATTGACGGAAGCGACGGATCTCAGGAAACTACAGGGGGGGGGAGGGGATACGGACACTACAGGGGTGGTAAGTTGGTGAGGACGCGCGAACGCGCGCACACACGAACGGACGCACAGACCGAAGAACTCGCGCGAGGCGTTGCTGCAACATTTCCGCGATTTTGCTCTCTTCATTCCACTCCCTTCTACGAATAGCAAACGGAGAGCAACGTAACAAAATCACCGCACAGCACAGTCAGCAGCGTACACATACAGGAGCATTCTACTCATTTTCCATCAAAATGGAAACACTGGATGGTATACAAATACTGCACAGCACAGTCAGTGGCGTAGGCATTATAGTTACCCGTGGGCGATGTCGGCGAGCTTCTCCGCGGTGTTGCCAGTCCACTCGATCGCTCCGTCCGCCAGGGCCCTCGACTGGGTCAGCAGAGACATGCGGACCCTGTTCACCATGCCCACGGTCGCCACCGCCCCGAGAAGCAACTCAACCATCACCACTCCCAGACTGTAATCGCCATACGGGGAGGGGGGACCTTAGCCTACAGTAAGAGGCCAACACAAAGGAAAAAATAAACCAAAAACACACAAACGACGCACACCCATATATACACACAAAGCTCGAAACCCAAAACGCAAAGACACACACACGAAAACACATAAACGAAAACAAACCACAAACACACACACAAAAAAATGGACACACATACGCGAAACACCACACAAGACACGAACGAAAAAAAACGCACACACAAACACACAAAACACAAATCACCTGTAGATGTCCGACTTGTCGTTGAGGGTGCCGGTGCGCAGGTAGCCGGGGTCCATGTAGTTGAGCGTCCCCTGCACCTGCGTCGCCGCCGCATTCCCCTCGGCAGCATCGAGTACGCGCGCGATACCGGCGTCCCCGAGACGCGCGTTCATGCCCGAGTCCAGAAGAATGTTCGCCGGCTTCATCGTGTTCATATTATGTGGTTGGGGGGGAGGAGGAGGGGAGGGAGGGAGGGAGGGATGGGCAGCGAGGAGGGAGGAGGGAGCGGCAGGGAGGGAGGGAGGGAGGGAGGCGAGGGAGGGAGGTGGGGGAGGGAGGGGAGACAGAGGAGAAGAGAGGGCTTACATTTCTCACTCTTCGCGGACAGGGGTTGTACAGTATTCACCAATGTATATGTATGTACAGCACGAACCGGGTCGGGTCGGGAGCGGGGGAGTTGCACACGTTTAGAAAGCCTTATGTACCCAGGCCGCGATATTGTTGACCACGAATCAGTCCCCTTAGAGGCCAGAAACGTCCAGTCTGGTGTTTTCACGTACTCGTATATGGAAGGGCAGTTTTTTTGGCGTAGTAGGTGGGGCGGCGGTGGGGGCAGGCGGCGGGAAGGGCGGGTGGGTGGTTGTCACATACAAAACCTATATCGGGTGTGATATCTAGCGCGCTATATATATACGAGTATACGGCGCGTACACATCACCCCTCTCTCGCTCGCTCCCTTACCTTCACGTCTCGGTGAATGATCGCCGGCTTGTCCAGCCAAGGCGTGTGCAGGTAGTCCAGCGCCTGGGCCACCCCGAGGGCGATTCTGACTCGAGTCTCCGCGTTGAGCCCCTTCCGCCTCGCGCGGGTGCCGAGGACGTCTTCCAAGCTCCCGTTACTCATGTGAGGGTACACCAGACACCTTCGTTGTTCGTTGTATGCCGGTACGTGTCACATGTACGTGTGGAATTTTTTCAACCGTTAGATAGATACAGATAGCCGTACTTTTGTACCGATTTCCTTTCGCCGTTCCCGTTGCTGATGTGGGGGGGTACACCAGTCACCCTCGTTGTATACCCGTGCGTGTCATATACACGTGTGGAAAAGGTTTGAAACGTTAAACAGATAACAGATAATAAAGATAGTCGTACTGCCATATTTTGTTTTGGCCATATGGACAGGAGTAGGAGTGCACACACGAGGCGGATATTAGTATTTTTTTCCATTATTTTGTACCAGAATTAGAGTTAAATATTTATTTTCCGAGTTCGGGCACACGAAATAGCCTGTTGTATTATATCATATGAATATTATATCATACGTACACCAGACACCTTCGTTGTATACCGGTACGTATCATATATACGTGTCGAAAAGTATGAAACGTTAAATGAATACGTACAGATACGTGGTCGTACTGTTTGTACCGATTTTCTTTCGCCATTCCCGTTGCTAATGTGGGGGTACACTAGGATACCTGCGTTGTATACCGGTACAGGACACCTGATAAGGAACAGGCTAGTAAAGAAAGCCAGGCTGAGCTTTATAGAGGAAAATTGAGAAATTCGGGAGCCGTTATCTTGAAGTTAGTGTAGAAAGCACACCCTATCTCCAATAAGAAATCCAGCCTGGACCAGATTTCCTGTTTTTTAATGGGTTGTCCTGTCCTACTGCTGTGTACCGGTACACATCATACGCGTGGAAAAGTTCGAAACGCTAAATAGATATTGGTATACAGCAGATGCTCGTACTGTTGTACCGATTTCCTTTCGCTGCTCCCGTTGCTCATGCAGCAGGGGTACGTATGTGCATCAGACACGTTTTTCGTTGATATCGGTACACATGTGTGGAAAAGTTTGAAACGTTAAATAGATGTATTCATAAATACCGACTCCCTTTCGCTGGTCGTTAGTTACATACCAGTCTGATTCCAAATCTAAGGACCATTTTGACTAAATGTTACTATACAAACGGTCGCTGTATCCCCGGTCAGAGTGGTATCTGCCTTTCGCTTTTTCGGGCTGCATGCATTACAGTAGTTACGTTTACGGCTTGCTCACCAAGGGTCAGTGGCGATACCCAGCAGGGGCACGATGTTCTCGTGGAGGCACATCATCAGAACCTTCACCTGTGAAACGTCAATAATTCAGTGAGGGAGAGACAGAAGGAGGGAGGGAGTGAGGTACGGAGGAGGAGGGGGAGAGGCAGGGAGCAGGAGGGGGGGGGGCGGGGGGGAATGAGGGGGAGGAGGGAAGGGGGGGAGAGGGAGGGAGGGAGGAGGGAGGGAGGGAGAGGCGGGAGCAGTGCAAACCTGAGCACAGCACATCCCTACACATCGTGTTGTGCGACGACCACGTTGTCAACAAGGCGACACGACAACAAACAAACGCGAAAAAAGTAGGGCTGCGCACTGGCACAGTATGTGCTGACAGTAGTAATTTACTGCCAGTAGTATAATCGCTACTGACTGAGTCAACCAGTGCCCAGCCCTACAAAAAAGACACAGGGGAGGAACCAAACAAGCGGGAACAAACCACGAGAAACAGCGAAACCAAAAAATATGATGGGGAAAAAGCACCAGCGGGTTTGCCAACATGCAGGGTTGGAGGCGTTATGAACCGGTAGGAATTACGTTTCAGTGCTAAAATGGGCAATACACAAATAACCCTTGCCTCCCGCTGGAAGTTCTGCAAGCCCTGCAGGGCCTCCGGCGCCATACGCTTGATGGCCACGTTCTGCTGATCGCCTCCCTTGTGAATCTTCATCATGCCCTTGTACACCTCCGCAGAAGACTGCACGTTGTTTTTTGGGGGGGGGAAGGAAAAAAAAAAAACGAAACGAGACGAAACGTCATTCAAAGGAAAGGAATATGGGAGTGAGCCACAAATACTGGTTGAGATGAGGCGATCACCCAAGAACCGAACGGGAAAGTCACAAATATTAGAAAAGGCACACAAAACAAAATGGGGAGAAATAAAAAGGGGCACCGTTCAAAGAAAGGAAAAGGGGAGTGAAGTCACAAATATTTACTGAATGAGCGAGCACTCAGAAAAACGAACGGGAGGAGTGGGTCATCAGTATTGGGAAACAAAAAGTTACCATATATACGAAGTATACTTGGTATATATAGAACTACTGTAACTATAAACGCGTTTGGCCTGATCGGTGCTACTTTGTCCGATTACTTGCCTTATAAGGGTGGCTACTTATTGTTTCTTCAGCTTTCAAGGGGTGTTTTAGTTCTACGTTCTTGCCCGGTGGCTACGCGTACGTACGACGAGTAGTAGTAGTAGTAGTAGTAGCTGGTGTATACGAGAAACGAACGCCTGCTGTGTTAGAACTCCCTTTTCAGCTTTGCGACACCCGACACTCCCCCGAGATTTAAAATCACAACCAAAATCCCGAAAGCGGAACCTTGTAGTAATGCATAGTATCAGTTTGTAATCGTTATTTTTCTGGTGTCTTTTAACCATATTGCGGGCAAGCGGCTAAAAACCAAAAAAAATAGTTTTTAGTTCGCATTTGTTTTTTACGTCGCGGCGGCTGATGAAATAAAACATATCACAAAAAAAAAAAAAAAAAAAAGGATCAAGGATATTATACACAAGTACGTACACATATGGAGGCATCGGTAACAGGGCGGGGCGCGGGTGGGGGGCGGGGCGGAGGCCTGATGTGCGAGAACCACATGCCGACTTATCGCGCCCGGGTTATGAACTGTAGCACCACCCACGCGTCTCGGCGGCATTGGCACAGCGCAAAATACACGGACGCGTGCGCGCACACACGCACATGCACACACACACTTTTTCCACCCCCACTCCCACATACCCACACCTAACACACACAGGAACACATATCATTTTTGGCACACCAGACCGGCCTGAACCGGACCTCCACAGCAAGCAGTGACATCAACAGCGTCACCAAACATCAAACATCAAAACCTTGCCGCAGAAGATGCAACTGAGGGGCTCAATGAAAGGACAGCAAGCAGCCTGTGGGCACAACTCGCACAGCGTGGCGTCATTATCTCGCCCGAAGGCAAAAAAAAAAAAAAAAAAAAAAAAATGCACAACAGCATAGAGCAGCAAAAAAAAAAAAAAAAAAAAAAAAGTGCACCCAACAAACAAACAGCAGCAGCAGCAGCACGAAGGTGGGCGAAAAAACACAACGAAAACAAAATAAACGAGAACACAAATAAATTAAAGACGTCGTACTATCATACCGGAAATATACCAGGGTATATATAATATACATCGTAAGACAAAACAAAACAAAACAAGCGCCCAATGAGCGTGTCTACTATTACGAGGGCCATAGTAAATACCCTGGTAGAACTTACGTACCTTAAACACAAAAACCTGAAGATTCACCTATTTTTACTAACGAAATTTGGTCCTATTTACTTTCGAAATCACGAATCACGAAAAACCTGGGCCAGCGAACGACCGCTGTCCAGTTGCAAGCAACAGCTCTGTCTGTTCGCGTGTTCTACCAGTCTACCAGCACCGTTCCGTGCGGTATCCACTTGGTATTCCCACAAGCGCGATCAACCAGACCAAGCCCGTTGCTGCTACAAGTTAGCTACGGTACGTAGTGTACGTGCTCAGCCAAAGAATATGAACCATAACGCCAAATTCTCTCTATAACAACAAACTGCAGATTATTATTATATCGGTTCCCGATCACGAATAATATGTTCCTGTTACTAACGAGATGTGGTCCTATTTACTAGTGTTTACTTTGGTCCCCCGCAATAGTAGCGTATCGTGCAGCTTGCAAAGTTGAGTTTCAACCGTTCAATCGGTCGTATTCACAGCTGACGTATTTTTTTTTTACATTTTTGTGAAAAAAACAAAAAAAAACGGCGGTCTGGCTCCCTTACTCCTTTCCCTTACCCCGCGGCCAATCAGCTTCTTCGACGAAAACCCCTCGCACGCGGCCCTGATCTCGGCGGCGGCGAAGACGGTGGTCGCCCGCGAAGCCGACACTCCTGCCTTCTGCTCCTCCGATGCCTCCGCAAGTGCCGTTTCGGCCCTGCGATAAAGTGTAACCGTCGGCCGCACAAAACAAAAAGATATACCAGGTTATCCAGGGTTATCACGTAATTTTTTGCAAAGCGTAGAGTACTCTGTACGTACGGTATCGACCTATAAGGGATATAGAGCGGGGAGGACTCACAGCAGGCGCAGTTTATTTACTAGCTTGTGCCAGGTACCTGGTGAGAAATAACACAACAACAACAACAACAACAACATCAACAACAACAACAACAACAACAACAGCAACAACAACCACAGCAGGTATTAATCCCAAAGGCAACGCATCGCCTGGCTGCTGGCGCTCACTACTGTTGTTGCTTTGTCGTTCATAGTCGTGTACTACATAGCTTGCCGTTCATCGCTCTCGCCACAAACTAAGACTAAGACTACTACTATCTTATCATACTGCATTGGTAAGGCTGACGCCCGGTAAATTCCGCTCAGTCTGGCTGAATGAACATTGCTGAGTTCATGCCTTCAAAAACACATACCAGGTACAGGTTATCATAGTGGTACCTCTCAAAAGTGCCGGTATATATGCGCCAGCCGACCAATACTGGCACTATAGCAGCAACAGGCACTACTCAGCACACTACCACACTGATGAATCCAATCTGTGCCAAGCGATACCATAGGCACTAACAGCGGGAAATCGGCACTATGCACTCAAACCGGCACTATAGAGGGACCACCACCACTGGCTGTATAAAAAAAATATGCCAGAATATATATATATTTTTTAATTAAAAAAAAACAGTTGTGAGCTCGAGGATTTCGTCGAAGCTCATCTTTGCTAGCTGAGTGTATAAAGTTATGCTCCTACTAATGCGGTGGACCATAGTAAATAGGACATACTGCGTACACAAAAACCCATATATTTCCCTATTTTTACTATTAATAACAATATTTGGTTCTGTTTAGGGCCCGAATTAACGAGTATAAAATAAATTCAATTTGGAAAAAATAAAATTCAAATTCGCTTTTCATTGGTCAACACACGCACCAGCACCAAATATTAGGATCTTGGGGCATAATATTTGGTGCTGGTGCGTGTGTTGACCAATGAAAAGCGAATTTGAATTTTATTTTTTCCAAATTGAATTTATTTTATACTCGTTAATACCCCAGAGGTCGGCAGTCCTTCCTGCCCGACCAATATGCCCTGGGAAAGCCGGGGCGGCTTCTGGTTGGTGATGTACTTGAGCATCAGCCAGGACCAGCTCAAAACGGCACCCATAGCGCACCCACACGGCGCTCGCGGCGCGTGCCGTCAGCCCTATCACCCCTGCTGTCAATGCCACCAAGTATCCTCGATACCTCCCTCTAGTACACAAGTTAGAGCGAGTATAGCGTGGCGAGGTCTGGGGTGGTCTGGTTTGTAGAACCTTGCGTAGGCGTTATTGGGCTCAAATGGCAAAAAAATGGCAAAAAAATAGCAAATTTATCTTTCCATAAATTTGCCAACGAACAAGAAGTGTAATCTCCAACAAAAAGCTTGGCAAGTTTTTTGCTATTTTGGCAAGTAAATATTTCCATAATATGGAAATTTGGCAAATTATTTGCTAAAAAGAGGTCGTTAGAAACGCCCCAAATGGTACAGCTCTCTCAGGTACATCAATCACCCTTATAGCAAATGTGCACCTCTATGTGTGCGTTCTATAATACAACTAATACATGCTGTTATCTATGGTCCCCCGTAATAACGTAATACTAATCTAAATAGGAGTTAAGATAAAAAGATGCCCCTAAAGATGCTCCTACTACATACGAAGTATAACGTAATTTGAATCTATGAGTAAGATAAAAAGATGCTCCTACTAACGTAATGTCAATCTATGAATAAAATGAACACACATCATGCGATATAGCTGGTACTACAAAAGCTGTGCGTACGTACCAGGAGCGTATGTTAAGTCATCGGCTGCGGGTCCAGCCAACAAACTGTTACCGGTATAGAATACCACCCTGACTGACCGAGGATATAATCACCTGTTGACATGAATATCAGAGTCCGAACGTCTACTATATTTTGAGCCAAAGTGGCACATCATCTCGGGGGGGGGGGGGGGGGGGAGAGGAAGCGCGGCAATTCGCGTNACGGGCCCTTATTAATAACCCTTTCAGAACCAAGTCAGAACTGAAAAAAATATCCAACACTAATTCCAAGTAGTTTGTCCCCAGATTCGTGGGGCCAGTTCTTAACCCTTTTAGGACTGGAGTCCCGTTTTGGGGACAAACCACTCTAATTCTAAGTAATTTGTCCCCAAAACGGGACTCCAGTCCTAAAAGGGTCAAGGGGTTAACTTGCGGTCGTCGGGATAAATTTGAAAAAAAACAAAAAAAAAACGCCAAGGATGATGCTCGCTCAATGAACTATATTGCGGGGGGCCATATATACGTAGTAAATAGGGACCCACGGTACACAAAAAAAAACTACGAGATATTTTTACCGATGTTCACGAACAATATTTGGTCCTGTTTATTACCACTTTGTTTTTAATTCGTCTCTTTCATGTGTTTTCACTCGTCGACGCGTTTTCATTCGTCTTCGTACATGATTTCATTCGTCCTATATACGTACGTACCTGGTACGGGTACATGTTTTCGTTCGTCTATTAATAGAGGTGTCGCTTCCGATCAACGGCCCGGCAGCAACAGGCATTTTGAGTGCCCCTAATTACTGTTGGACATCGTATCGAACTTTTCGATTTATCGAAATATCGGACTTTCGATATCGAACTTTCGATATATCGCAATATCGGAATTTTGATATATCGAAATATCGGACTTTCGATATATCGTTTACGAGAACGTGTTTTGCCCTCCATTCATCCCCTGGCATCCCCGTTTTGTTTATGCCGACACCGAACGAAAGCTTGGATGTATATATCAAATATCGAAATCGCATCCAACAGGTTTTTTGCTTTTGGGTATCGTATCGTATCGTATCGTATCGTATCGTATCAAATCGAACCCGATTCTCGTGCAATACCCAATACTGCTGTAGTCTGCTGCAGTCGACAGCCGGTCAACAGTCACAACCCAACCAGCTACCACCGCCACCGCTCCCCATCGTAACAAAAACAAAAACTAAACTCCCAAAACAGCGGTTTCGACTCGGCCGTCAATAGTCAATAACCTAAATACCACCCGTCCACGCCAATAACACCGACCAAATATATATATAAATAAAAACAGCGACCGCGGCGGCGGCAGCCTCCGCAGCGGTCGATCGGACGGCATCGCGAGGACGGCTTCCGCCAGCCATAAACCTTTTTTAGAACTCGGCCGATTTTTTTCGGGCTAAAACTACGTATATACTTAGATTTTAGTGGGGGACAAATTCCGCAGCGCTGGAAGGGACAATAACATACCAGTATATATCAAGACAAAAAAAAAAAAACAGAAACCGGCAGCGCCATCATCTCTTAACCACGCTCCGGACACGGTCGGCGAGTCCACCTCACGCCTGCCATCCCGCCCTCAGCCCCATCGGCGACGCAACGCGTTCCTTCAGAATAGCCGCGAGCGTGCACCCCAAACCGTGTCATGCGCCAGTTCACCCCTCCCGCCCCCGGCCCTTCGTCTCGAACGGGATGCGTGGTCAATAGTCAAATAACTAAGGCAGGCAAGACCCCACCCCCCCCCCCCCGCGCGCGCCTCCCCGGTTCACGCACTGTTTCCGGATGTGACGCCTTTTCGTACCGGCACAGTACAGGAGGCACTAATGCCAAATGTTACCCCAGCCCCTCCTCCCCTCCCCTCCCCTCCTTCCCTATGCAGGCAGGCTGCATTGCATAGGCCCCTCTTCGCCCCCCCCCCCCCCCCCCCCTCCCGCACCTCACGGCGCTTCGCGCTTGGTGCAAGCAATGCCTTCCCGGTCGGTGAAAACCCAACGTGCTCCGTCCCGGCATTGTAGGGATGCGAGGACGGTGTATGGTCATACGACTGCGGCGATGGACGTCATGAGTACACCCCCCCCCCCTCTTCCGCACTAGGCTACTACGTACACGCGTCTTTCTCACCTCGAAACCCTTCGCATCAGCTCCCCGACGTGCCTCTCCAGCCCTCGGATGCGCGCCTCGCCCGATCGCAGCTGCGTCTGGAGTGTGGCCACCTGAGGGGGCAAACCCACCGCCGCGGGAGACAGCAGACACACACGAGGCAAGAGTCACGAGTCATGGGAAGACCCCCGACAGATGCAAGACGCAAGACGCAGGACACGATGCGATGAGACTCGTCAGCTGTTTCGAAACAGGCTGGCGTACATGGACACGGAGCCTCCTCCCGGGGGATGGGGGGGATGGGGGCGGGCGAAGACGGTTGAGGGAAACCGCCCCACTACTACAACAACGCCAACAACAACAACAACAACAACAACAACAACAACAACAACAACAACAACAACAACAACAACAACAACAACAACAACAACAACAACAATAAATAAATGAAAAGAACGAAAAAAAGCAAGCAAGCAAGCAAGCAAGCAAGCAAAGCAAGCAAGCAAGCAATACCAAAAACCAAGCTCGATGCCCTTGTTGCGAGAGCGCGAGCGCTACCAACATCACGCCCGACCACGCCCTTGCAGGGAGAGCGCCAGCTCCCAACATCACGCCCGACGACGGCCTTGTCAAGAGCACGAGAACGAGTACGAGCGCCTCACAATATAGACAGAGACGCCCGTCTACAGAAACAACCCTGCTGTACACCTCCCTCGTCCGCCCCCTGCTTTCCCCCAACTTCCTTAACCCGTTCAGAACTGAAAAAAAATGTCCCACACTAATTTCAAGTAGTTTGTCCCCAAATTCGCGGGACCAGTTCTTAACCCATTCAGACCTGAAAAAAAAATGTCCCACTCTAATTTTAAGTAGTTTGTCCCCAAATTCGCGGGACCAGTTCTTAACCCATTCAGAACCGTAAAAAAAGCATTCCACTCTAATTTCAAGTAGTTTGTCCCCAAATTCGCGGGACCAGTTCTTAACCCATTCAGAACCGCAAAAAAAAGCATTCCACTCTAATTTCAAGTAGTTTGTCCCCAAATTCGCGGGACCAGTTCTTAACCCATTCAGAACCGCAAAAAAAAGCATTCCACTCTAATTTCAAGTAGTTTGTCCCCAAATTCGCGGGACCAGTTCCCCCCCTCCCACAGCTGGCGGTCGATAGATCATTTGTGCGGGGTGGAGAACCTTTGTTCCGCACAAGGGGAATGGTCGTATCACGTAGTGTTAATATGGTAAGGCGTCCGCGAGGCAGTTACATAGTAAAACCCATTGCTGTCTCCGGAAGTGGCCACACCAGAAATTAAATTAACTCATTGAAGCTGTCGTCCATATGCAAGTCCGCCTCAGAGGCGGTTCTTAGCAGGATGCAGCTCACCCTCCATGCGACTCGCCCAATACCTCACGGCGTTTCGCGCTTGGTGCAAGCAATGTCTGCCTGGTTGGTGAAAACCCAACGCGCTCCGTCCCGGCATTGTAGGGATGCGAGGGTCTATGGTCATATGACTACGGCCGTGCACAACATGAGTACACCCCCCCCCCCCCCCCCTCCCTACCTGTAGGGCATGCGAGGGTCTATGGTCATCGACTACGGCCATGCATGAAAGTGAAGTACGCCCCCCCCTCCC
>MEHQ01002471.1:43907-71021 GCA_008828725.1 Saccharina japonica
GTGGGGGGGGGGGGGGGGGGGGGTACTCACGTCATGCATGGCCGTAGTCGTATGGCCATAGACCGTCGCATCTCTACTAGGTACAATGCAAGGGACGGAGCACGTCGGTTTTTCACCGACCAGACAGGCATTTTGCTTGGGCCGAGCGCGAAGCGCTGGGGGCTGTGAGGTGTTTGTTCGGCGAGTCGCGCGAAGGGTGGGCAATTCTTATCGGAGCGCCATGAATTTCGAAAAATTCCAAAAACAAATCGCGCATTTTTTTTGTATCTCCATATTTTTTGGATTTTCCATTTTTTTTTTCCAAATATTGGAATGCGGAAGCCTTCCAAAAATGTTGCCCTCTCTTGCGGTAAATTTCCCCCCAAGACATTGCTGCAAATATTTCTTGTTTCTCCTGTTTTTCCTGTTTTTCTTGGGAAAACAATATTGGAATTTTTGAAATTTTGGAAAAAAAAAGTCCGACCCACGTGAGATTCGAACCCCGGAAACCAACTCTTACTGCCATCTGAGGGTACTACGAGACCATCGGGGCGACCTATACCCGATAAAACGCGATACTGGTTACGTATAGAAGGGAGGTGCGAATACTACTGCATAAGACAGGCGTGGGGGGGCAAAAAAAAAACGAACCCAACAAAAAAAACGTGGATCTCTCCCGTGAAGCAACATCCTCAGGGTGGGTACTAATGCTGCGTGGCCTCCGCACAGAGAACAGGAGACAGGCGTGTGTGAGAGAGAGGGGGTAAACCTTGCATCCTCTCCAATTCGACAAGTATTTTCCATCCACGAGGGGGCACAACGACCCGTGGGGTGAACCAAAGCCCCGCGGGGTGGGGAAGGGGAGGGGACGACGACGACATCAGGCGGGGTATACACTAATAGGACACAAAGCTCCCCACGAGGGAGTGGACAAGCGGAGCGGTCTTCGAGAAGCGTTGGAGCGTTACAAAAAAGGTTTCCTACATACGAGTAGGCATGTTGGTTGAGGGGACATGGTATTTCACAGCTATGTGAAATATGTCTAGGTACTAAATGGACATTTTCCCGGAACACTTTCACTTTTCATCTTCGGCCGCGGGTCTTTTCTCGCGCTGTTGGCTGCGGGGCACGCAGGGGGCCCGCGTGTACACCGCGGCGCAAGTGCGGGTCGCTGCCGAGGCCCGTCGGGCGTGCTCTGGGCGTTCAAAGTCGCGAATTCTGGCAAATAACTCAGGGGAGACGTTCCGACTTGACACCGCTTCGCAACTATGGAAAACCTCTCGTACGACTGTTTTTTCGTTTTTTCATCCGTACCAGGTATGAACTTTGATGCACGCACGAGACAACAAGGACCACACCGACATTGAACGAGGCACACACCAAGCGCCGTGCAGCAGTACAGTAGTTGATACCATGTTGCATGCGTCTGCTCTCTGTGGGCTGTGTACAGCAGTAGCAATTGAACGAGACGCTTATGCTCATTTTATGGAAATTTGTAATTTGGTTCCAGTATTTTGGAATCTACGTAGAGTACATGCAAGATCTACGAGTACATATGTACAGCAGTATGCATATCATATCTACCTCTCTCTAACTACGTACACGATAGACCGATCTCCATACGTACCAACACGAGTATGTTGGTACAGTAGTACTGCGAGTACTGCTGAATTTTACGGGTACATGTCTCGAGTCTAGACTATAAAATACAAAGCAGCCGATGCGCCATTTATCGTAGTAAACAGCTATACGAGTAGTAGCAGGAGGAATCCAGCAGATCTAGTTGTGACAGCTACGAACAACGAGTACTGCTTTGCTGTGTTCTGCCTTTCATTGTGTATGCGTGTGTGTTTGATGTGTGCGATTTCAGCAAAATCTCCCCCACTGATACTAATATCACCCGCGCTTTACTCGTACAGCAGCGATTGAAAACAACGAAACCGCTAATACCCGTCATGGGTATGGATCAGGGCATTAATTAGGTGTTGCGCTGTTGCGCTGGCGCAACATTTGGCCAAAATAACGGTTTTGCGCAACAGTCGCCGCGAGGCTAGTTGCGCGCAGCGCAACAGGCGTTTTTGGGCGCGCAACATTTTCGCCGCAGGCTAAAAAAATTGTTGCGCGTTTTTTTCTCGCCGGGGTCGAGAAAAATTTTTGGGGGTCTTTTTTTCTTGATAAATAGTCGTCATTGGACATCTTTTAGGCTTTTTAGGCGTACATTCGCCCAAAGATCGCCATTTTTTCGCTTTTTTCGCTTTTTTCGCCTCCGGCGGCGGCGGGGTGGTCGGGGCTTGCGGCGCCTGCGGCGCGCAACACGCGCCTCAGGCGTGTTGCGGTGCGCGCAACACTCCTTGAGTCGCCTGTTGCGCTGCGCGCAACAGACCCCGACCCACTAATTAATGCCCTGGTATGGATAACTTCCCATGGCGTGGGGGTGGAATGTAGATGCGGAGTAGGGAGCACGGCCAATAGATATATAGCAGGTACAATAACTGGGTAAAGCGTGCGTATTCTATTGAGTGCACGCAGAGGAGAAGAAGTGGTTGAATGAGAGTGGTGGTATTCGACGGATTGTGTCAGCTTTTTCATCCTGAATGAATAATGCCCTGCACATTGTCGGAAGGCAAATAATATAATAATAGCACTTCATACTCGCCGAGAATTTGGGCCCAGGGCACCCGGGTATCCATCTGTTCGACGGGCACCCTTAGACGAGTACTCGGCTGCTAAACGCGTACCAGGGTACCCGCCCAAAAAGTATTACGTACGAGTGAATACTCTTATTTAGGACCGGGGCGGGACTCGTCGGGCAACAGCTCTGTCATAACTAGCTTCTGTATACTCAGCTGTACAGCGCAGAACAGCCGTGATAACTACAGTACGACTGTTCTTGTGGGATCGACTTTAAATCCTACAAAAATAGTTAGATCGACTTCAGAAACAAAACAAGTCGTCGAGCCTGGACACCAAACTGAAGTTTCTTAACACCGACCGGGAGCCCACTGCACCTCAGATACGATATCATCTCCTGACAGTTGTTTCGTTAGGAATGGCCGTCGCTACTACGTTATACAGTCTATGCCACAGGTTTGCTCCAAAAATTAAACTATGAAGCATGTGCGATCTATCTTCACCTTGCGACACCCCCGGGATTTCAAGTGACCAACATCCCGAAGGGGAACCTTGTACATTAGTACGAAATAGAAAATAGAAAATAGAAAATACCCTATCTCGAAGTATACGAGTAGCCTATTAATGGACTAAGTATTAGTGTACGGCTCCCTACAGCGTGGTTATAGAGTCGCCAACCAACGTAGACTTGCCCGTGCTGCGGAGGGCAGGGCCTTTCAAGTCAGTGAGGGTTTCAACTTAAATCTTCCGACGGTGCGGAATATTGAAAGCATCAACATTGACACTGACTGCTACGGGGGACCATAGTAATCAACCATCGTAATCAGGACCTATCACCTACACAAAAAACCATAAATTCCAGTATTTTGAGTAAGCATATTTGGTCCTGATTATGTTCCGCCGTAATAACACTAACACGCGCATTGCCGTATAACAACATATCATGTGCACCAGATACAACACATATCAGTCCTGGTATATTATATATGAATAGTTTTCCAATATGTATTGTAATAGTCTACGAAGGCGTAACAAAACAATCAATATATTGTTGTTATACCAGCATGATTTGGGGAGACGAAATTACAGCGCTAATTTGCGATGGCATTGGCAACTACTAACTGTACAGCAGCATGTAATGCGGCCGTTGTTTCTATCTGTATGTGTACGATGTATAAACACTGCTGCTGTCTCTATTCTACCGAAAATACAAAAAAAAAAAAAAAAAAAAATGTAGTACTCGTAGTACTACGAGTATACGAGTACTTTCCATTTCCAAGTGACGCTTTCGACAGCAATATCACGGGCGCTAAGCCTGCCCAATGCTCACCCGCGGGCGAGGAGAAGCTCGACGCAGTGTGGCTGAAGGTGGGCGCACGCCGAGTGCAGCGGCGTCGTCCCTAGCGTGTTCACAAGGTTCACGTTAGCTCCGGCACCCAACAACTCGGCGATGATGGCCTGGGACGAAAAAAAATCGAAACCGGAGAGAGAGAAGGGGGGGGGCACGGGGTACTCATGTCATGCATGGCCGTAGTCGTATGACCATAGACACTCGTGACTTTACAACGCCAGGAGGGGTTTCAAGGGGTCCACAAGCGGAGGGGGGATAAAGAGGGGGGAGGGGGGGGGTGTACTCATGTCATGCATGGCAATAGTCGTATGACCACAGACCCTCGCATCCCTACAATGCCGGGACGGAGCACGTCAGGTTTTCACCGACCAGGCAACAGACATCGCTTGCACCAAGCGTGACGCGAAACGTAAGGTGTTTGTTCAGCGAGTTGCAAGAAGGGTGAGCTGCATAATATAAAAAAAAAACTTGCGAGGCGGACTTACAATGGGTGACAGCTTCAAAAGCGGAGGGGGTCTCAAGGGGTACATAGGCGGACGGGGCGTAGAGAGAGGGGGGGGGTAAACAATGCCATGCATGGCTGTAGTCGTAAGACCATAGACCCTCCCTCGCATCCCTACAATGCCGGGACGGAGCACGTTGGATTTTCACCGACCAGGCGGGAGCGGGGGGGCTCATGAGGCTCACAGGCGGCAGTCGTGAATGATAGGTGGAGAGCGACCAGGTATATGTGACACGTGAGCGGTGTTCGACGGCACGGCCTGTTGTCATCAGCCCGCGCGCACTACTAGGAGGGCCGAAAAAAAAGCGAGCCTGTGAGAGAGAAGAATGGAGGGTCAAAGGCTGAAAGGAGTGTTGCTGTCGTCGTCGTCGTTTGTTTTTGATTTGTTTTTTTTCGTTCCGTCTCGTCTTGTTTTTCGACTGACGTCTGCGATGGGCGAAAGCCGAGCCTTCGTATCGCTTTGCCTCTACATCTCCACACGAGAAAAAAATCGCGAACAGAGGTAGGAACGCTCGACCGTGTACTCTTTCTACCATATACGTACGGCATGTAAAGCCTTCCCTATACCTGGTGCTCGGTGTATGCATAAAAAATTAAATGATCGGTATATTCATCAAAATTAAAATGATAAAGCTTATAAAATTACGTGCCAAGAGACAAACAGGGCGAGAGATGGCGTGCACATGTTGAAGCTGAGAAAAGCGGCGGAAACACGACCACGCTATACCTGGCATACAAAACCACACACACCCACACCACCTGGTGGAACCTCCGCAACAGCAGCCACTAATGTAACAAAAATATCTAAAGCACAGCAGTCAAGTAGTGGTCCCTCTATAATGCCGGTATTTGCCAGGCCAATACACTGGCACCATAGTAGGGCACCGAAAATATCCCACACACTGCCATACTGGCTAATCCCAAACCTGGTATTTATAAAATTAAGTAAAAAACAGCCGTGAGATCGAAGATGTCGAAATTCGTCTTTGCAGGCCGAGTGTGATACTTCGATCGCGAGTACTTACGGGTTTCATATCTCCCAGATGTGCCATGCCAAGCGATTTCACCGGCATTACATGGAGGCACCGGCATTATTAAACCGGCAATATAGAGGGACCCCTATTGTACTCGTGAAAGTATAAGATTAATAGTCTGCTTCAGGTCGAGGGCCTTGCACCCGCCGCTAGATTGCCGTACTGCTGAAAAAATGTATACCAGGTATTAAGCAAGTATATACTAATGTCATAAATCTATGTATCAACGATCAAAACGAATCACTCGTAGGCAAGGCTAGAGTACTGCTGTCTGTAGAATCAATTTCAAAAGTTAAAACAGTGATACGAAAGTGATACCGGTAATATCGTACCAACATTTTAATGTTCTAGTACAAATTCGTGCAAGTCTACCTGGTACCTGGCATACACTACTACTGTACTGGACTACTGGTAGACTGGTAGTTGCACAGCGGTTCTGCCAGTAGCGCGACTCGGGTGCGTGATGCTTTAGAATGAACCCTTGAGGGCAGACCAATTTCCTGATCTGTATGATCTGTATGATCTGTATGATCTGTATGATCCAGCTCATGGGACCGTGTGGGAGCCGTAATATAACAAAAATCTGCATGGTCTGCATACATATCTAGCAAATATTTCCAGGGTTGGAGCTACAGCAGTAGTACAGGACGCCCAATAAGAAACAGGCTATTAAGAAAAACAGGCTGACAATTAGCGGAAAATGAGAAATTCGAGAGTCGTTATTTTGAAATTAGTGTAGAAAACACCCTCTCTTAAATAAGAAATCCAACCTGGGCCAGTTTTCTTGTTTCTTACTATATAGTGTCCTGTACGGCTGTACACATCCCGCACAACATGTCACAACAGCAGGTTAGGATCTGTTCTACAGTAGATGATATATCTGTACATGATCTATCTGTAGATGATCTGTCCAACGTGTGCATAGTTGTTGTCGTCGATCTCACATCACCTCGTTGCTTATGAGCATAATCTAGCCAGTATTCACGAAAAGGCACAAGGACTCTACAGACACTGCTGCCTGTACATACTCACAGGAAAATCAAAACCAAACTCAGCCCGCGGGTATCATATTATATACACATCAGAATGGCAGCCGGCTTTACGACCGCTTGTACACACAAATACACAAAAAAAAAAAGAGTAAAACATGTCACGTACATGTATACGACAAGAAAGAAAAGAAAAAAGAGGCAGACCCATTTTTTGGTTACTGTTTTACTACGAGCCCGTCATATAAAGCTACACACGCGTATATACAGCCGGAAACAATTCCCGCACCTGCGCGGCTGCTCCTGCATGTTACATATCGGCTACAGCAATGTTCGTTCAGGAGTGCTGTCGGTATCCTCCGCCACCATCGCTTGACACGACTACTCGAAAAAGCCACGTGTACACACGTACACACTGCCTGAAGCGCTGCTTCATCTAATATTGAATAGCGAAAGCGAGAAATAACAAGCAGCTGAAATGTTCTGCCCGAATGGCTTCCGGGTCATGCACAAAAAAAAGGTAACTCGTACATACTACCGATCGGTAGCGTAACACTGCTGCTTGTATGCACGGTACGAGTACTTCGCACGGTCCGGCGCTCGCAAATGGTCATAGCACTCGATAACATATT
The DNA here is from genome assembly GCA_008828725.1 of Saccharina japonica. Taxonomy (NCBI): domain Eukaryota; class Phaeophyceae; order Laminariales; family Laminariaceae; genus Saccharina; species Saccharina japonica. The sequence continues at coordinate 51,026 of MEHQ01002471.1, forward strand.
CCTGGTACCTGGTAATGCCCAGGTACTCCCCCCCCTCCGTGGAAAACTTTGCCAGTACGGTTTGTTCAAATGGCAAGAATAACATGTACAGCAACACAGCAACAGCGATCTACATTAATAATCAGTGTCGCTGCAAGGAAGTCCAAGCGAAACTGTTCATAGAAGATACCTCGAAACCAACGGAGGAGAGGAGCCGTCCGGTTATCAAAATTGAAGAGAAAGATAAAGAGATAGGTCGGGCCGCCTATAAGTGGCGTTAAGCTTCCTTCCTCTATTTCGTTCGTTGGTTCGTTTTTGATGCGCGTTCGTTTCGATATGTTCGTTCGTTACGAGTTTCGATGCCTTAGTTCGTTCGTTGGTTTCGGTCATTTTGTCTGCCATTCGCGGGCCTGGCCTTCCACCCGTCAGCTTATCAACAACTACCCGCCGGAACCAGGGGCGTGACTACAAAACGTACAGCGTTTGTGCATACCAGTATGTGGTATATATACTGCTGTGTACTTTAAGACACGAGCCTGTGGGAGGGTGTTAGTCTGGTTTTTCCTCGGGGAGGCGTGTTGTTTAACCCCAATCCTGAAACCCCCAAAAACACTAAACCCGGTATAATAGTGAAGGACCTGCGAATTTCTCCCACGGGCTACAGACGGGGCTGCAAATAGCCAATAGATTTTGGCCGGAACGACACACAGAGCAAGAACGACCGGAACGACACACAGAGCAAGAACATCGCGACGGTTGAGTGCTCTCTCTCTCTCTCTCTCTCTCTCTCTCTATGGCGTGCTCTCTTGCTCGTCTCCACATGACAACCAATACGCTCGGCGCAAAAAAGGGTGTCCCGCCATTGCCTTTCGTTATAATCCTACTGAAGATTGTATACATGCAGTAATCATGTATTATGACCAGCCACCAATACCGGCACTATAGCGGCAACCGGCACTACTCAACGCACACTGCCACATAATAGTTGATCCCATCGGTGCCAAGCGATTTCACAGGCACTATACATAGCGGGCAGCCGGCACTATGTCCTCAACCGGCACTATAATAAAGGGACCACTACTACCGTTTCAAATACGTCATTTCGTCATCCTTCGCTGGGCTCTTACCGGAGAGCCGCCGATGGCCGCGTTGTGGAGCGGAGACAGGTAGGTGGAGTCTCGCATGTTCGGATCGCCCCCTGCGTAGAGAAATTCCTGATGACAACACAACACAAGACACATATATATCATACATGCAGACAAGGCAGCACACAAAGCATCCAGTCAGTCAATAACCGTACGAGCAGTCAAAACCAGTGCGTATCACTTCACATGTATACTTCGACCAAGGTTAGTCTATAACAGGATTCAAAACAAGCAAGCGAGCAACATGGCAGCCATCGCGATTGGTTTTGCATATGATATGGAGGGGGATCATGAACACGGCGAAGATATTGGCCGGACCGCGAGAAACAATTGCTTGGTGATCAATCGTTCTTCCCATAATCTACTGGTTGATATACGAGAACCAAAAATAATTGTATGCTGGTAGAAAGTATGCATGATTGCCAAGGAGAGGGCGGCGCTATGAAATACACGCGTTGCGTCAAATTTCGGGTTTCGTTTGGGACAAGCTTCAAACTCCATGCCGGCGGCTATCGTCACATCAGTGGTAGTAGTAATAGTATGCGTGTTGAAAAAAACTCTGCTGGTGTGTTGGTGTACCAAGGCGCCCATATATATTAAACATATGGTATATATACAACTGCTGCTGTACGAAGTGCCTGCCGTTAAATATCGGGGGGTAGACTGCTCCAAGTACTCGTAGTATCCCTTGGAGCCTTGGAGTCTCGCTAAGGGACACCTGTTTCCCGTACATAAGTTTGGCTAGACGTGGGCCGTGGGGACGGAGCGCTGTACGCGCGCCGAGCATGGTCACAGACAGCGGTGAAGGGGCATCTGCGCGCGGGTGCGGGACTGCCACAGCAGTCAGTCGTTTTACATTGCATTCATGAATGTGTCCGGGCGGCTCCTGGAGCAGGTCTTTCGCGGGAATACCACATGGACGAGATCATGCCAATTGATGACTGGAAGAAGAGACCGAAAAATGTCGCGATACGACCTACCACTACCTGTAGTAGGAGGGTACAGGAGGCGTCCCCCATTAAGGCGGTGTTGTGCCTCTGGAGAGCAATATGGACGCAATATTGGGGTGAAGCCGTCTTATTCGTTCCAGGCTCTGCGTGCTCATTCCCCAGTCGCGCTCAAGATATTTTGACCGCCTCATATCGGCTTATCGCCTTACTTAGACCGCCTTATATCGGCATACCGCCTTACTCAGACCGACTTATATCGGCATATCGCCTTACTCAGACCGCTTTATATCGGCATACCGCCTTAATCGGACCGCCTTATATCGGCATACCGCCTTACTCAGACCGCCTTATGGAGGAACCCCTACTTGTAGTGGGGGGCCAAAAAGCGCCAACGCGAGCAGGCCTGTGTGCCAAAAGCAATCGCGTCCGGTGTACCGCCGTGGTCACCGGATCTTGCGGGAGATTTTTCTGTCGACGCGCGAGGGTATTGCTATGTAGAAGTAACGGTAAGTTTGGGTGAGGTAGGGTGACACGACTCCAGGCCAGTGGTCAGTAAGGGGGTAAGGAATTTTGGGTGGGACCACCGGCCGGCGCAGGAGGCTTCATCCAATCCAATAACTTCGTATTCGTATACGTCAAATGATCCGGAACAGAGAAACAGTACGTACACAGAGCGGTATTATAGTCAAACGTTTTCAGGATAACATGTCGTAAATACGTAGAAGTTTATATTGTCAGTACACATACCTCTGGTGCCTACCTGGTATATACTGCTGTTGTATACCAGATACGCAATCAGGACGGGCACTAGGTGTACGTAGTTGGGTAGAATATCAAGACAACACGCACACTATTCACGAGCTGCGAGGCAAAGAAACGGCGGGTAGTTGGCCCGCGGCCGACCGATGACAGAGCCTTGTGGCCGTCTGCTCGTGTCACTCCCTACTCCCTACGAGTACTCCCTACGTACTCTTGTGACTCTGCTCTGTGTGTGGCATCGTATGTATGGTTAACACGTACGTACAAGCGTAGGGGCAACTCGTGACCGAGCTTATTTTTGCTTGCAGTTGAAAAACCTCGGGGCGCAGGGGGGGCGGGGGGGGGGGGGGGCGCAGAAGCAGGAGCAGGGGCAGCAGCAAGTACGGCACTTGGGGCACGAGCCAACTCGTCCCTCGAGAAAATGCGAGAGAATATTGCTGCTGGTCTGCTGGTGCGGGGGACGGATGATGACTGCTGACTGTTTGCGTAAAGCTCACGCAACCACGCGCAAAACCACATTCAAATGCAGAACAAGTATTCGGCACCAAAATACATGAGAGGACGGCGACAGGTATAGGGGCGAAGATGACGAGATTGCACTGCTGCTGCTGCTGCTGCTGCTGCTGCTGCTGCTGCTGCTGTGCAATCCAAAGGGCCCGGGCGCTGATGCACTCCTTGAGCAACACGTGCCACCACCAGCACACGGCACACGACTCCGACTGCAACACGAAACACAGCTTTGAAGTTTAATCTACCAAATAGACCGCCCCTTCCCCCCCGGTTTATGGGCTGCAGTTCGCAGGCAACCATGAACAGCGAATTCCTACCCAAAACACAAGCCGACCAGGGAACCCCTTGGGCGTTGCTGGTGGCTCTGTGCAGCAGCACCGGGGTGGAAAAACCAGCAGCACCATTCAGAAGCGTTTCCTCGTCGACTCTCGCCGCCTATAGTAGCCCTCTCGCCCCGCACACTGCAGCTGGGCGTTGACGTTTGGTACGTAAAAGGCCTCGTACCACGAATCTCCTATTCCGATCGTCCAAAATGTTGGCCGAGCAAACACGCACCTGGACATCCTCCAGCAGGCCTTGGCGGGCAGCTTGCCAGACATCCACATCGGCCATTGTGCACAAGGGCAAAGCTCTCGGGGGCTGTCGAGCGCGTGACTATCAAGAACAGGTGTCACAAATCGCAGGTTCGTCGCAACAAAAACGACAACGCCGGTGGGTGAAAAATGATGAAACTCTAGATGCCGCAACCGCTCGCGATACATGACCTGCGCGGCATTCTTGAACTAGGGATGGGGGGACGGCGGGGCAACACAGAAAAACAGGAACAGACGCATGCGCAACAGGCAAGATATGGATATGAACCTGCTCCGCACTCCGCACAAACGAGGCACGTGTCAACAACCTGTACCACGTAGTAAACATTGCGAAAAATACCCTACCCTACGTGCTACGTGCTTGTAGTGTAGTCTACTGTTGTTGTATATACGTCGTAGTCCAATTAGTCCCCAAAAACGTGATTGTTGCAGTTCTAACGAAAGGCTGCTGAAGGCTGATGGGGAGGAAGTACGTACTTGAACATACATATAATAGCACCCTGTAGCACCAGATGTTTACTGCTGCCTGTCGTTTGCAAAGATGGTAACTGACCGCAGTTTATCAGCTGACCGTATCGCAAATAGGAAACTCGTCGGTTTGAATCACGGACAGGGTCGGGCGCGGTCGGCCTGGCACGGCCTGGCCGTGACCTACCTGCCTTGAGTTGGCCCCACCCTCAAATAAATACCGTTGGATTTGAAAATATCGGATTTTTGACAATTTGAAAATATCACGAAACGTGACGAAAAAGGACCTATTTTCGAAAGAAATATCACGAATCGTGATAATTCGTCATGCCAAAACGCCACGAAGCGTGATTTTTTTTTGTTCGTTAGGAACGGCCCTCAACGTGGAATTGACCCTTCTAAACCCCAATTCCACCACACTCTCCCACACTAAACCTGACATATGTCTCGTTGACTATGTCAGGAACATCAATGAGATTCTGTCTCCAAATTTTCCTCCCGATTCTCGCTATTGGAACTAATATACGCAACCCGTTGTTCTCATCGTTATTGTCTTAGTTTTAGTGGGAGATTTTACAGATTCTTGAACATGGAAAATTCCTTTTTTGGGAATGATGGCGAGGATCGAACCACAGCGGCCTCGCCTGCTGAAAGCACCATGTCCTGCCGACGACGCCAATGTGGCAGAAACGTGGACTAAAATGTTATGTAACACAGATCAACGTGGAATTGACCCTTCTAAACCCCAATTCCACCACACGAATCAATGGGGTTTCCAGAGATGTATGGAAACTTTATTTGGTAGGTACATAGATAGGGGATAGGGGATGCGGTCAGCTGACGGCCAACACAGCTGACCGCACGTCTGTCGGCACCTGATCGCACTAACCGCGCAGATAATAAGTTGAGTTTACGTCAAGCGGCTCTTTGTTTGTGCATATTTCATGAATATACCAATGAACATAATAAGGCGCAAGATAATTCCGGATTTTTCCGTCGAGGGCGTTATAAACACTATTTCGGTACGTCTGGCGTGCTCTCTCCCTGTGGCACGTGGCACGTGCCTACACAAATAACTGCGAAAAGCCGCACGACCTGTACCTGGTCTGTAAGATGGACAGAACAGGTACTAGATACAGCAAAACGCGAAATCACAACGCGTGCGCGTACAGATAAACATACTACACAGACAGGTGGCCGGGACCTCTTCCCCCCCATTGCACAATTTGAGCGCGAAAAAAACAATGTGGAGACATTGAAGAATGTATTACTTCCTCTGTGCCATAAGTAAAGGTACATATGATTGCACAGACCCTTAACGGTGTCCGATGCCGTAGGCAACATTCTTTTTTAAATCTTTGGTGTTTCTTTAGTTGAACTCCGTTTTTTTTTTTTTTTTTCTGCATGCACCCCCCTGCATACATGAACGGCCGAAAAAAATCCGGTTGGCCCAAAAATGGCCGTATTTTGCCCCTTTTCGGGGGGCTAAAAAGTGACGAAAAAGTGACGGAAAAAAAAAAAAAACTTAGTCGTCCTCGCCGTTACTGGTGGGCGCCGCTAGGTAGTCCCACGCCTTCGAGAAGGCCTCCTGATCATATCTTACCACCCTCTATAACGTTCCTGCCCTCTGCCGCGCCGTCACCCCGGTATGCTCAACGCTAAAGTCGTTATCGCCCATCTTACGTAGTGTCTGGTTGAAAACCTTGAAGAGGCTCTGCCAAACCCGTTCTAAGGTGGCACTATCGTACTCCTCGTACTGCTGGAAGATAGTCTTCACAAACTGTTCTATCGAACTGGCGTTCATCCCCCATACCCTCGACTTAATTTAAGTGATGCGAAGAAGCCCAAGTCGTTGACGTTCAAGTCAGGCGACTGGGCAGGCTGCGTGACAAGCTCTACCATCCAACCCCGTCCCGTCCCCGCAGAGTTAAGAATCTCCGGATTGTTCTTTCCCGTGTGGGGGCTCGCGCCATCCTGCTGCACCACCACACGCTTCGGGCGCCCCGTTTACGTTGGGGGGGGGTATCCATCGTAGTTGTGGGAGGTAGGGGGGCGTTTAAACGCCGAAAACAACAAATTCTCAAAAAAAAAAACTCAAAAACAATCTCAAAAACATTCTCAAAATTTCCCAAAATCCCGATAAAATTTCCAATATTCGACCCACTAATTCTCAAAGAGCATGTCTCGCTTTTTTTTTTTTTATGAGTATCACCGTATCAGTAGCTTTTCAGCTAACCCAATTTTAGCACTATCGGTAACCGCACCGGCGAGATATGATCTGTCCCCCATAAGTACATTTACTTATGGCACAGAGGAAGTATTAATATTACGGAGGACCATGTAGTAAATAGGACCAAATATTGTAAGTGAAAATAGGGAAATATATAGGTTTTCGTGTATACCGCAGGTCCTATTCACTCTAGGTCTCCCGTAATAGCACACCGCTGGCGTACCGAATTGAGAGGTTGTAGACACCTTGTTGTGGGGTTTGCTACATTGTCAACCACGAACACTGCTGTAGTAGCACAACCCCACAACAAAGTGACGACAGCCTCTCAATCCAGTATTACGCCTAGCCGTGTGCTACCACAAACAACGCATTATTATAGCAAACCCCACAAGGTGTCGATAACCTCTCAATTCGGTACGCCTACCGTAGCGGTGTGCTACATTGTTCAATGTCTCGGCAAGGGTTTTTTTACGCCCACGTTGTGCAATGCGGGGAGTCCCGGCCACCTATATGAAGGGGGTACAACTAACAAATGCATATCAAAATACGTATATATACGTAAATAAATGCACATCACTCTCGCTTTCAGGAGCTTGTGAGCACAAGGAGGTCAATAATAAAAGTGACACCCCGCCGTGTCTACCACCAACCCACAGTTTCTCACTTGCTAACTATAGGTGGTGGGCACTACGGTGCTCATTCGCAAGCGAAAACAGTAGGACGAGTTACAGTAATGTGATAAATCATACCGGTATTTAGCTCCTGGCACCGATCCAGAGTTGGCTATACCTTACTTGCAATTGACGCGTGCCCTATACGTATGTATGCGTTATTCTGCACTTGCGAAGGAAAAAGGCTTGCCTTGCTCGGCAGATGAGACGCGGGTGCAGTTGCGTATCACAACACTGATTGTGCCCAACCCTACCTGGCATCCCCCGGTAAAAGTAAAATAATACCATATTGGTGTTCACATTCCTTTCCCCTTGGTAGAGAGTTCCAGGCTAATACTGTAAAAAATCAGGCTGCCTCACCTATCGCGGTGGCGCCTACAATGTTTATATCTCCGATAAAGCCTAGATAGGCCCAAAACAGCCAGATAGGCAGGTCCTGTTCCAAAAGGGTCACCAAATAACTGGCACCCGCATCCTCACCACTCGACTTACAATGAACACTGGAGTTGTAGTAGAAATAGTACGAGTAGTGCGGTCAGTACAATATCAGATGCGCACACGCAACAAGTGATGCCGTTGCAGAGGGCAGATGCATCGTATAAAAACGCCTGCTACAAAGACACGTATCATCTCATATGTATACGCATGTACGAACAATTACTCCGGCATTTTCGCGGTCTTGTCTACACCCCTCCCCCCTTCCTACTCCTCGACCTCGGGCACGGCATCCGCCATCACAGACCATTTCGAAAGCGGTCCCCAACGCCGCTCCGGGTTATGCACGTGCGAAAACCTTCCCTTACTTCCGGCCGCGTCTCTTTCTCTGCTTTCCGCGCCCACTTGTTGCGCCGTGGCAAAGTCCACGTGCGCGATCAGCTGAGGCCCGCGGTCGAGAATGGCTCGCCCCGCCGGGCGAACCGGGGGCGACTGCGGGTTATCTCGCGCCCAGCAGCGAAGGACGTCCCACACCGCGGCGTCCGGGGCGTCCGTCTTGAGGGCGAGGGGCTCCCTGTGCATGCTCGACGTGCGGTAGCCAGCCGCCTCCAGCGCAACCATGACCTTGGTCGCATCAGCAGGTGGGGGAAGACAAGTGAGTTATGAGGTGAGCGCGGTGATGGGTGGGTGGGGGTGCCGGTTCTAAATGGGCTGAAAAAATATGTGACAGGAGTCGGCCGCATGGCCTGACGGTCGATGAAAAGCGTCAAGCGGATGCCTCGGGTTACCCTCAACCCGCCTTAATCAATGCAGAAATGATGCAATTCAAATTTGCGGCTCGTTTTTTTCAAGTATTTTCCCCCCCAAAAAAAACGTGGGTGCAGGTGATTTGATACTACCCGTACGTGTACTCCCGTCGGCTTTTCATTGTTCCGGGACCGAGCAACGCAATATCGGAAGGTGCGAAAGTATCCCTATTTTGTTTCCGTGCTTGGTGTTGTGGGTTTCTTCCTGGTGCAAGCCGGACCACTGACACAGCACGACAGCCTACGTACAAAACACTACGCCCACAGCACTAAACCGCGTGCAGATACGGCCCTAAAACGCGCAATCTGTGGACGGATGGATTCCTCAAAGAAGCTACGAAGCAAGAAGACACTTCCCGCAATAAGGAAAATATCTCCCGCGAGAGCAGCGTACCGAAAAAACTCGACACAAGCGGATAAAAGTCATAATGCACCTGTTCTCTCGGCGGATGTATGGAGAAGCCAAGAGTGGAAAACATGTCCCGCAAGTTGTAGAATAGCGGTACGTCTGAAAGCTCTCGAGACACCGCTTTCAACAAGGACTCCGCGCGACCCGCAGCGGCCAAGCGCGGACGCCGGGCCGCAGCCCGCGCCAGCAAGCCAGCACCATGATCCTCAGAAGCCAGGCCACCATCTTCCAGAGTATCACTCTCCCCCAGTTTGTTTTCGTCCGGCGCCTCCAGCGTTGCCCCTTCTTTTTCTTCGGCCGCTGCCGCCGCCGCTAAAAAGTATGTCGCTCGCTCCACCCAAGCCTCGTCGTGCAACGGCCCGCTCCAGATCGGCCCGCCCATTTTCAAGGCACCGCCAGTCTCCGGACAAACGCCGCCCAGGGTCCGCGGCGAAGACGACTCGCGCGCTCCGCCCGTCTTGCCATCCGTGACGCCGACACCGCTATCGCCGCCGCCGCCGCCGTTGCCGTCACCTCCACTCTCTTCTCCGGGGGAAGGTGTGGCTGTGTGCGCGATTCCGCGCGGTGGCGGCGGCGGTCCGGGAAGCTTGGAGGGTGGCGGTCGCGGTGCGGATGCTCTGTCTTTTAGCGACGGTTGAGGCGGAGGGAGGACCGGCAGGAGGAAGAAGCTGGGGCAGGTTTCCGACTGCAGGACGTAGGAGGTGCTGTCCCGCGCGGCTGCCAACGCGGCTCTGGGAGAGCGGGAGACGCGCACGAACACGCGGACGTAGTGGTCGATCGCGACGCTGAGAACGGGGTGGATGCTCCGGCGGTGGCGGCCTGCGGCGGCCGACGTGGCGTGAAGCAGGATGCGGAGAGACATCTCGTGGTGGTAGCCACTCCTGGTAGGCACGCTTCCGTAGCGGGCGAACGCAACCCCCGGCTTGTGAGAGCAAGAGCGGTGGTAAAGCGGGGGGACGGAGGAGAGGAGGACGGGGGCGCCATGGGGGGGCAGAGGGAGGGGGGGGGGACGGGGAGAGAGGAGATAACGCAACGCGTTGAGCGTTAACCGCTCTTGTTTCAGTACTTGTGCTGTCATAGTTATGCGGCAGATAGAGAGATTCAGATAAAACTTCGACGGCGCAAAAACGATCACGCAGCATGGTAAACCGGGCAGTCTCAATCACCTATTAATAGGATTTTTTTGCACAATGCACATGCAGAGAGTTATGGCGGTTGCAGCATACCTGTGCCCCGCTGAGGTTAGGCATGTCGGTTGACGTGATGCAAAGTAGACCGCCGTCTTTCACTGCTTGGACGCCCGCGTCGAGAAAGCCGGCGGCGCAACCGTAAGGATCGATGTCGATGATGTCGTAGGTGCCCAGTCCTCCGGCCCTGGCTGCATACATGGCATCCAGTGCATCGCCATGATGAATCTCCAGCTCTTCCCCCGCGCCACAGATTTTGGCCGCTTGCCTGATCAACAGTCATGCAATGCGGCGAAACAAATTTTAGCATACGCACACACGCCATAGGAATGAGCCCGAAACAGTGTGGGAGGGAACGAGAACCTCGAGCCATTGAATCGCGCCGATGACTCCCTGCGGGGTGCGCGAGCCAACGACGACGTCCTACGCTAAACAGGCGCCCACAAAATACCGAGCTTGTGTGTCCACCACTTCCCTTGATGCGCCAGTGTAGGGTCTTTCGCGCGCCGGCCGCACGTAAAATGGTGGTGGAAGTGTGCTTCAACAGGACATACTGGCTTACGAGCGGCCGTCTCCTGTCATTGAGGATGGAGTTGGGGAGCACCGCACCTTATTGTCTCTATCGCTGCTGTATCATAGTCGTTCGCGACGACTCTTCGAATCCCTGGGACTTCTGTCAGATACCTGCAGGAGAGACGACATTGTGTTGAATAGTTGTTGCATCATGGCAATGCGGCCGTAGGTTACACGTGGGTTCAGTCTGACACAGCAGTCGGAGGTAGGCGGGGTTGGTGCGGCGTTGGTTGTGGTTTGTCACTCGTTTGCTGTTGGTCTGTGAACTCGTCTGACCAGGAGGAGCACCGAATATCGCACCACCATCCGCTCATAAAAAGAAGATTACCGTACCTTGTGTGCCGCGACAGGGAGCAAACGGTCGCGAAGCGGGGAAGTATCAGGTATATATTCGTACTCTCTCGTACACGTTGATGGGGGAAGAGAGAAAGTTCGAAACAGCAGAACATGCGCAACACGACAGTCGTAGCGAATGCGAGCGCTCTCAACGAAATAGTACAAGCACACACCTCAACGCTCGGACCCCACTGGCGGCGAAGGCATCAAGAACAGCCATTCCCTCATCCTCGTCTTCCTCCACGCCCTTCGACCTCGACTCCTCCGCAGACTTCTCTCTCAAGCCCGCCGCATCGTCTGCGCGGGTGTCCCCTCCCCCCTCGACTCTGGTCTCATCCGCGGGATGGCCGACAGGAGAAGAAGAGGACACGGCGAGCAATCTACGCGCCTTTCGTTGCTTTCTCTTTGAGCCCTCTCGTAACCTCTCCTCGGCGAGCACGTTCGCCATCAGGATGCTCAGGTCCCTATTGATGGCACCAACTCTGTTGTAGAACACCCCAGCAGCAGCTCCGCCATCGCCTCCTTCTGCGAGGCGCTGCGCAATCCCTTCGGCTCCTCCGTACGACTCGTTGCTATTGGAGTTCGCTGATGACGCCTCTCGTTTGACACGCCGCGTGGCTTCCCCTGTGGGCCTACACCCACCAACTCGTGCCCTTGCCAGATAAATGCCTGCTTCCATTGAGCGTGTCGAGTGTTTCGGTGCAATCACGCTGAACGCGTCCGTTGCCCGGTTGTTCTTGAGCAGAGCTTGCACCACTGCCATGACAACCGCACGCCTCGTACGAGTTTGCCGGTTGTACCGCATGTTGATTAACCCTGCTTTCTCTGCTGGTCTTGAGTCTGCCAGTGAATTTAGACCCAGATTTCGATGAGACCACCTTATTTCTCCAGGATGTCGAACGCTATATCATCTCTCCTGCAGAGCACCAGGAGTGGCAGGGTCCTGTGCTACCTCCTTCGCTGCAGTAGCAAGGTATACTTGTGGACGCCCTCGGCCTTCATGTTTCGATGAGGAGAAAGGGTGGTTTGCACATGAGGCGGGAGGCGTTTTTCCCCGAATCGGTATATATTCTACCGCTTTTGATCGCGCCGCACTACTCGACCGTCGACGACAACACGCCAACCCAGCAGGACTGGCGCGATGAGCGGTGGGCTCTTGTGGGAGCCGGCCAGCGCCAAGGAGGCCGTATACTACGACACCATATTTGAGGACATCGATCTGGACAAGTCAGGGACGCTGGACAGCCAAGAGGCTGTCAAGTTCCTCTCTCTCAGCGGCCTTACCAAATCCCAGCTCAAGGTGCGGAGTTATTTACAGCCAGTACGAAAGTACGAAAGTACTGCACGTTCTTCAGTGTTGCTCTGGTGTTCGTGCAGACAAGCACGCTCGAATGGTGGACCCAGCCAAATGTTACCAGTATTCGCCACCCGACGTTCGCCACCCGACGTCCCGCCCTCTGTATAGGAGCAAGCTGGAGGCTCCTCATAGCTTGGAATTGTCAAGCCGTACGTACACCAGACCGCAACCCTCCCTGTACTGCTGTAGTACGACCTGTAACAAAACACCACATAAGTCAAAGGTGGCAAACGCAGCAAGCAGCATACAGCAAGCAGTTCATAGCATCACGTACAATCTGGCCCGCAACCGCACGCAGTGTGTAAACGCTCAAATTTTGCGCTTCACACCAGTTAACTCCACAGTAATTCATACGAACGGTGGCCACGCCTCGCGCGATTTCTGCTCCGTTTGTTCGACGTCTCTTCGCGTATAATCCGCGATCACAGAATGTGTGGTCACTCGCCATTCCGCCCGGGCAAACCACGCTTCAGCGCAACGACTTCTACGTGGCCATGCGGGCAGTGGCTCTAGCACAGAGTGGTGAAGATACGCTGACTCCGGAGAGGGTGCGAGAGACGGCTACCGATGCCGTCAAGATAGCAGCATTCGAAGGGGGGGCAAAACCGCCCATCTCGAGCTCGAAGGGGAAGAAGGAAAAAAAAGAGTCGAAATGGTTTTCGAAGACTACACCCGGCTCAAACAAAGGCGCCGTTCCCACGAAACACAAAAAATGGTTTTCAAAGACGACACCACCTGGTTCGAACAAAGGGGTCGTTCCTCGCACGACACCACCAACTCCCGGGTGGACAAATAAAGCAGAAGACGGTGCTGGCAGCAGCTCCAGGGCAAAAGTCGCTGCTGTTCATTCTGCGAAAAGTGAGTTTCACAGAAAAGAGAGTCGGAGCTTCCAAAAGTAAAATAAAAACAACGGGATTGGGCGGTACGCCTCAAAGTATGCCTGTTTCGCCCTCGAAACCTAACGTTTGCAACGCTACGTATGGAACCGAGGTCTAGCCGCGAAAGCAGCGGGTCGTAAACCCTTTCCTCTTCCCCAATAGTGGCGCCCAATGGTAAGTATGACTACGACGTGTGCGGCAATGTCCAGGTCCCGTTTTCGTACATACGTTTATTGTGGTTCGCGTGCTTGTATTTTAGTTCGAAACGGTTACTGTAGATAGATGGTGATAGCGATGAAGACTACTGTAGGTCAGGCTCGGTTCAAGACAAGGGGCAGGGGAAGACACGAACGCCGAAAGGAAACAAACAGAAGGCGCTCTCGCCTCCGCTTCCCTCTCCGTCTAAAACATAATTTCAAATTTTGCGCATTGCATCCAGAGAAACGCGGCACCCACAAGAAGGAGAGAGATAACGAAGAAGGTCCTGATCCGTTTTCCATGACGGAGGAGGCGCGCGCTAGATACGCGGTGAGGCATGCGCGCTGTAGGTTAGTAGCTTGCCCTGCCCTTCGAGTTTTTCTGCCGAGGGGTAAATCTAGTGAAGGTGATTGGTAACTGAGGGCGTTACACAACGGGTCCTGCAGTAGTATACTGGTTTTATTTTCGCAGGACACCGCTACGGCAGTGAAATCAACATGCGTAAAAGGGCCCTCGTTTGTTATACTCGTAGCGGTAGTCCTCAGCTCGGAGGGCGCTACTTGCCCAAACGTGGGCTGTTTCGTGGCTTTTTGATACGGATTGTGAACGCCTGAGAGCACGCTGTAGCGAACCGTGGTAGGTGGTGAACGCACACTAGACTCAAAGAGCAATCACGGCATGGTGTTGCAACTTTAAACGTGTATGTAGCCTATACCGGTACTCCATTTAGGCTGATGTCCGTCAAACACCCCTGACTAGGCGATTTTCAATAAGGCGGACGACACTGGGGCCGGATATTTGAGCGGACGCCAGGTAGCCGAGCTGTTCGCCAAGTCAGGCCTCGACAAAAAAGTTCTAGAAACAATATGGAGGTGAGGAATGAAAAATCTCCCTCTCTCTTCGTCTCCTGGCAGAGGGCATGACATGGCTGTACGCAGTGGTTCAGCAGTACCTTTGACGAATAATTTGCACCACTCTGAACACGTAGCAGTAATTCTACACGCGGTGTATCTCTTAGCCGTGCTCGTGGTAGCACACACCGGTTTATCGAGAATGGATCAAACCAAGAAGGATTGAACGCCAGTGCACAGCAAACATATCACTATTCAATCAACAAAGCAATCAATCAATAAATCGATCAGTCAATCAGTCATCATTATCATTTATCATCGTCATCATTTTTAAGTTGAAGGGAAAGATACTGCGACGTACGCATACGAAAACTTGTCTATACATAAAAATACGTCTCGAACGCACGTGCCTTTGAAGGTTATCGGACCTCGACCAGGATGGGCACCTAGCGCCAGAGGAATTCAGCATCGCACTTCACCTTATTTTCTGCGCAACTGAACGGAAAATCGATGTGCCGAACGAGCTGCCTCCAAGGTAATCGGATACCTACTCAGAGCGTAAACAAATGTAATGCGTACCGGTGTGTTGCGGTCGAATGGCTGAAAGTGTCGGAATATTTCCAGTTCGTTGGTTTCGTCAGTGACTGATGCTTTGTTTTCGACGATGCATACAGTCAGGACGTAAGTAAGCTTTCCGTACAAAGCATAACGAGCTGTCTCGGCTTCACTAAGGCGGCGTTTTGGTGTATGTATCGGCGCTTGAGAGCCATGCCTCTACAGTGCGGTAGACATGCCTCTACAGTGCGGTAGACATGCCTCTACAGTGCGGCAGGCCTGCCTCTACAGTGCGGTAGACATGTCTCTACAGTGCGGTAGGCATGTCTCTACAGTGCGGTAGACATGCTTCTACAGTGCGGTAGTCATGCCTCTGCAGTGCGGTAGGCATGCTTCTACAGTGCGGTAGACATACCGCTACAGTGCGGTAGACATACCGCTACAGTGCGCAGTGCGGTAGAAATGCTTCTGCAGTGCGGTAGGCATGTTTCTACGGTGAGGTAGGCATGTTTCTACAGTGCGGTAGGTAGTGCGGTAGGCCTGCCTCTACAGTGCGGTAGGCGTGCCTCTACAGTGTGGTAGGCATGCTTCTATATACAGTGCGGTAGGATGGGGGGGGGGGTACTTTGGGGCCCAAAGCGTGTCTGATTGGTGGGTGGGCCCCCTCGACTAAATATCTACTCAATAAGTTGCAACCCCAATTAGTACTTTTCAATGGCGTTCAATTAATGCCTAGTCTAGCCATTCCATCGAGTTGTCTCATCGAGCTGCACGTGCCTTTTGTTTTGTTCACAAGCAGTGTCAGTGTTTGTGTGAGGTATAGAGTGCGCACCTTATTTTGGGGGCCTGACAAAAAAACAGGTACAAAACGCCCTCTATATACCATTGGCTCATGTTAGGGACCGGGAAATATAAAAGGTACAATACCCCGTCTATATACCTTTGGCTCATGCTACGTAAGGACCTGACAATAAAAACGGCACAGTACCCCCTCTCTTTGCCGTTGGCTCATTCTAGGGACCGACAAACAAGAGTACAATACCCCCCTCTACATATTCGTCCCCGTGTAACGACTCTTGGCATATTTCGCTCAATCCTTGGCTAGCCTCTGGCCAGATGGCTACGTGCCACCGTCCGTCGTCGATGGCCGGGAAGAGGAGGCAGAGCGAAAACGCTCGCGCCAGCTCAAAGAGGTAAAAGGACGTCGTTTGCGAGAGAAGGGAGGACTCGAACCGAAGGAGGAGGCGGGCGTCGAGGAGGATGTCAGCTCTGCCGTAGTGGTCACAGAGCATACAGCGGAAAACGTGGGACATGGCAACAACAGCAGTAGTGCCGTTGGGAACGTCCGCGATAAGAACGACCGAGGCGGCGGGAGGAAGAAGGGCAAATTGCCTGGCGATGTCAAAGAAAAGCGCCAGACAGTAGGGGGGCAAGGAGAAGAAAAAGAAGAAGAAGTAGAGCGACAAAAACAAGAGAGGCACGACAGAAAAATGGAAAGGGGGGGCAGCTCGCCCCAGCACAGAAAGGAAGTCGCCGACGAACGCCCCAAGAGCAAGGAGGGGAAGAATAAAAAGAAAACCAAACACAATGTGAGCGAAACGTATGTATGAATATGTATACGAAGCATATAGATACGAAGTACGAAGAGTATATGAATCAAGTGGGGTGCCCAAGCGGGGAGCAGGGGGCGGGGTTTGTCCTCAGTTAGAGGGCGGGGATTTCTTGCGCGTAAGCGTCACGACGAGGCCAGTACTTATCGAAGCCTTCCCTGGTCCCGCAGACGCAGGTGCTACGAGCGACTGTCCAGGTGGATCTCCCACCGAGAGCCGAGGAGGAGCAGGGTTCTTCTGCGAAAGGGTTTGTGACAAGCGCTGGGAATACAGCTGAGGAAGAAAACAAAGCAAGCGGGACAAAGGTGAATCCTGCGGCAGCCGCAAGTATAACACTGTTTTTTTGGTGCGAGTAGCGCTTTAGTCGTGCCTTGGTGGCAATGGAAACGTCGAAGCAGGCAAGCCTAAGGTAACCCCTGTATGTGGCCACCCTTGTCCCTAGGGTAAACGTCCCCTTTATGAGCTTATCGTGCGTGGCATTCGGCGGAGGACGGCGATCTCCTTGTTCGCTCGCCCCCCCGAGTCTCAAGAAAGCGCTTAATTCCTGTTGTGCGTGCGCGCGTGCGTGTATGTGTGTTTTGTGTGTTTTTTTATATCGTGCATTGTCGGGCACAGTTTGTCCTCGCACGTTGACATCAGACCACCGCACTGCGTGGCCAGAGCACGATGGCTCTCGTTAGACTACGCACGTAACTTCTGCCATGGCCATTTCTGCCTGTAGCGTTGCAATACTTGTCGGTGCGTTAGTTTGTCGTCTGAATTGATGGATGGATTACACGTATGTTGCAACGCATCAACACCTTCGGCGCAAACGAACATTGCCAGGCCAAGACCAGGAGAAATAAAAAACGAGTTCCGCCGGAATCTGATCACCCGCCACCAACTGACCGGCCGGACGCGGGCGGCGCTGACGGTGGTGGGGGTCTCGATGGGGACGGAAGTCGGACCGTGGGGCCTCTAAGCCCGGCCGAGAGGAGGGACAGGAAAATTCGTGCGCGCGCTGCTAGGATGGAAGAATTGCGCCTGAAGAAGGAGGAGGCCTTGAGGGACGAGAGGCTGTCAAAATTAGACCACCAGGACGATTATAAGGGCTTCACCTTGAAGGTTGGGCCGGACACAATAGAGTGTTGCTTTCCTTTGGCTGGAAGATTAGCCCGACGACGAGCTTGCACGGCGTTTGTTGTTTGCCTTCCCGTGACCCGAACGCGATGCGGCTCGGCAGTTGGTCGAGGTGTTGTTTTCTTACAGAACATGAGACGTTGGAGATTTTCTTGGAGGAGAGCGAGCTAGAAGTGCATGGATCGTCCATAGCAACGCGCGCAGTCGAGTCGGCCGGCAGGAAGTCACCGATATCTCAAGCGCGAGCCGACTTTTGATCTTGCCTCCCTCGTCGCCCCCCCCCTCCCTCCCTACCAATGTCTCATTTTTTGTCGTAGAGCCGAGTAAGCCCCCCTCGGTCTTCTGTCCCCGCATTCTACCTGCGTCATTCCCATGTCCGTACCGCTTGACGACAGGCGATGGACCCCATGCACACATCTCAAGACGACAACAGCATCCACAACTTGTCGTTTGCGGGTGACGACACCGGCGGCAGGAGCGGCGGCTTGTCTTTCGCGCAACTGAGCGCCCCGCTGCCGCACCTGACTCCACACCCTGGGCGTGAGCCTTGCCTCCGGACACAACAAGTAAGGTTTATCGGACGCACTAGTGTGTTGATTTATCTCTAAAGGTGTACACGCATTTGGCACAGACAGGCGTCGTGGTGGCTCAAGACAGCGGTAACACAGAAGCTCTCTTTATGCATTATTCCCATTGCTGTCGAGCTGACTCGGCCAGAACATCGAGTGACTTCGAGCGGCTCATAAAACATCCCGATGCCCCATATCCCACTACAAAAATTCCTATCACGCATGTGGAACTCCTACTATACGATGGATCTTATGCGTTGTGTTACTGAGTACAATCAACAGGTGCAACACAGAATGGACGGCCTGTATGTATATACTTCGTATATGGGGTACATGTTTTAGAGATACGTAGTCACGCAACCACGGGTTACGCTTCAAGGATGACAAGCTACAGTAGTGTGAGATCATAAATTATTATTATTGTCATCATCACAATCATCCTCATCATCAACGTCAGTATCATGTTGAGTGTACGAGATCTACGAGATGGTAATACATTTGTAACCGTCTGGGATACGTAGAGACAACAGGCATATTTCTCTCGGGGGCACTTCAGATGTTCCCGAGAGGTGCCCCATAATGCACTCTATGTTCTGCAACTCGACTCCTTGTCTACACGTATCACACCCTTCCTGTCCCCGCACCGTGAGTGCCCACCTATGAACCCAACCCGGCTCGGACCACCACTTTCCCGCATGCCATCACGATCATCGTCATTATCATCATCATAACCATTAACCGTCACTCCCACCAATGAATTTTGCCCATTCGTAAGCGTCGACGAATCTTGATAACATTATTTAGACGCAGCCTTTCTTTTTCAAACCTTCGATCGTCTCGGTGCCCTCTTTTGCTGCATTGTTTATTATCAGTTCAGCGTGTCTTTCCCGTCAGGGATCAGGTGCGCCTCCTCACTCACCGCGTCTCTGGAAGTGAGATTGGGGCCACCCAAGCCGTCGCCGCCGACTGGATGCCTAGACATCAGCAAAATTGGCCTCGGTGGTAGGGGCGACGTTTCCAGGAAATTAAGGTAACAGACGCGTGTTTGTCTTATACTGGGGTAGCACCTGTCGTTTGCCTTGTAAGGGTGGCGCCTAATGTTAGCCTTATAGGGGTGGTGCCTATCGTTTTCCTCATAGGGGTAGCGCCTATTGTTTGCCATATAGGGGTGGCGCCTAATGTTCGCCTTCCAGGGGTAGCACCTAATTTTTCTTGAGGCTCCCCACTTGACTATAGTATAGGAGCTCTGTACCTTACCCAACCCATGTTTTTTAGAAACAAAGCTAAAAAGTGCAACCCGACGAACAATTCCCCAAAAAAAGCCTTCGAAGGTATATCACGAATACTATTGTAGAAACACTAAAGGCGTTCCAGCGATATTGGCGTCAAAGAAGCCCGGTCAAGTCAAGTCATAAATATTTTCCTTTTAAGGCAAAAAATAAACGCTGCCTCTATCCCCTATCGGAGCACGCCTCAACACTGACCCACACCCGCACCGATAATGACTTTCTCTGCTCCTTGTCTCTAATGCTATGATATCTGCAAGAACCCCTTTGTGGCGGGGAAGGGGGGTTGTGATGGCGCATGCACACCTACTGGGGGCTGCGCCACTGCCCTCAATCGGCCCATGCCACTCGCCCCAACACCTCACGGTGCTTCGCAGAGCTTGGTATGATGTAAGCAATAATGTCTGCTTGGTCGGTGAAAAAACCCGACGTGCTCCGTCCCGGCATTGTAGGGATGCGAGGGTCTATATGATTCTACGGTTATATACGGCCATGCATGACGTGAGTACACCCCCCCCCCCC
>MEHQ01002471.1:73084-130407 GCA_008828725.1 Saccharina japonica
CCCCCCCCCCCCCCCCCCCCCCCCATCCCCCTCCCCGTGCGCGCACCTCCCCGAGAGCAACCTTGCATGAGAGGTTTTGCATATTTACATTGCGCGACACCCAATATCAGTAATCCTGACGACGACTTAGGATAGATCTTCCAGCGGTTTTCCGGGAAATTTCGACTCACTGATAGTATCAGGAGCAATTTCGTGGTCCGCAGTCCGGAATGTTCTCGCAATTTTCTCGCTAGATGCGAAAGCGGCGCAGCCGCTTTTTCAACCCGTTTCTGGCCCGTTTTGGGCCCGGGTCGGTGTCAGGGTTAGGGTTAGGGTTAAGGATAGGGCTAGGGGTTGGGTTGGGTCTACGCCCGTGCCTCGATTCCCAGCGCCAGAATCGTAATAATCATCCCAACCCCTGGAAGATCTGTCCTAAGTCGTTGTCACGGGGACTCCCCAATATCGTCCAGATGCGATGTCCCCTCACCCCCCGACTTGATGACACCAGCCAGAGTGTATAACCCTCATACTACAGTACCGGTCGCTTGATGGGCACACGATGCTTGCGTCCACAGGAGAGACAGTGCCACGAACGCCAGGTGCGGTGCCGCTCCTGCGGCGACTCTCTTCCAGCCCGGCAACTGGACAAGCATGCCTCGTTGTTGTGTAGGAATAATAGCTGGACATGTGCCTGCGGCCAAGGTCCGCTTCCGCTGGTCGAAAGACGAGACCACCTTAAGAACTGCGAGGTGTTCGTGGACGCGTGGGAGGCGTCAATCGAAAAGGTGCGCGCGATAAACCATCATGGTACATACCTTGAACAGCCATCCTGGTGGTAGTGGGACGGGTATCGGGATGGGGCGCGGCGCGGCGGCTTGAGGTCTGGGCTCATTGTTTTTGTTCCTTGACGGCAAGGATCGCTTGATGCGGTTAACTTGTAGGAGCGTCACGACGCAAAACGTGTCAGCGCAAGCTTCAACGCCAATATGTTCGACGGGTACTTACATGAAGTCGATTTATGAAGTCTACATTTGGTCTGCCTCATGTGCTCGTTGTTTGGTCGTTTTTTCGGCCTTGCCGACCTGTGCTTCAAGACAAATATGAACACATCGGCCACACAGCAATAAATAAATATACTGGGTAGCAGTAAACAGAAAGCGGTGTTCTGCTCCCGGCGCGTCTATCGATCGAATGTCATATCGCAGGTGATCGCTCGAATGCCCAAGATCGAAGTGGTTCGAAGCGTCGGAAAGGTAAGAGGGTCCCTCGAAAATAGTCCAGATCATTCGTCAACTCGGCACGCTTGCTAACAGACAGGGCGCTACGTGCGCCGGGCGATCAGGGGCGGCGGGGGAGGTTAGAGGCATTGGAAGCGAACAAAACTATCGTTGCGTTCTAACATACGGAAATACATACAAGTACTGTAGAACCCAGATGAAATGCAAAAATATTACCGAGAAAAAAAATATTTGCGTGATTGAAGCGCGGCACTCAAGCTAGTCACGCCGCTACCTAGCAACAACCTGATAGCCCCCCCCACACACATGAGTACGCCCCACGCATGATGTGTGTTTCCCTTCACCCACCCCTTACTTCCATCCAAGCCCCCGAACTCGTGCTGCAACGCCTGGCGGCGTGGCGTTGCCTCCTTGACCACGTGGGCCTCCCTCCATCCCCCTCTCCCTCCCTCCACCCACCCCTCCCTCCCTCCCTCCCTCCCTCCCTCCCTCCCTCTCTCTCTCTCTCCCTCCCCCCCCTCCACGCCACCCCTCCACGCGCCTCCCACCCACCCGCCTGCCCGCCGACCCGCTCCAACGTGTCCTATCTCCTGCCCACAGGTGATGATTTCGACGCGCATCGAAGACCCGGAAATAGCTCTACTGGCGTTTGCCGAGTCTGAGGGGGATACGTCCTTGGCTGCAAAACGAATGTCAGACGGCAGGTGTGGTTTGTTGTGGACGTGTTTATACCTGGCATGTGACACAGGCGTGCCTATTGCACTTATTATCGACTTGCAGATATGGTTGCACGTGAATTGATAACTTGTGCGCTTCTGATGGTGGCTACAGGTACAGCACAGCTAAGCTATACACTCCGTGCTGCAACAGCCCCCAGCAGGCCGTGTATCGCGCTAGAAACTCGAGTGCCTCATCTCGTCATGCTACGTCGCTTTGGCGGTGCGCGAACAAAGGCTCGATGCAACACATTTCCCGAGTGTTTGTTCGACGTCTGTGCTACTGTGATTTGTTTTTCACCGCCAGATAACTCGTAATTCACAAGAGCAGAAAAAATCGACCCTTTGGTAGAGCCTACAGCACACAAGAATCCCGCGCGCAATTCGCTATATTTTTGCTGGATGCAGTTCGTTGTTTTTTTTCACCCTCGGCAATGTCGCTCACGCACCTCACCACGCTGGTACGATCTTGTTTTTTTTTTCTTTTTACTCGAACCACGGTATACCATAAAGGGGTATCAGTTAGTTTTTGCCTTCTGAGGCAGTATTATCTGACCGGTGGAGCTGCTCAAGTGAACAAATACCGGTTAGTACGATATGTTTCCTACCGTATAATAAAAACAATAACAACAACAACATGTAGGAATACAGTAGGTGTATTTTGCTTAGACTAGGTACAGCTGTAGCGCAATATCTGCTGTTGGTCACAGGTAGCGCGAAAAACATTTTTTTCGAAATCATTTATTCGGGTGATCATATTGAGCCCGTCGTGTGACAAGCCCAGAAAATAAGGCGACCACCTCTCTACCGTGGGGTTTTCTCTGTTTTGTTGCTGACAGGGCGTACCTCGACGAGCTCTGCCTCGCCGCCGACATCGTCAACGTGGGAGTGTTTCTCAAGGCTCTCAAGAAGCCGGGAAAGAGAGGGGCTGGGGCTCTCTGGCGGGAAGGAGTCTGTCTCACCACACGACAACCACAACCAGATAGACGATGAATCAGGAGTTAGTTGCGCTCTATTTATATACGCGTACCTCGTTCGGGCTGTCTGGAGCCCCCGCGAGTTCATGCACATACGACGAAAACAACACAAAAACATGTGCCGGTACGACAGCAAAGCGCGTGCCTCGAAAGCTATTTTTGTACCCCCCACCCCCTCCGTCTCGAAAGGGATGCGTGGCCAATGGTCAAATTACTAAGGCAAGCAACAAATGAGTACGCCCCCCCCCCTCCCCCGGAAACGCTCAATCGGGCTCATGTCGGTTGCCAGGTGCAGACCACCCCGCTGAGTGACGGCATACGGCACCTTTAACCCTCGCGCAAGCTGTCTGTGCATGCTTTCACGGGGTCCTTCGAGCGCGACGCTCCACGGCGCCACTCCGAACGTCGGCCGTCAATACGCACAGTATATTTTACAAGGCGAGGAAGACAAGCTTGATTTCGAGCACCACTATGGTATGTCGTCCGACCCTACACAGCGATGAGTTGCTGTCATTCCAAACGCGATGCCATGTCATGTTGCGCTAACATGTATTTTGGCGATGATCGGCAGAGTGGACCGGCCGGCAGCCGGAAAACCGGTATGTATAGACGCTTTTACACATACTACGTATACCGGTGCAGTTGTGGTATATGCCTGGGTATATGATCCATAAACAAAAATGCTAGATTTCTGAGTGTGGCTCGACTCGATGTATCGGCCACCCAAAAGGACCGTCTCGACAGGGGGATGCGTGGTCAATGGTCACACGACCTAACGCTAGCAAAAAATGAGTACGCCCCCCCCCCCCCCCCCCCCCTGAGAGGCGAATGCATGTAAGTACCGTATCACCCGGGTTATAGGGTATCACACCCCCCTCGGGAAAAATTCCAAGCCGGTTAGCTCGGCAACGGGAAGAGAGCAAACGCCTAGCGACGCGTCTATATATATGCAAAGGTCTCGACGAGATTTTTCCAAAGCCACCGTTTATTCGTTTTGTTTGTGTGTATGCCCCTCTTAAGGCAGATTTTGGGAAGACAATCGGGTCTGAAATTCGCCCCCCAGGGTGGGTGTGTGTGCTTTCTTACCACCCCGGGTGATATACGCTACGGCGTGGTATATACCTGATCACCCTGTATTTCTTAGATTTATTATATACAGCAGCAGAGCTTTTCGCCAAAACCACGAAAAGGAAATACGAGAAACAAGGAAAAAAGACAATAACTCGACATGCACGCATACGATACATGCAACCCGTGATTGCTTTCTTTCAATAACATTCTTAAGTTGCACTTAAAAACAAAACAAAACAGAGTTTTCACCCCTTCTTTTTAGGACTTGCAGCCCCTTTTCGGGGTACAAGTTACTTGAAATCAGACTGAGATACACGTTGCCCGTACAGTTCTTAGGGCAGTTGTAAAAAAGGTTATAGCTAAGAGCAGCATCGGCAGCGACCGATACGGCGGGGACCACCCGACGACAACCACATGTTGCTGCTGCTGCTGCTGCTGCTGCTGCTGCTGCTGCTGTTGCCGCGGTCGATTGCAACTCGTTTGCGCTTCGGCCCGTTCTTGCCCGGAAACCCGCTCCCAGAGAGCGACCCTTGCAAGGGCGCCTTTCCTTCGTCGATGCCCAGCGATCCCTTCGGGCAATCGGTCGCGGCATTCCAGCGACAGGATCCGCCTACCCAAACTTGGGAAACCTTGGCCTTCACTATAAGGCTGCTCACATGGTGGAGATTTGGGCGAGGGCGGGGGGGGGGGGGGGGGGGGGGGGGGGGGGGTGGGGGGGGGGGGATATGGGGGCGTGGGGGGGGGGGGGTACTCGTGTCATGCATGGCCTTTAGTCGTATGACCATAGACCCCTCTCATCCCTACAATGTCGGGACGGAGCACGTCGGGTTTTCACCGACCAGGCAGGCATTGCTTGGACCAAGCGTGAAGCGAAACGTGAGGTGTATGGCGGGGGTGAACATAAGTCGAAATTCGCCGAGATTTGGGGGGTAGTAGCTAAAATGCAAAGATGAAATCAATGGCGGTAGGCAGGTTCGTGCCGGACCCAAGACAAAGCCAGGGGGGAAACTAGTGTAATATAGTTTCACAGCCGACCCCGAGATGTTGGCTTTCTTCAAAGACCCGGGGACACACCTGACATCGGGCAGCAAATATTAAAACTCTTGCCAGGTGTGGGCGAACCATCTACGTATTTTGTTGGCCAACGTTTCGACTACACGATCGTCGGCGCCAAACCGAAGCCGCTCAAGACACACGAAAACGTGAAAAAAAAAAAAGACGACTGTCGAATTACAAAAAAAAAACACACACACAACGGATCGTGTTCGCGTACTCAAATATCCGACGCAAACATGCACACACAACACCGACCTTGGGTTTTTCAGCAGTCCTTCTCCCCCGCCTTCGACGTCAATGATCGTAAGGTCGGCCAAGGACCCCGGCCGAATGGCTCCGAGTCTGTCCTCAACGCCGGCAGCAACGGCACCCCCCGCGGTGTACATCCAGACGGCCTCTTCCAGGGTAAGCCGTTCGTCCGGAAGGAAGGGAGTCACGCCACTCCCAGCCTCCTCCATACTCTCGTCGCCCCGCCCTCTCTCCGCCTCATTACCCTCGCGAGGGTTTTCGGTTGCTTTGCCTTCGATCTCGGAGGCGGCGGTGGAGGCGGTCGCGGTGGCGGTGGCGCTGGCGGCAGCAGCGAGGGTGGTGGCATGTACGGTGGTAGCGGTGGCTTCCGGTCCCTCCTTAGGTGCAAGCGGGGAGGAAGGCTGGGGTCCCGACAGAGGAGGCATGTTGGGTCTATAAATGGCGTCGTATATGCCACGCATTGGGTCGTGGGTCTGACAAAGCGGCCGGGCGGGGGTGAGGGTGGGTGAGGTGGGCGGGGGGGGGGGGGGGGGGGGGGGGTACGCATTTGTTTCGCTTGCCTTAGTCGTTTGACCACCATTGGCAACTTCCGAGACGGAGCACCGTTCCTTCTGCAAGGGGGGGTGGATGCGCGTGGTGGTGGTGGTGGTGGTGGGGGGGGGCTTGGGGGAAGGGGTGTACTCGGGCATAGAAGCAAACCGTGGTTCACAACGGAAAAAATGAGGTGGATGCAACAACGGTAGCAACGCTCGATGGCCGCAAGCAGAAATCACGCCGGGAGATCCGTCCGTTCGGGCATGCTGGAGAATCCCAACCTCTCTCTTGCGCTTCCCCAGCTTCGTGTGCTTCATGATGTCAACTGCGTACTATATCTCGTAGTAGGGATGTCGACGTACTTCAAGGCTGTAGAAAAGTCGCGAAGGAAACGCACGACCCATCCCATTTCGCAGATGCCTACAGAGATACCATTGCGGCATGGGTTCGTCCGCACACGCCATCGGTAGCCTTCGTACTTCGTAATTCGTCTGCATGGATTCACCACTCAACCGGAACTTACGCCAACAATAAACCCTGCACCACCCCCCCCCCACACACGCACAATATAAAAAACATCGTAGAATTCAAGATTTTCAACGTTCCGTGGTAGCGCCTAGGATACCCACCCACGAGATCTCCTGCCGCTCTGGACTCTCTCACCTCGATCGGGGCGTCGCTGCTGCCGGCACAGGTTACCCCGGCGTGCAGGAGGGTACGCCAGGGGTAGCAACTCTTATGAACCAACGGACTGTATTTTTTATCGATCGTAAGAGCGAGAGAGACGGGGGCGCAAAAAACGTGTGTGTGAGATCGAATAGAGGAGGCGCAAAAAAAAACGAGCCGTGTTTGTTTTTGTTGTACGCCAGGGTATTGAGGAAACGTTTTTCGAGATTTTATAGCGGAGCCCGCGAATCTCCCTCGTGCACAACCGCGGCGTGCATCCAATACGCAAAAAATGTGGCGGGTGTTACCGATAGTCCAAGCCCCGAGCTGCGCTTCGACTGCCCGGTCAACACGCGGTACACACACCTCAGGCGCTTCATGACCACGGCCGCGTCCGAAGGCACAAAAGATGGCTGCACCGCCGCCACCGCGCCTATTGCTGCCATCCTCTTCACCAGGTCTGGGCCCGCCACCTTCGGTCGACGCCAACATAAAAAGCACAACGAGTACAAGCGGAAACATCGTGAATGAATTGAAGGAAATTGTTGCTACTGCTCTGACAAACGGTGAAGAAGCGGCAAAGACGGAGCCGCCAGGTGTTGGAGGCGGAGCCGGTCGCCCCGGTGGTCTAGTGGTTAAACCTCGAATACTAAAAGGTTGAGGTCGAGAGTTCGAGTCTCCGCATGGAGTTTTTTTGGTTCTCTAGTGACACCAACTGTCGAGAGCGCCTATTATTATTGTAGCGTGGGTAGGCACAACTCGACGCGAGTCGACGAGGGAAGAAAGTGCGGAACTCTTCTCGCGATAAAAATGCAAGGCACGTACCGAAGACTAAGTGGGGAGGGGGGAGAAGAGCCTACTTAGTGACCCCGGATCTGAATTACGACTACTACGTAGGAGGGAGCAGGAGCAACAAGGGCGAAGATAATAAACGGGGTGGAAAAAAAGAAGAAGAGCTGGTGTACCCTAGGCCTGATCGCCCGTATGATCCAGAGGTTGACTCCATGGTGATACCGTGGCGGTCTATGAGGTGGTGGAGCTTGCGGGTGGGCTGTTCGACCCGATCTTGTGGTTTGAGGTCGGCTCAAGTTACGTGCAACTGTTCCAACCGAATGTGCATATATTTTCAATGGCTACTGCCAAATAATATACGAAGTATATGTTCTACCACTACCCCGTGTACGTAAGCGGCGCTCACCTACGCACGGTTTCGTTGGAAAATAAGAGGGACCATTAAAACAAAATATCTCGAATTACCTACCTGGTAATTTTTACGAGCATCGACTGCTATTCCTCGTCTCCGCGATTCCAACCAAGTGCGATGCAACAAATAGCCACGTAAGTACATCGCCGAGATATGTAGCGCTAGAATCAGGCAAAGGCCCTGACGCACGGCTTAATATTCGCTACCCCTTGCCCCGGCCGAATCGCCGGGGGCACAACTACAACTCTTTTTCGTCGAACAACACCTTATAAGATGGAAACTAAACACAATCCCGCTTCTCTGCTCCTCCAGCTAGCGCCATTCACGACTTTATCTAAAACAGCATGTTGGTTATATAGCATAGACCACTGGTCTACTTAGTCACGTGA
Organism: Saccharina japonica; assembly: GCA_008828725.1. NCBI lineage: Eukaryota > Phaeophyceae > Laminariales > Laminariaceae > Saccharina > Saccharina japonica. The sequence goes on from MEHQ01002471.1 coordinate 81,164, forward strand.
CTTAGTATAATAGGCCAGTGGTCTATGCTATATAACTAACAAAATATATACTTTGGGGTTCGTCGAATCTCACCTTGCTGTATTGATCTCCGGGGCACTCCCCTCGCCACGGACTTGTGTCCAGGAGCACACTATCATAACCATTCACAATGTCTCCAGCGCGCACGCTCGAAAATAACAAATTATGACGTGACTGAGTAGGCCGGTGGTCTATGCTATATAACTAACACAGCACTTTGTTTTTCGGGGCTGCTTCCGGGCAAGGCTTATCATTGGGATACGTATAATATCATACATATATATAATACGAAGTATATATGCAAGGTTCCCCTTCGGGATTGTGGTTGACTTGGAATCCCGGGGGTGTCGCAAGCTGAAAAGGGAAGAAAAAAAAACACAGGAGGCGTTCGTTCCTCGTGCCAACTACGTACTCGTACGTAGCCACCGTGTAAGAACACAAGAACAAAACATTAAAAAAAAAAACTCTTGAAAGCTCAAAGGTAAAAAGGAGTACGAGTAGCCACCGGGCAAGTAACCAGACAAGGCAAGTGTGATAAGACTGGGTCAGACACAGAGTATCCCCTTGCAAGTTTGTCTATTAAGCATCCTTGGTGTTACTCACTTTCCGTAGAGTCAAGCGAGAAGAGAAGCAGCTTTATATTAATCCCCGAGCCAGATGACATCTGCCTCGGACGGGCTTCAAGTATGGCCCTCGTATCTTATAAATACCCCGAATACGAATGCCATCCAAGTTATACGAAAACGGACCGATTACCTATACAGAGGTAATTACCGGCCTTCCTAGCCCGTACCATTACACTAGCCCACCCTGATGAGCCGTATATGTAGAAATATGGGAAAAACGGGGAAGTCGCAGTTCCCCGAATTAGAACATGAGTCGAAGATGCGGCTCCTCAAAACCCCTCCCAAACCTCTACAAAAAGTCGGGTGTCAGGGCCGGCGGCGCGGCCGAAGCGGGTCCTTGTGTAGAACTCCCGGAAGTGGGAGTTGTCTGGGCGAGCCCGGAGCAGGAGCTGCGTTTCCGCAATAAGAAAGCACGCGGCGACAGCCGCGACCGCGGGACGGACCGTCGCCGTGGGGATGGTGGCGACGCCACGTGTGGTAAGACTGGGTGAGACACAGAGTATTCCCTTGCAGGTTTGTCTATTAAGCATCCTTGGTGTTGCTCACTTTCCGTAGAGTCAAGCGTAGAGGAGAAGCAGCTTTATATTAATCCCCGGGCCAGATGACATCTACCTCGGACGGGCTTCAAGTATGGCCCTCGTATCTTATAAATACCCCGAATACGAATGCCATCCAAGTTATACGAAAAAGGACCAATTACCTATACAGAGGTAATTACCGGCCTTCCTAGCCCGTATCATTACACAAGTAACACCGGCCAGCCCTAACGATTATATAGTTAGTGTAGTTCTATACCACCGCCCTTACCTGGCAGTGAGTCACAATGGGCCGGTCTGCAGCGGTGATACCCGCTTCTTCGAAAGCGTCCAGCACGGCACTCAGGGCCCTGTCTCCTATGGCATGGACCTCCACTCGAAACCCCTGGTCCCGCGCCTGCGCCACCTGCGCATGAAAAATCGCAACAACAACAACAACAACAACAACAACAACAACAAAAACAACAAAAAGTTGCGAGCGACAACGAAGCGGGCGGGGAACAGGAAGGAGAAAAACGAAACGAGCCGCTACACTATGATGAATGATCGTGGATTCCGAGAGTAATGTATATGTCGTCCCTCGAAGGCAGCAGGCCGGAGCATTTGCAGATGCGCCATCGGAAATAAATTTATTCGGCGACACGGAAAGGATGGAAAGGTGGACTACCGCCGCCGTACGTGCGGAATCTGCAAACAAACCGCTCGGATTGGATTCGATGCTGGGACATCATGGCGGCGGGTGCGGGACGAGCAGGAATGTTTCCATCGTATACAGCCGAGCAAACAACAGTAGTACGCGCTTTATACAAGGCCCGAGAACATAGTGGAACCATGACGACCAATTTCTAATGTCCGCGACTGTTCTTTGAGGTGTAATGTGTGGTAGGCCTGAACGAACGAAAAACATAATATTTACCGTGCTCTTGGCGTCAAAGCGAAAACCGAAATCGCCGCAGTTATCTATACACGTGTGACACGACCCCTCCCCCCGTTTCTGGACAGATTGTTGTTTCCACCCATGATCAAACTGCGTGTGTGTTTGACATCATCTCGGAACCATCAAAACACACTTTCGCGTGGCATGCTCGTGCCTCCCGCAGTGCTGTCCCGACCACCCTATCACCCTACGCTCCACAATTCGCCCGTTTATGAAACTTTGGCGCGGCCGACGTATCATAGCACGCACCTTGCAAATAGGAGCATCAACCGCTCAACCGCTCGAACTCACAGCTGATGCATATGTTTGTAATCATTTTATATAAAAAAAAACGTTGTTGGATCTCTGGTGGCACAAACAGGCGTATCGCTTGCTCTCGCTTGTCGCGACTCTCACCTTTCTGGTCAGCGAAGCAGGTTCGTGGTTGAGGATCCCCTTGTTGTTCGTGCCAAGGTATGGCACCTTCATTGCCGCCGTCTCCGCGCCTGGGGGCGAATTATTTCGGGCGGGTATCACGCCCATGTGTTCGTGTGCGGGACGCCGAGCGCAACAGTCAGCGAACGCGGCCAGCTCCAGCGTTATGTACCGCGGGGGGCAGAGCTATCGAAAAATACTCGGAAAAAACGATCCAAGCATGGGAAAACGAAACCCACCAACTGAACCACCGTGACAAAAAAAAGGCAACGAAAGTAACCATACTACGATTGAAATGCTACCAACAACCTTTTGTGAAGGGATCGTGAAAATCGAAACAATATATTCGTACCAGGTACGTTACGAAACTCTAGTTGCTTTCACACATCTGACGCTACAGCAGCAGTATGCACGACTAGGTCTCCCTGGGTTCGCGATTACCAACTCCTCGTGTCATAGGTTCCACGTTTAACGCACGCACCCAAGGAGCCGTCTGCGAAGAGCTTCACGCGGTGCCTCGACACCAGGCCTTCGCTTACGCCTCCCGATCGCGGTTTATGTCCCTGACCCTTTTCTTCTCCTCCGACCTCTGTACCGCCGTCAGGACCCTTAAGGGCGACGGTGTCGACATCAGTGGCACAGGGATCTTTTCTTGCGGACACCCCTCCGACAAAGTTAACGTCGCTGTTCTTGTCCTGATTGTTTAGCGCGGCGGTGTTTTCCAGCTCGTCGTGTGGCATCGTGAGGAACACGCGCAGAGGGAGACGACCTTCATCCTGCCGGTTCAAAATGCGTTGGAATGAAGTATCGACGGAGGTGGCGGGGGGGGGTTTTAGGTGGTTAAAAAGAACCAGGGGGGGTACTCGGTGTTCATGCATGGCCGTAGTCGTACTTGTATGACCATAAACCCTCGCATCCTTACAATTCCGGGATGGAGAATGTCGGGTTTTCCCCGACCAGGCAAACATTGCTAGCACCAAGCGTGGAGCGCCGTAAGGCAGTCGGTGAGTCGCATGAAGGGTGGACTGCACCCTACTAAGAACCACTTGTGAGGCGGGGGGGGGTAGTATTTTTGTCGGCAGCAGCGAGGAAGAAGTGAGCATCCATCGGTGTACAAAAACAAAATAGGAGAACATGAATCGAAACTGCCGCACTCGTCCCACGTGTTCGAGCAAAAACGAGAGTCCCGCAAGGCGACAAGAAAGCTGTACCTGGTATACCGTATCACTCACACCCTACTACAATAGCTTGCCACACCCAATTTGGAGGGCATCACCATGTCGAATATACAGGGCAATTAGCACGAGCGATCAGCCCAGACCAGAGCACGGCCAACTTTATTTGCACGGATGTCAGCCAATATCGTTCCTGGCTCTGCAATAATGTCGAAGGGCATGATTATTTTTCTTCGTTCGGGACGATACACGATTAAATCGCACAGGAAAGGAAGCACGCGGAGAGAAAAAAAAAAGCGAGTGCTCTAGCTTTGAGCTTCGTCTCCGGGGGCGGTAACTGTTTCCGTTGCTCTAGCTACTCGTCTTTCTTCTATCGCGCTCCAAGCAAAAGCGACCGGTCGCGTCGTCTATGTATGCTTCTCAGCTTAGCGAAAGGTCCGAGGGGCCACGACCCAGCAGTGTATTTTCCCCACAATCTGTTTCGGTTTATACGTAGTCCCACCTGCAGTCGAGCATAGACGTCCACGGCATCGTCGTCATTGCTATGCACCGCCGTTAGCCCGCTCCTCACGCACCGCCCGAGAGCCTCGGCGAACTGGTCACATCTTGAGGGCGTTCATGAGCGTTGGTTACCCGCGCAAAATCGATTCGAGTGCGAGACAAACAAAAACACCGCAACGAGCGAAATCATGAAACACGAGAGAAAAATGGAAATATAATATCTGCGTTGCTTCGCTTCAGCACATTCGGGGAATATCCAGGGAGCACGCTGGAGCCTTCACAGGTGGACGCAACCCCGCCCCTAGCATAATGTGGGCGTAAAAAACTCCCTGCGGAGACTTTGAACAAGGTAGCACGCCAGTATTTGCGTACCAAATTGAGAGATTGTCGACACCTTGTGGGGCTTGCTATAATGATGCATTGCTCAATGTCTCCACAAGGTTTGTTTTTTGCCCACATTGCACAAAATGGGGGGGGGGACTGTGCTTCCTTTCAGCGGCTACCGAAATGAGTTGGGCATTTTCGCCGTCACGAACGCCCCCCGTCCAGTTGGCGCGCACTCTCGCAGGCGCAAACAGTGGGGCTTGCATACGCCCTTCCAGTACCTTTGACTTAATCGAGCACCAGAGAGAGCTTCTTCTAGGTTTGGGGCTGGCAGGTGCTCGTCGAAAACCGACTGTAAAAAAAAACTAAACAAACTTACATTACGGTCGATAAAATATCGATGGCCGACACGTACATCACGTATCATACCCCTCCTCGCAACATTCTCCACGCACCTGGTCTCGAACGACGGTTTCGAGATGGCAGACTCCACGATCCGCATGGAATTTTCCCTGAACAATCCCGTCGGGCGCTGTTCTTCATCAAGTTCCACCCCTCCGTCGACTTGTTCTGCCCCCTTACCCCCCTTTTCCTTGCGCTCCTCCTCCTCCTCCTCCTCCTCCTCCTCCTCCTCCTCTAATTCAACCTCCACAGCAACCTCCGTTACCCCGTCCCCGCCTGCCGGCGGCTGCATGAGCGGCGTCCACCTCTTGTCCGGATCGATGCCGGCGGCGCGCATCGCGGCCGAGTTTACCGCGACGGCGTGCCAGCACCGTCGGTAGAGGAGGCAAGGGCGGTCGCTTGGAAGGGCCGCGTCTAGGTCGCCGCGCTTGAGGCACTCGGGCGGCGACCACAGGTTTTGATCCCAGCCGGTACCGATCTGCGCGCCGTAACGAAATACATATAATAGGGTTAGGGTTAGGCACGGTGAACGAACAGCATACTATACATAATAGTTTGCATTGGGTGCGAAACTTAAGGGGTGCGTTTCGTATGCACGCTATCATACCGGTATACTTCGCACATTATAAATACATGGAAAACAAAAAAACTAAGCTGTGATACATATCGAAATTTTCCCTCGAAACACTTCGTATTGGCAAGCTTGTTGTCATAACTTCGATCGCGCCTTTTTCGTGCGGGGTGTGTAGGGTCTTAAGAGTATGCTGAGGGGCAATACGAAACGTCTCTCGTACATGTTTTTGCGTAGAGAAACACTCACACAGCAGTACCGCAGACCTCATACTTCGTATGAAGAGAGAGAGAGAGAGCAACGCCATTTTTACATTCCTGAACCGACACCATAAGCACCGGAACCACCACGTACCAGGTAGTGTATGTGTATATATGTCGGCGGGGCGGTATGGTATTACACAGTACAATACCGCCAACAGCAGTAGTAGTAGCGTAACTACTCATACGTCGGGCGCCGCCGCCCGTTTTTTTTTTTACACACAAAAAGCAGAGGTCTACTCTCACCACCCAAGGAAGATTCGGATTTCTTTCAGCGTGTTGCCTAATGGTCTGCTGCACTTCCACCACCGACTGGCAGGCGCTCAGCTCCACGTAGTAGGCACTGTTATCCGAGCAAACCAAAACCAAAAAAAAAAGCGGGGTGGCGTTAGAAGGGGTCGCCAATAAACTTTACTGGCGATCACTACCGTTTACCATTATACCAGGGTAGCCAAGGGGCGCACAAAAAAAAAAGTTATCGACACCCCCCCCCCCCCCCCCCCTATATTGGAGGGAAGAAACCGGACCGATGTGATCCCAGAAAACAATAAGTCAAGTTTTTTTTAATTACCCCCCCCCCACCTCCCCCCCACCAGCGAAAAAAAATAGGGGGGGTCTCTAAAACCAAGGTAAAAAAGGGAACAAAAAACGAAAAAAAAACGGTTTTCGCTCATTTCGTCCTGTGATCACAGCGATCCGGTTTGTTTTTCATTCTGACCTTCCTACCTGTGTGGTGTCGTTTTCTCTTTTTTTTTTACGCCCCTGGGGTAGCAGTTAATGTGGACCCACCGTACCAAACTGCTTACGTACGTACTCGTATATATATATATACGGCATTTTTTTTTAGGAGTCGATTACGCAACCATGCCCACCCACCTGTACCATGTGTGTACGTATGCCGAGTGTTACAATGCTACGTACATCCAAATTTGTGGGCTATCCGCTGTTGGAGGCGGAGAGGCCCATTCTAATCCCTAGTGAATATAAAATACGTTTACAACTTCGTCGAGACTGAAGAAGTCGCCACCGGACGATGTGTCGTCGCATGGTATCCGCAAACAGGCCTTGCGATGATATGAGCGGGCGCCGACCCTCGTTTTTGTTTAAGCACAGGACACCAACAACAACGTCGTGATTTTTTTTCATCTGTGTGAAAAAACTCATCGTTGGTACGATGCAGAGCGTCAAACGGGCACCACGATTGTGTTCATCACAGTGCATGTGAGCTTACTTTGTGGGTCCTGCAGCCGCTTCGAAGCACAAATAATATCGTTGCACAAAGAACAAAATGAAAGTGTGGGCGGGGGGGGGGGCATACGCCCATTAAAGCAGCAAAGCCACATAACGCGCGAGCCAGTACGAGCGTAAACCATTTCGCGCGAGCATCTGCACACGCAAAATACGTTACGTAGCATGGGGGAAGTGTTCAAGCACCAGTATATACGGCTATGTACGAGACGAGCGTGATATGATAGCCCGTCTCTACGAAACTCCACTTGATCCCTTCTGAACCAGAAATAAATGCGATCATCGTAGGTAACAGCGGTCACCTTTCTCCCATGAAACCGATGTGAAGGTGCGCGTCTTGCAAACCTGGCAGGACGATCGCCCCGCCAAGGTCGACCACATCGCAGTCGTCGTCCCTGCAAAAACAAAACATTGAAATAAGAAATAATGCCGCGAATGCACAAAAAAACGCGACGTGCAACAACAAAAAAAAACAAAAACGCTGGTGAAAATCACTCTCATAAAATCGTCCTGTTGACCCTGGTAACATCCAGGGGAGTCATCGAACTACAGTATATCTTTAATGAGCATTAAATATAGAACACGCGCGAACGATTTATTTTTTAACAAATGCAAAGCTGTGTATCAATTACTATATCGTAGATTTAACTCACAAACACCATATTGTACATAATATGAAACACAGAACAAGCGCGCCCAATGAGCGTGTCTAACGGATCACGCAGCTTGCAAAGTTGAGTCTCAACCGTTCAATCGGTAGTACTCACAGCTGACGTATTTTGTATATTTGATAAAAAAACGCCGTCCGTCGTGCTGTTTTTAATGAAACGAACGGTAGTTCAGTTGTTACAGAAGGCGTTGTCATCTCCCACCGCCTTACCTAAAATCATGTTTTTATCTTGTGCCAGGAGCCAGCTGTGGCTATATAGACTGCGCTTGATGGGTTGGGTCTCCCTTCGTCATCGTTCGTGTGTGGACAAAATACTAAACAAAGCGGGATACCTGCTGGTGGTGGTGTAAATACTGCTGTGATTGCGTGCGGCACGCGAAACATTTAGTTTTAGCGAACGTACTGGTACATTAATAAATACCCGGTATATTCGTATGATATTAGAGTTAGCCCTTTTTCGGCACGAATACAGTAGCACAGGACATCTAATAAGAAACAGGCTAATAAGAAAGCTAAGCTGATATTTAGAGGCAGATAAGAAATTCGAGAGTCGTTGTCTTGAAGTTAGTGCAGAAGACACCCTCTCTCGAATAAGAAATCCAGCCTGGGCTAGCTTTCCTGTTTCTTATTAGGTGCCTTGTACTGTACCAGGTACAGTATACTGCCAAAAAAGCATTCCTGCCCTTTTTATATCAAGTATTTTTTGTCCCCAAAACCGAGGTACAGCAGTTCTGGTATCATAGGGTTTAACGTGTTTATGCCTCTGTGCCCTATCCGGTGGGATGGAGGGGACGTCGGGCGTAATGGGATGCATGGGCGGCGCGTTGGTGGCGATGGGGTACAATATATATGCACATGCTATCACACCTAAACATGCACTTCGAAGTATGTACATGACACATTACACGCACCAGTGATATGTACAAGGGTTGCTGTTAAGGCAATAGTCTGTTGGGCTACTTGTAAAAGGTTAACCAATCACCCAATTTAAAGCCTTATAACACTCTCCCCCCCTTCAGAACCGCGGGGTCTATGTTCTTCGCCTACTGCTACGTAGTCCAAAGTTCTTGACAATATCTGGGGACCCAAGGAAGAGTTTTTTATCAGGTTCTGACGTGAGGAAATTCGCGTTTCTTTAACCCATTAAGAACTCAAAAAAAAATCCTACACTAGTTCCAAGTAACTTGTCCTCAAATTCGTGGGACCAGTTCTTAAGGGGTTAAAAAGCGTTTTCATGGTGGTCGTGAGATTCGAACTCACGACCACTCGTATACAACCCATGTCCTGCCGTCGATGTCATTTAAAAAGGGCTACGAGTAGTGGTAAAAGGTTATAACCAATTACCCACCCAATCTGTAAGCCACAGCCTTATAACATTGCCCTGGGCTGGGTAACTGTTCGAGGGCACGGGTATATAATCCGCGTACGTATGTATCATTGACAAAAACCATTCCACAGATGCTCCCAGTACCTGGGAGTAAAGTAAAGTATTTTCGAAAGAAAACTCTTCAGGTATTTCGTGTACTCGCAGTATTTCGAGTATATGTACTGCGAATGTGTACGGCGAGTACCTCGCAGTATTTCGAGGTTCAGTACCGCGGATGCTTCCGGACTCGCATTATTTCGGGGCTCGATACTGTGGATACTCCCTTAGCTTCAAGTATTTCAGGGTTCTGTACTGCGAGTACTTGTAGTACCCGCAGTATTTCGCCCGTTGGTACTGCGAGTACCGGTACTCTCCGAGTACTCGCAGTAGCAAAAAACTCTTAATACACGCAGTATACTCGGGAGAATGAAGTATACTTCCGGTATTTTTGCACTGTTTCGGTGATGTCATGAACATTTATTTGCAGAAAACATTCACACATGCCTCGTAGCTAATCGGTCGCCCCGATGGCCGATGGTCTAGTGGTAACCTCGAACGCTAACGTTGATGTCCGGAGTTGGAATCTCACGTGGGTCGGACGTTTGAGGATATTTGCAAAAATAAATAAAAAACGGAATCAACTGCTGATGAGAGCGCCTATTAATAGTAGCGTGGGTATAGGCACAATTCGATGCGAGTCGACGAGGGAAAAAAAAGCCAGAAGTTTTCTCTCGATAAAAATGCAAGGCAAGAACCGTAGTGGGGGAGGAGGGAGAGTCTACTTTGTGACCCCGGATCTGAGTTACGACTAGGGAGGAGAGAGAAAGGAAGGGCGAAGATAATAAATGCTGATTTGGCTGGGGCGTTGAAGTTCATAGAGCCAGCACGCAGCGACGGTTGCCCCTCCGGGCAACAGCGAGGTCCCGCCGCACCCGGGGATGATATGATCACATCCCCGGGCCAGCAATACTTCCATACATTTACAACTCCAAAGACCCGGGGACGCAAACGGACATCCCCCAGGTCGATACCGCCTCACAAGGTGTGGAAACCCCAATACCACGGTTGCCTGACCCTCATAGAGCCAGCGCGCGGCGAGAGTTGCCCCTCGGGGCAACGTCGAAGTCCCGATGCACCCGGGGATGATAATTTATCATCCCCGGGTCGTACATCCTTCCATACATCTACAAATCCAACAACCCGGGGATGAAACATACATCTCCCGGGTCGATACCGCCCCGCAAGGTGTGGAAACCCCACCACCACTGGCTGATTGCTGATTTGGCTGGGGCGCTGGAGTTCTTGGAGCCAGCACGCATCGAGGGTTGCCCCTCGGGGCAACAGCGAGGTCCCGCCGCACGCGGGGATGATATGATCCCATCCCTGGGTCAGAAGTCCTTCCATACATGTACAACTCCAAAGACCCGGGGACGCAAACGGACACCGCCCGGGTCGATACCGCCTCACAAGGTGTTGAAACCCCAACCCCACGGTTTTTTTTGCGGTTGCCTGGCCCTCATAGAGCCAGCGTGCGGCAGGAGTTGCCCCGGGGCAACGCCGAGGTCCCACCGCACCCGGGGATGATACCGTCTCATCCCCGGGTCGTACATCCTTCCATACATCTACAAATCCAACAACCCGGGGACGAAAATGACATCCCCGGGCTCGATACCGCCCCGCAAACCCTACCACCATTGGCTGATCGCTGATTTGGCTGCGGCGCTGGAGCCGAGAGATCCAGCACGCAGCGAGGGTTACCCCTCGGGGCAACGGCGAGGTCCCGCCGCTCCAGGGGATGATATGATCCCACCCCCGGGTCAGAAGGCCTTCCATAAAGTTACAACTCCAACGACTCGTGGACGAAGCAAACAACCCCCGGGTTGATACCGCCCCACAAGGTGTGGAAAACCCAACCCCACGGGCTAATTTTCGGTTGCCTGGCCCTGATAGAGCCAACGTACGGCGAGAGTTGCCCCCCGGGGCAACGTCGAAGCCCCACCGCACCCGGGGATGATAACGTCCCATCCCCGGGTCAGACCTCCTTCCATACATCTACAACTCCAACAACCCGGGGACAAAAACGGACATCCCCGGGGTCGATACCGCCCCACAAGGTGTGGAAATCCCAACCCCACGGGCTGATTTACGGTTGGCTGTCTCTCATGGAGCCAGCGCGCGGCGCGAGTTGCCCCTCGGGGCAATGGCGAGGTCCCACCGCACCCGGGGATGATAACGTCGCATCCCCGGATCATAAATTATTGCGGAAAACTACAACTCCAATAACCCGGGGACGAAAACAGACACCCCCTGGGTCGATACCGCCCCTGGTTATTATTTTCCGGTTCAGAGTGGTACATCACAGCACACGAGTACCATGGGCAACGCAAAGCTAGCGCCACGGGCGGAGCCGTGGCCGTACCGCTAGTATGCTTTAAAGTACACACGCAGTATTTCTGGGTTCAATATACTCGGGATGCTTTGAGTACTGCAAGTATTTCGGATGTTTGTACTGCGGGTATACTGCTTGTACTCGGGGTTCTATACCGATGATACTCCCAGAACTGGCAGTATGTGGGTCTTCGGTACTACTGCTCTCATACTCCTAGTACTCGCAGTATGTGGGCCGCCAGTACTGCTGCAATACTCTCAGTACTCGGAGTACGAAGTGCACTCGATTACTCGGATTACAGAGTACGTACGAGTTAATCGTACTCGAAACAAGCGCGCCCGATGTATCAAGCAGCTTAGAACTTTGAGTATCAACCACTCAATCAGTCCCGCTCGCATTTGTACGTACGTACGAAGCAATTTTAAATTTAATAAAAAACGGAATACGGACAGGTTTTCGGTCGTACCGAGTGTAAAACTTTTCTCCGTCCTGTACTCGCACTACTTGTATGCTTGGTCAGTGACGAGGGCATAGAACAGGACGTTGCCGAGTTGAAAGCCAGAGGAGGGACGACAACGACGGCAACATCAGGTTTGAAGTATATACGTACAGTACGTAGAGCAGCAGTGTAGAGAGAGTACGTACTCGTACCAGAGAGATGAGTACGAGTACTACTGCTGCTGTAGAGGTTCGTAAAGTACCATTTCGGAACGAAGTCATTTCTAATTGCGCCGCGTCCATCCAGAGTTTGCATGTTCAACCACGTGTAAATTACTAAACTGAGACACGCAACGCAATACAGCAGCAGCAATACCTTCCATCATTCGGAGGATCCCCCACGCCAACAGCAAGCACTTCACCGCTAGTGCTTCTCCCAGAGTTTTCCGGTCGAGATATGAGCAGCCACGATGCAGGCGGCAATCTCTGCTGTTGTCGAGACTGCCACACGTGACCATTGACGAAAAGGACGCGACGACCCATCACGTGTCGGTGTTGTGTGTCGGTTTGGTAGACCAGCCCCCCTCCTCTATCCCGTTTTCCCTCCGCGGAAGAGGGAAGAACACAGACAGCAGACAGTAGGCAGAGTAGAGGCAACAGACAGTACGCACCAGACAGCAGAGCACGTCGTGCGAAGTGAACTATACTGCTGTGTTCTTACCTCGTATGTATGTGTGCTCTTACCTCTACGTAGAACTCTACTCTGTAAAAAAATATTTTAATCTAAACTAGCGGTACGGCCACATGTACGCCATTGGTGCTAGCCCTGAATTCCCCATTGTACGAAGCATTTTTTTTTTTTTTTTTGTCTATCCCATTTATTATCTTCGCACTTCCGTCTTTCTCCCTCCCTAGTTGTAACTCAGATCCGGGGTCACAAAGTAGGCTCCTCTCCCTCCTCCCCCACTACGGTTCTTGCCTTCCATTTTGATCGCGAAAGCATTTCAGCACTACTTTCTTCCCTCGTCAACTCTCGTCGAATTTTGCTTACCCACGCTATAATATGCGCTCTCGACAGTCGGTGTCATTTGAGAATAAAAACCTCCATGGGGAGAATCGAACCCTCGACATCCGGCCCTACAGGCTTCGTGGCTACCAGTTAGACCACCGGGGCGACCGGTTGCATATCTATCTATTATATATAGTTCGTCTGATGCCCAAAAAACAATACTTTAATCAAGTGATCTTTGATGCCCACTTTATCATAGCAACTTAGAATGGAGGAAAAGCAAACAAAAAAAACATCCATTTTTTTCTCCAACACATTCAAAGCACGCTTCTCCCTACGCCGGCATGCCCGGCACCGTCTTATTACGTCGCAGGCTGGCATACTGTAGTACAACTCGCACGTGCGCCGTGCTTGTCGCCATGGCCACAGCGATTCGCGGCTGCTCTACGTACGAGTATTGCAGCAGTGCGGTAGATTGTATCGTCCATCCTCGCTTTGGTCGCCTACTCGTATCGTATTCCACCGCATACCAGGTACCAGGTAGCAGGTACCAGAGAGCACCAACAACTGTCCTCAAGTCAAGCATAGCCGCCGCCACCACCACCACCACCACCACCAGCTGAGCACCAGTAGCAGCAGAAACGTGTCGCTGCTGTCGGTGGTGGTGGTTGTGTTTGCTGGTTTTGGTTTTGCAACAAATCTCGATCACTCTCCAAGGGATGGCAAGAAATAGACCATTTTGTCGAATGCGGCGCAAAATATGATACCAGGTATCACATATACCAGGCTAGTAGGTGCCGCGAGACACAATCATAGTCTTCGTCGATACACCACGTTCAGCGATGCTTAGGTGGCATGCTCATGTGGCATTCTCATGAGCCTGCATCATGTTGTCATCATGCTGTCTGTGCACGTACGTACGTACGTACGTACATAAAATGTGCCTGTTGTATATACGTATGTACGAAAAAGGCTGCTGCAGCAGTACGTATTTATTTCTATCATACGTACGTACGTATTAGAGTACTGATGGCCTAAATACTCGGAGTACTTGAAGTATGAGCCGTACTGAAGGCCCAAATACTCCGAGTACTGGGAGTATGAGCAGTACTTATCCTCGAGTACAAGCAGTACTGGAGTAAAAACATCTAAACTACTCGGAGTACTCCCGAATATCGAGAGTATTGGACACCGAAATACTGCGAGTACACAAAGTACCTAAAATATGTTTTTCTCGAAAATACTCTAATTATATTCATAGACCATTTTGTCGAATGCGGCGCAATATCGTAATGTGATACCAGTATCATACATACCAGGCTAGTAGGTGCCGCGAGACACAATCATAGTACTTCGTCGATACACCACGTTCAGCGATGCTTAGGTGAATGCTCATGTGGCATTCTCATGAGCCTGCATCATGTTGTCATCATGCTGTCTGTGCACGCACGTACGTACGTACGTACATAAAATGTGCCTGTTGTATATACGCAAACGTACGTATGTACGAAAAAGGCTGCTACAGCAGTACGTATTTTTTTCTATAATACGTACGTACGTATTAGAGTACTGATTGCCTAAATACTCGGAGTACTTGAAGTATGAGCCGTACTGAAGGCCCAAATACTCCGAGTACTGGGAGTATGAGCAGTACTTATCCTCGAGTACAAGCAGTACTGGAGTAAAAACATCTAAATACTCGGAGTACTCCCGAATATCGAGAGTATTGGACACCGAAATACTGCGAGTACACAAAGTACCTAAAATATGTTTTTCTCGAAAATACTCTAATTATACTCCGAGGTAATGGGAGCATCTATCTGTGAATTTTGAAATGCTATAAACGCCAGTCGCATGCTTCCCAGAACCTGGGAGGAATGACGGCCGAGTCTTTAAAATGATGCAAAATGCTCCTTACGTACTTCACACTCCGAGTATATACTCCGAGTATCGAGTATACATTTCGTACTCCGAGTACTGAAGAGTATTAGAGTACTGGCGGCCTGAATACTCGGAGTACCTTGAGTATGAGCAGTACTGAAGCCCCAAATACTCGGGAGTAAAAGGAGTACCCGCAGTATCGGACCCCGAAATACTCCGAGTACAAGCAGTATCGAGAGTGTTCATACCCGAAATACTCCGAATACGAGCAGTATCCCGGAGTATCGAACCCCGAAATACTCCGAGTAGACGAAGTACCTGAAGTATTGTATCTCCAATACTCCTTACTTTACTCCAAGGTACTCGGAGCATCTGTGGAATATTCGCAGTCTATTTGTTTCCTATTTATTCCTACATATTATTTTTAATGTAAACCTTTATCATCTCCATTACTACTTGCTTTATGGCCCTACCGCCGTGGGGGCGGGAGGGCCTCTTATTCCCTAGTATATATATATATATTAAAAAAAAAAAAACAGCTGTGAGCTCGAGGATTTCGTCGAAGCTCATCTTTGCTAGCTGAGTGTAATACTTCGATCGCGCGTACTTGTATGTATGGCCTTCCTGAAAGATTAGATTCACAAGGAAAATAAAACCACGGGGGGGGCAGGGAGGGGTGTCAAGCAGTGGTTTTTCATCAAGTGTAAAATGTTTATTAGTTGTTGTAGAATACGAATTCGCGCATAATCCCGCTTTCTTTGCAGAGTAGTGCTCGTATTGTAGAATCGATATGAATTTGTGTTTCGCGTAAACGAAAAAAAATAATGTGGTTTGCCAGTCACCAGTTTGCGATCCACGACAATTAACTGACGATGTGCAGGCGGTGAAGTGCGCGAACGAAATGCACAGTATCGTATGATGTACGTACATAAGTAAAAGTACAAGGTCCAAAGTTCCCCTTCGGAGGCGTTCGGACGTGGGGTGGCGCAAGGTAAAATCCGATGATGTTTTGTGTAGTTGAAAAAAACGAAAGGCCTGCCAACCGTTGGAAACGTGGAGCGTATATACAGCCCAAAAAACAAAAGGCATAACGACCAGCGAAAGGAAGACGGTACATATATACCTGGTATATATATACTTCGTATGCATATACGTATACGTATTGTATGTACTTAGACGTGCCGTGACTTTTTTTTTAGTATGATACCAGGTAAGTGTTTTCTACCTCTGATAATATTTATTTAGCTCATCGTATTATACGGCGCAATCCTGTCCCGCGCCCGTATAAAATTGTCCTGTTGACCCTGGTACTATCATCCGGGGGAGTCACCAACATATTATGCCCTTGCGTCGTAATATACGCGCGACCGAAGCATTACACGCAGCTTTTGCAAAGGAAAAAAATGAGCTTCGAACAAACAAACGATCTTAATACTGTAGTTAACGTTTTGTTCCAATTTTATAAAAGCATAAAGCCCCTGCAGACGGCCCCACGTGGTAGCCCACGTAATCCTACATTTTGGTGGATAACTAATGTCGCTAAAAAAAGGGTGTTCCGTTGCTACGTATACTTTGACTGTTCGAGGATTGAACCACTAGCGTATTACCTGTAAGTACATGCACCGTTGAATTTTAGGGACTTGCTCAGGTTTGCTATGGACAACAACACGGTGAGAGTACTTCAAGGCCTTGGTGATTTTTGTACGCAGTTATGCACTCGTATCTAATACGGAAAGTATCCCGTAGTTTTGCACCTGAAGTACAACGCCAACATACTAAATAAGAATCCTGGTCGCGTACGTAGTAAGTGTGTGTCACCCGCTTGCTTGGTCAATTTTAGTTTCATGATGGGCGGATGTAGGGCTCCGTTGACTTTACGTCCGTTTCCCGCACGAGCACTTCCAGCCAAGAACCAAGGAATGAGCCGGACATACCCAACATACATACGCAAGCTACTAGTAGGCATCTTCCGAGTTTACAAAGACAGCAGTAGAGCAGCGTCATTTTGTTTGGAGCTTGTGTATTCATGTTCGTGGTAGTTGCGGAGCCAGGCCATTGAATCCAGCCTTTGCACTTACCACCTACTGTAGTTGAGGTGGATCTCGATTAGAACTGTTATTGTATCAAGTGCACCGCTCGGTATTCCGGTTGCAGTAAAGCTCACGAATCGCCGGGTCCTTCTTCTACCATTTATTTACAGGTGGACACAGTGTGTATTGGCCTGATATTATATCAAGAAGAACAGACTGCTCACCTTGGCCGCACGGCTTGCAACCACATACACGTCACATCAATACTTTAGCCACACTAACCCGGGCCTCAAGTCCTGAGCTGGATATCTGCTGTCCTGCAACACATTTAGGGAGCTTACATGGCATGGCACATGGCTTGCGTGTTCGTTGCGAAAATGAAACAACTAGTAATAGGCTCCAAACTAATGTGAACAAAATCTTCAATCGCTTGTAAAAATTGTGTTAGTATCGCAATCGAATGAGTAACATTCGCGTTGTTAGTCTCCGGTCTTACTAAAAAAATTGCAAGTCTTTGTAGTTCCTCGTTGTCTTCAATGATACACAGATGCTCCGAGTACCTTGGAGTAAAGTAAGGGTTCGATACTCCGGAATACTGCTCGTACTCGGAGTATTTCGGGTACCAGAAATGATTTTTCAACACCTTCGCAGGCTTTCCCCCCCGGGGACGCTAAAAAATGTCCCCTATTATCTCAACGAGCCCTTGGTCAATTTTCAAGAGGGATCTAGTGATATTGGCCGATTTAGCAGGCTCGAATTTCCAATGGATGGCCAACTCAGGCCAATAGGCCCTGTTTCGATTATTTTATCGAAACCGGGTAAAAAATACGAAACAGGCGGCCTGTTTCGATTTTTTTATCGAAACAGGATGAAAAAATCGAAACAGGGTCCGTTGGCCATCCGTTGGAATTTCGAGCCTGCAAAATCGGCCAATACCACTAGATTCCTCTCGAAAATTGACCGATGGCTCGTTGAGATAGTAGGGGACGTTTTTTTGCGTCCCCGGGAGAAAAAGCCTGCGAAGGTGTTGAAAACTCCTGTTTTGGATTCCGATCCCATAAGAGTCGGCCTTAGAAGGGTCAATGGTCAATTCCACGTTGATCCGTGTTACGTAACATTTTAGTCCACGTTTCTACCACATTGGCGTCGTCGGCAGGACATGGTGCTTTCAGCAGGCGAGGTCGCTGGTTCGATCCTCGGCATCATTCCCCTAAAAAAGGAATTTTCCATGTTCAAGAATCTGTAAAATCTCCCACTAAAACTAATACAATAACGATGAGAGCAAAGGGTTGCGTATACTGACTCCAATACCGAGAAATCGGGAGGGAAATTTGGAGGCAGAATCTCATTGGTGTTCCTGACATAGTCTAGGAGACATATGTCAGGTTTAGTGTGGGAGAGTGTGGTGGAATTGGGGCTTAGAAGGGTCAATTCCACGTTGATCCGTGTTACGTAACATTTTAGTCCACGTTTCTACCACATCACTCAGTACTCAGTGCTCGGCGTGTTTGCGTGCTGATCTGCTCGGTGCGTGCTGCTGTCCTCGGCGTGTCGCACACACCCCACCTCTGTTGCTGATACTCCGCCGAGGCGCATGGTGTGTGCTAGACTGTCGAGGCGTGCAAAAACTGTCGCGACGCCGCTGCTGTACGCCAAGAACGGGCTTTGAGGGTCGAGGGGAGTCCCCGTGACAACGACTTAGGATAGATCTATCCTAAGTCGTCTTCAGGATTACTAGTCGAGGGGACAAGGGGGTACCCGTGGTGTGATTTGAGGGGTCACTTTTCTGTCACGCCTATTATCTTGAAAATCGGGCATCACTTTTGGGATTATGCTTTCTGAGTCTCCGGTCCAAGGACCGGAGAAATTGCATCCATGATATGGCGTAAAATATCATCAGAATGTCTATGGCTGGGCACTGGCACAGTATGTACTGGCAGTATTAATCTACTGGCAGGAGTAACCTACTGATTGGCCCGGCCAGTATATTCGCCAGTAGGTATTATGTTACGTACATCCAGGGAACACGTCATATTATCGTACGGAAACCCACTAAATGCGTTTCGGGAGGAGAGAGGAGAGGCTAGAGACAGTATACTGCTGCAATCCAGTATACTAATTGATACTGACCACAGTATAATCGCTACTGACTGATTCAACCAGTGCCCAGCCCTAAAAATATTCGTACACAACGCGACCAGTTCCAAAACACATGGTATGTAACCAGTACCCGAGGATTGTCTGTTTCTGAGAGCTCCATCTTTCCCTTCAGCCTCCGAATACAAGATAAATAGGATCAAAAACAAAAACAAAATAAACAGCCAGCAGCCACGAAAACGTACAACAAAAAAACATAGGGGTTTCCAACAGGTGGGGACAAACTCGGCCAACGCATCACGCAACAACGGACACTGACTACCAGGTACTGTAATTCGGCCGCGCTCACTCTTTGTGTGGCTGCTGCTGCTTCTGCTGTCTTTCTTACACATTGATTGCTAGGCAGACTAGGGTGGACCATTCTTTCCATCCACAACGACATCCATCCAGCACCCCCACCCAGGGTCCGTATGTTTTCTTCTTTCTAGAGGGGTTCACGTACCGCGACCGTAACCAAAACAACAAGCCACGAGACACAGAGGACGCTACAACACCCAAGAAGAAAAGAAGGGACGAGCAAACATGAAGTCATACAAAACCGAACGTACTGGTTACGAAAAAGCGGCAATAACTAGGCAAGAGAGAAGAAAGGAAGAGGAGACTCGGGAGCAGGCGAAAACAAAAGAAGGAAGTTTTCGTAAAAGGTTTTATAGACGAGGCGACTGCAGTACATGCCGTACACCGTACTGTACGGAACGGTAGAATACGCAGGGAGAGAAACACAAACAAGGAGGAGAAATAAACGAATCAAAAATCAAAAGAAAACCTCCACCAACACCAACAACAACCACCACCTACAACAGGAACAACAGCGCCAAATAAGCACGGGTCGACGCCGGGAACCGCACCCTCGGTCCCACAATAACAGGTGTTCGTGAAACTGGAATCTTACCATGCACGGCCGTTTCAAGTCTCGTATTCATGGTAAAAATGGTTCGTAGAGGCGGGGGGGGGGAAGTTCCCCGCCGACATACTACAACAGCTGCTGCCTTATTGTAGAATACGATACCAACACCAAGACGAGACACGGCACATAGCATGCGCGATATATGATGTGCCAGGTGTAAGTACAGCAGTACAGTTGTGTATTCATGCGTGGGCACGGTGCACCCACTACGGCACACAGGCCACGGCGGAGAACCACCCCGTCACGCTATTGGCTGCCCAGAGTTGCCGTCTGGAGTGTGCTGTCTGTATCCAGCACCGCAGTGGCCCGGAAACTGCCACAGGTACAGCTACACTGCCGGAAATGCTGCCTATATCAGATCTTTCTATTTGTAGTACAGTAGGCAGCCCCTTTTAAGGGACCCTATGTAATGCGTTCGGGGTTGGTGGTCCCTTACATACCGACGTTCCGTATCAGAGTTGGTACTGGTCCCTAATAATCTACAGTGGGCTAAAATGGTGCGCAGAAATTTGAGGTCCCTAATATACGTACCGTTCTCTCTTATCGCGGGGCTCCTTAAACAGGGGCTACCCACTGTATATAATAGCAATAGCACAATAAAAAATAGTCCTATTAATAGAAAAACGTCCGAAGTTCTCTGCTCGAACTACCCCCAGCACATGCAGTGAAAAAAACAGGAGAGCGTGGCATAGCACGCGCTGATACAACTCTCTTAACAGTTTATTAGCTCCCAAGCTACACCACAACCGCCTTACAAAAAAAAACACCAATCGGACCTGTCGTCACCTACTCACCACGCCAAATAAACCTCTCGACATCGAAGGCAACCCCAGTAAATGCTCGCAGTCTGAAACTGCCGGAACATCTCAAAACAAACAAAAGTTGAAAATTACGTTAAAAATATTCTACGAGTATCGAAGGCCAGCAGCTGCCTTTTATGTCGCCAAGGAAAAAAAAAATGGCGAGCTGCTGCCTGCTGCTCTCGAGCGCGAGGCCGGTCTCACCCGGCCGCACGCTTTCCCAGTCCCCCGCCCCCTCTCTTCGCGCAAAGAAGGCAAAAGGTCCCCCGGTTCCAGCCTACAGTAGAAATAAAACAAACTATCACGAGAAGGGTCCACACCTAGGACAGATGATGAATTCCCACTTCGTGGTGTATAAGCAGCAGGCCTTTCAAGGCAGATGTATTCCCTATCTTGTATATCTAGCTCATGTTGCCCGGGTGGGACCCGTGCAATCCGCATGATCTACAGTGGCACATGAATCCTGGGTTGGGTCTGTACTACGACGGTATACAGATCCTGCACAACTTCTCACAACGGCAGGTGAGGAACTACATGATCTGTACTGTACAGATAGATCATGATCTGTCTTCCCGAGGTATAGAAGGCTCCTAACAAGAATTTTCCCGCCTGTCGGGGATTCACCCATTAGTTACTACATCTGCGTTGTCGAACCTGGCAATATAGTCCCTGGGTGTTCACCGCCTCTACCCAGGCAGCGTTTGCCAGGTTTCCACGACGGTGGCGTTTTGCCTCCGCCACGCATACAGATCGAGGCCGCCCGTACGTACTTCGTACCAGGTACGCACGTCATGTACTAGTTGGGTTGGATGCACCGTCATTGTCCCAACTCTGTACCACTGTAACGAACGCATCACTCCTTGGGGGTGAATCAAGCTCAAGCTGCAGGAGAGACCCCCCTTGTCTGAGGCAAGCAGCGAATGAGCACGCCCCCCGCCCCACCTCGCTCTTGCCGAGGGCAAGCCCTTGGGTATCTATGTGAGGGGAGGACCATCTGTCGACTCAACGTCTGTGGCGCTGTCTTTAAGAGCGTAACGTCACCAGTAATGTACACGGCACCGCTTGAGGCTCTTCAATCTGTTGTATGTCAGCATCTCTTCCCGTTGCTCCGAGGTATTCTCCCAGCTTTTGAACACGCTGTACCGCTTCAGCTTGGAAACCCCGTATACCTGTTGCATCAGAAGAAAATTGACGTCAGTGTCCATCCATTGGCGAGACAACGTGTTGGGAGGTTGGAGCTCAGTAGGAAACGTGGAAAACATTTTCAGAACGACCCACGCAATGCTATCTACGCGGCGTGCAGTCGAGGGCGAAAAGCAGAGAGCGACAGGACTAGGACAATCGGGGCAAGAGAGGAGAGCTGGAGAGACAGCTAGCCATACATAATATTGAGGTGCAGCAAGCGTAATCGGCGTGTAGTCAAGGCTCTGGGTTGTGGTGTCAGGTGACAAGCCGCGTATTTTGTGGGGAAACGGGCTGGCAAGTTTATGGCACGGCGTACGAAGCAAAACAACCCCTTCTCTCCCAAAAACGGCCGATACATACCATGGTGTGCCGCCGAGCTTCTGCAAGCTGCCGCAGGGTCCCGCTGCAACCCAAGGCGCCGAAGACCCACTCCGCGCTAGAGTGAAACCCGACGAAGGTCTTCAGCGTCGACTGCGCCAAGGCCAGCCCATCAGCGCACATCATCGTCTGCAGGTCTTGGCCCATCGTACGGTTCTGTTTCGAACGGACCGCAGGGGTTGGCTGGTTATTGCTGAGGTGCGCAAACTGCAGTGAAGGTTTTCGAAGGAGAAACCTCGACAAATACATACGCCAGGGGTGGCACGCCAAAAAACATAATCCGACACCCCACTACACATTTTCGAGACCCAAACGAACGGGGGGGGGGGGGGGGGTACTCATTTGTTGCTTGCGTTATACTAGTAATTTGACCATAGGCCACGCACCCCTTTCGGGACGGAGCTCCGTCCCTACTCCTAATAGAGACACCTTCAACAGTTGGGCGGTCATTACGCTGTTTCCAATGTACTACATAGAAATGTTTTGCTACTCTTATCCCCTTCCTGTTTCGTCGCCTGTGGCCACCATCCATCTCCTAGGATAGCGATCGTTTTCTCGCTACTATCTATTACGGGGGACCATAGTAAATATGACCTACGGTAACACAAAAAAATAGACATTTTCCTGTTTTTACGAACAATTTTTGGTCCTATTTACTATGGCCCCTCGTAATAGTGTATCAAACTTCTCCATGTCGGCTATACTAAAACCACGGTAGGCCGCAAAAAAGTATTGGAAACTACAGAGTCACAAACGGGTGTTTTTTTTTTTACGATAATGCTCTTAGCCTCTTTCGTACCTGTATATGAATCCAACTACAGGTAGTATGTATCTAAAACGGGAGGGCGGTTTTAAAGGCGTTTAAGATAGTGCTGGTGTCTGGTGTCGACTCCCATGCTGAATTTGAAGCACGCGCACAAAAAGAAGGACATAAAACAAGAAACAAAACGATAGTAGTAGCTGTGTTTCCCCGCATGTCGCATCTGGGTAGACGCAACACTGCGAATGAAAGTGGACCCCGACGCTGTCCACACTGCCCTCTCTGTTGGCCTGGCTGAATGTTGTCCAAAAGTTGCCATCGCTGATATTGTCACACACACGATCGACCGCCAGTATGTCGACGCAGCTGTTGCACATAAACGATTGTACGTGGTTTGTTGAGTAATTCTGTGAATGCTAACGTAGCCGACCTTCATGTACGATTTTCGTTTCATCGATCGTTTTTTTCCACCACGATGCTTCATACCAGCTACGTATAGTAGCGCTGCTGTACCGAATAATTCTACACCCAGGCTCAAAACGTTGATGAATACGCGTGTTGCTATCCCGCCTCGCTCAGGTTCGTTGCGCAGACATGGACGCTGCCTACCGCTGTGCAACCCCAAAGGTACTGCAGTAGCACCTGCAAACTGACCGTCATATCCGTGTAAAAATGTGCAGATCTCCTCCACGAAGGCGTCAACCGTTCAATGATCTACATTAGTTGGACCGGCCATGACCGCGGCTAGCCATGAGCGGTCATGACCACGGTCAGCCATGAGCGGCTATGACCACCCATGACCGCGCCCATGGCCGCTCCTCATGGCCGCAGCCATGGTCGCCCATAGCCGCACATGAACGCGATCATGACCGCTCATGGCTGGCCGCGGTCATGACCGTTCACGACCGCGGCCACGAACGGCCATTGGACCGCTCATGTCAGCGGACATCGCCTGATAGTCAATATACCTACGAGCTGGGCCAGCCATAAAACGGATTTTCTGTTGCGAGCTTCTAGCGCCGCCAATTTTGCGAGTTTAGACATAGAAATTTGGCAGAGATGATCCTGACATATTATTGGAGATGCAAAAAAAAACAGTATATGAACTTTTCTTAACTTTTAAAAAAACCGACTCGATTTCGCCGAGATATCCGCGAAAACCCAAAAGTACCAAAAAATCTATTTTTTTACCAGATTTCGACGCTAATTTCACATGACAGCAAAAAAAATCGCCATTCCCGATCAAGCTGAAATTTGGTGTAGACAATGCTTGAGACACAAGGAGACGATCGATGCAAGTTGCATTGCCCAATTCATCACCCATCAAGAGATATAACAAAAAAACGATTCTATACTGAAAACAAGTAATTACGAAAACGGCAGTTTTACTGCGATGCCCCGCTCAATTTTTCACTTTTCGAACTGATTTTTTTACCACGTATTTGAAACACACATGCGAATGTACTCCGTGTCATCCCTCATTTTTCTTTCTTTTTTCGGACTAGTTATGACCACTCTTTCATTTTTACGGATCGTTGGATCGGTCATATATCCTGAGGGAGAAAAAAAAAAGAAAAGGGATGACATCGAAAAGGTTGATTGATACTTAAGGAAACCGTGTAAAAAAATCACGTCAAAACACGCATTATTGAGCGGGGCATAGCCGATTGACTGTTCTAGCAGAGTCTTGGCTGGTCCAGCTCGTAAGGCAACTATTTGCGCACTCTAGGTTGTAAAACACTATTGATGGTGAATGGCATTCCAACGATATTGGGGTAATGAGCATACTACTACGAAGTCATACTAATAGTCAGTCGGAAACATTTGCCTCATAAGGCAAAAAAAAAAAGCTACGTACCTACCCCTATCGTAGCACGCCTCCACTATACCACTCTGTCCTGAAATATAAGCACCGTTTTGATATAATAGTAATGTGCAAAAGGTGCTTATATTTAGGGACAGAGTGGCATATAGCATCAGCCGCACGAAAAAAGCCCAGGGTTGCTACGTATAGGGAAACAGGTAGGATGTGTCCCAGATGGACCGCAAAGAGCTGCGCGACATCCACACACACACAGCATGGCGACACTCGAAGGGCTGCCACGCTGTTCCTACAAGGTTGAGAAACTCGGCTCCTTCTCATTTTCAGCGGGGTAACCCACTTTTAACACCATCCTTTTTTTTCAAGACTTTTTCGGGAAAATAAGACCAGGTAATTTTTTTTTTGTCACGAAAAAACAAACAAACTTGGAATTAGTCGTATGATCAGCAGTAAAATAAAATACCATGTTTTAGCTATAAGACCACTAGTGTGTTGGCTTGTCACGTGGTGGTCTTGAAACGGATACCCCACTGCATTTGGTCGCCTTGCATGGGTTTCCCCCAAAAGGGCTCGTAATATGTGGCCGTGGTCGCACTGCTACCACGGGAAAAAACACATGTTGAGAATCTCTTATTTTGGGCCAGACTGCAATTCTTATGTATATAAGACTGGGTGTGTTACCACACTATTTTCAGTACAAAGAGGTCGTAGCATTACTATTATTTCTCCCCAAAAATTTCAGTCTTAAAAATTCTTAATTATCAGATTATTAACATCTGTCGCGTACTTGTATGATTCCTTCAGACCAACGTACCGTGTGAATATGGACGTTATCCATAAGCTCTCCGTTCGTTTTCTTCTCCTGCAGGGCGGCCACGACGGGGTTGAGGCTCTCCGGGCTATCGGCATAGGTCACGACGTCGATGCGATCCCACGCCTGGTGTTGCATCACATGCGTGTAGAACTGCAGCGGCGGCTGTTTTACCACGATCCCGGACAAAAATGTCAAAACACAGCAGGGCAAGCAAAAGCGCACAAAACAACGCAGACGACAACAACGAAAAAAATGAGAGCGAACAAAGAATGTCGATATCATACGACTCAAGCGGTCCACGCACAACTTGCTTGCATATCCTCCTCGCAGTTCGTCGCTCACAAAAATTACGTATGGCTCCCCCGTCCTGTCGCATGCGTAAAAATATAACACATCTCTTGGATAACAAATCTCAATGCCATTTCGGAAGTTTCTACGCCAATTTTTGTCTCTTCGCATGTCTTGTGCGGGACCTTGGGGTTCGAATACGTTGCAACCCAATGCTTGGGATGCCATTTTTATCCACTTCGTGTCCATCCCCCACTCGCGTTGAAAATCACTTCCTTTAGCGAGAGTATCGTGTTGGGCTCGGCTCGGCCCGGCCCGGCCCGGCCCGGCCCGGCTCTAAATATTCCGTGGCCTCTCCCCAACGAAAATCTAACAAAGATAAACAAGTCGGCGCACGACATTATTTTCGCTTGATTTTTTCATGAGGTATTTTTCCACTCCAGAGTTATTAGAGCCTGTGCAGTGACCACGGAATCGATTATGGTGACGAGTCAGCATCAGCAACAGCAGCAACAACGACAACAACAACGGCAAAAAAAGAAAAAAACAGCGACATTTGTCAGCGGCTGTCTGGTCCAGTAGG
Organism: Saccharina japonica; assembly: GCA_008828725.1. Classification (NCBI taxonomy): domain Eukaryota; class Phaeophyceae; order Laminariales; family Laminariaceae; genus Saccharina; species Saccharina japonica. The sequence continues at coordinate 107,654 of MEHQ01002471.1, forward strand.
GTGGAGGAAAATTGGGGTAACAGGCGGTCTTGTCTGGATTACCAAAAACGCAAACGTGAGGCGGCGTAAGAGTATCCACTGACTGCTTGGTATGGCCTGGTGTATGTAACCTGTCACACTCTATCAAAGCAAGCAAGCACAACTTCAACACGGCCGGTCTAATCTGAAAGTCTTTGGTGCTTTGAAAAAATGACTGGCATCAACGCCAGTATCGGTCGCGCGTTTTGTCGTGTCAACATCAAAATCGCGGCAGAGTTTTACAAAACGTCGTCTCGTCAACATCCAACGTGCGGCATGGCTTACATACAGGATGTGGGCACGTGCGAAGATTTTGCGTGTGTATGTACTATGTTGCAGGGGGAGTTATATCGAGTTCTGCGGGGAGATTCCATTCCATCACTCGCTTCACGACTCGTACTCGTATATCTGAAGCGCGATGCGTGGCGTAAATCATAATAAACAAACTAGAAACATTTCCACTTCATCTCATCGTTTCAGGGCCGGTGGCAAGGCAAAGCTGTTTAATATATACATATATGTAGCGAAAAACAAAACTACGTGGCAGAAGTGTTTTCATACGAGCATCTCTGTCTCAAGATCTGCTACATCTACGCCAGCAAGAACCGTACCGTGCAAAGCTAACCCCTTGACCACTGCCAAAAATGTTCCTACTCTAATTCCAATAATTTTCCTCCCACAACCACGGGCACACTTCTAAAGGGGTCAACTTACGGCCCCACTACTGGTATATATAGAATGCAGCGTTCTTGAGGAAAGCACACAACGCGCACGGTTTTCATATATGAGGTTTGGACCCAGTTGCCCCCCCCCCCCCCCCCCCCCCCCACTCTCCCCCGCTCGTCTGCGATATTATCCCCGCTTCCCAAAAAGGAAGAAAGTATATATTCCCCGCACTTTCTCTCTCTCACCTGTCCGTAGCTCGTCAACGTGGAATACTCGAATATGTCCCCGGACCGGATGTGAATCACCAGGTTACCCGCGCCTCTACTTCCCCCCTCCCTATTCTCCTGCAGCATATCGACTGCCCCTCCTGCCGCCCCCGCCCCCCCCTCCTCTAGCTCACCACCCCTGCTCTCATTCCGGTCTCTCGCCCCTTCTTCAGGCGCGTGGCATATGTCGATATCCTGCGGGAAATAATAAGCAGCCTCGCATCCGATGAGTCGCGGTACCTTCGCCATGCATTCCCTGATTTTCGGGATATAAAATGCGTGGCCCGGGGTTTCCACTGGAATTTACCGAGCGAACGATCGGATGCGGAAGAGCGGGGACGGGTAGGTGAGTTGAAGCTTACTACTGTAGGAAGACGGAATCGACACAGGTTTTTTCAACACCTTGGCTGGCGTTTTCTCCCCGGGACGCTGCAAAATGTTCTCTGCTCTCTCAACGAGCTATTGGTCAATCTTCAATCTCCGAGATGAATTTATAGTTATTGGTCGTGGGACTGGCCGGTTTTGCAGGCTCGAACTTTTCTAACGGGTGGTCAACTGGCGCAGTTTCGTTTTGTCGTCCAAATTCGGGTCAATTGTACGAAAAAGGTGCCTGCTTTGTACAATTCACCCCAATACGAACAACAAAAAGAAACTGGGACAGTTGGCCATCCGATGGCTTTTCGATCCCGCAAAATCGTGCAATCACACTATTAATAGGTTCATCTCGAACGATTGACCAATAGCTCGATCAGAGAGTAGGGGACAACATTTAACATAACCGGGAGAAAAAGCCTTCGAAGGCGTTGAAAACTCCTGTTTCGATTTCGTCTACCATAACAGCCGGCCTTAAGCACAAGGAGGGATCGGGACGGCACGATATCCAGCAGTGTGTACGACTTGGTCCAGCTTCGGCGCAATGGTTAATTTGTGGTCCACACCAACTCCTCACTCACTACATGTTTGCGATGCTGTGGTGATCGATACTGGCCTACGGAGGTTTGGGGTTTTGTGTGTGGCGAGGCATTATTGATCTGAGGTGTTCCTTGGATGCTTGCTCGGCGTGGGTTTGGCTTTGCCCTTCGGGGCTAGTCCGAGATACTACCGCGATACGATACGATCCGGGTGCCTGATACAACAATACTGCCCGTATGCATGTGTGGGTGCAGCCTGTGACATCAAGATACGGCTTACTCCTGTATGGTGTGTGTGTGGAGCCTGTGACAGCTCAGGTACGGCTCCTGTGTGCGTGTCACTTTCTTCTTTACGCCATAACGGCGGGCCGCGCGTGGTGATAGGACACGTTCGACAGCAGCGTTTAACAAGCACTACAGCCTTCATTCCGACAAATGTCCAGGCCTATACGTAGGGATTAAAAGTCAAGTTAGCAGTATTCCAACCACTTTGTCAAAAAGCATGGGCCAAGGTCTATTATACAGCCGTCACGGCAATCGACGCTTGGGAGCATACCACGCCTCATCATCCACATCGCTGATATTTTATGTACGCCCTGAATCCCTTTATAACTACGCCTCCATTTTGGGGTACAAAGTACTTGGATTTAGTGTAGGGGTCATTTGTTTCACTATTGTGGGGGAACAAAGTAATCAGAACCAAAAATGGTGTGTAAACATAGGGAGATCACATGGTTTTTGGGTTCTAATTACTGTGGCCCCCCACGTAATAGCACAAGGGTTAACTCGCCCTTGTTGGGACCCAAACTTAGAGACCGGAAAAAAGTAGGGCATGACAACATTTAGAGAACCGGAACTACTGTTATACGTACTGCTGTACACTCTGCAAGGAACAGAGTGCCACACACGCTAGCAGCATGATGCTTTACTCGTAGTGTTTGTAGATCGCTTACTACCCTGGAGGGTTACGCAACGAGGCCGCGTTTAAAAAAAACAAAACGGTATGATACATGCCCCGCCCCCCCCCAAAGGGTTTCAAAAACGTTTAGACCGCACAAAAAAACGATAAAAAACATTGTTTCCGTTAAAAAAAGCAGGTACATATATACCAGGTGTATTACGGACCACAACAGCAACGCCAACAATCACAACCGGAAACTGGTATAAAAATACGGTAGATAAATACGTTAACGTCTTTGTATCGGAGTGCCCATGCCGTGTTACACACACGCAAAAGCCTAAGCGGCCGTCCCCTGTTTTATCTCACGTTCCTCCATCCGGAATGCGCTCTTCCCTTCCCAGGTGATGTCCGACACGCACGTGCTCGAGTCAAAGCCCTTCACGTCCGGGGCGCTGGAGAAGTCGAACCACCGGGGGCCGGGGGTGCCTTGGCCGAAGATCCCCGGAGCGACGACGTCGTCCTTGGGAGGCAGGGCAACCTTCACGCGACGGCCGGACAAGCAAAAGTGTAGCCCCCGCGAGGATTCCCGATCGGGTTTTTTATCGGGGTTTACTAAAGCTCTTTCTTGGGACTTCAAAGGGGAGAACAAGTTGACGGGACTACTTGTACAATCATCAATTTCACGAAAGCAACGCGGGCAGGACAAAAGCAAACGTGTATATAGCCCCCCCGCCCCCCATGAGAAAACCCGATCGGGTTATACACAACCCTCTTGGAATTTACGAGGGGAAAACTCTCAACCCATTCAGAACTAAAAACAACATCCTACACTAATTACAAGTGGTTTGTCCCCGAATACGTGGGATCAGTTCTTAAGGGGTTGAGATGAAGGAAAAAATATGTGCCGATTGCCGTATCACACGGGTGGTGAGATAATACACCCCCTTGGGGCCTCGAAACCCAGGAATTTTCGAGCCGATTTTGGGGGGGGGCGGGGGAACACACACGACGAAAATGGTGGCTTTCGAAATATCTCGACGAGAAGTTTCCGTAGACGCATGCATCGCTCCGCGTTTCCACCTTCCCCATTTTGAAGAGAAAATAAGCCTAAGACACTCACTCGTCCGAGGGGCTGTGTTGTCTTGACCCATTATAGTATATCGTGTGACACGGCACAACATCAACCAGCCTCACAAGCCAATGCTGGCGAGACAAGCAAACGCGTACCCCCCAGGAGAAACTCGGCCGGGATAGTATATACTTTGTACATATACTACTCTTTGGGCACTTAAGAGGGGAATGTGATGAGGTGCTCTAGGGCTACAGAATGGTTGAGAGATAATCGTACAGGTCCAAAGACTTGTGCCACCCTAGGATTATTATCGTCTACTGAAGTTTCCTTCGTAGGTCAGATAGGCAGTAGCATCGAGGCTTCGTAAACCCATAGGAATGTTCTGAGTATCAGAATATTTCCTTCGTAGGTCAGATAGGCAGTAGCATCGAGGCTTCGTAAACCCATAGGAATGTTCTGAGTATCAGAATATTCCTCAAAGACGAGAGAACCAGTAGAATTAGCTCTCAGAATACAACAAGATTGGTGTTACCCCTTGAACATGATAGGCATTACCCCTTGGACAGGATAGACGATCACTCAGGAATAGCTAAGCATCATGGGAAAGTTCCCTAGGCTATTATAACTACCCGACTAACGGGCTATTAGTGAGGTCAAGGGCTCTGCTGTCCTTAAGCAGAGCCTCGCCCATCCTCTCACTCCTCCGGTCCACTCCTCAAGGCTCTCTATCTCAGCTTAGCCTTTTTAGACTCCCATCATCAGAGGACTAATAATATAAAACAACAGGTCTCGTATACTGAAGAGAAGTTGTGATTCCAAGCCAGCGAAGTTAATCCCTGCGCCCCTTTCATCATATTTCCAGCATCACTACACTTGGTGTCGTCCGTAGGACTGGTGAGAGATACGAGGGGGTCACCGAGAGCAGAAGGGCGTCGCTTTCCTCCAGTTGGCGAAGGAGCAGTTAGCGTTTGGCCATCGCCCCTTGATGGGCGGTGAGGTTCGCACCCATTGCCGTGGCTCTCGGCACGCACCCCGTCGAGCGTGCCGAGGACCACGGCAATACGCAACAAGGTCACCGCCCATCAAGCCGCGATGGCCAAACGCCAATTACTCCTTCGCCAACTGGAGGAAAGCGACGCCCTTCTGCTCTCGGTGACCCCCTCTGTCCCTCCCACCAATCCCACCCACCACACGACTGCAGCTGCACCCATGAGCACAACGGTACAGCCAGCTGCGCCCATGAACCCAACGGTGCAGCCGGCTGCGCCCATGAACGCAACGGTGCAGCACAACTCACTATACCAGCCGGTACCGGGAACACTCGCCCGATGACCCTATTCGTGATGCTTAGGCCTTACTACGAGGTGTGGGGAAATCTGTAGCCTCATTTTGTTGTTTCGAATAGCCGCATCTTCGACCCCCCTTTCTCGGTCTTTTGGGATGAACTTTGTTATCATCCATCGACCATCGTGTGGTCTGCATATACGACTATTCAGGGTGGGCTAATGTGATGAGGTGCTCTAGGGCTACAGAATGGTTGAGAGATAATCGTACAGGTCCAAAGACTTGTGCCACCCTAGGATTATGATCGTCTACTGAAGTTTCCTTTGTAGGTCAGATAGGCAGTAGCATCGAAGCTTCGTAAACCCATAGGAATGTTCTGAGTATCAGAATATTCCTTGAAGACGAGAGAACCCGTAGACTTAGCTCTCAGAATACAACAAGATTGGTGTTACCCCTTGCACATGATAGGCATTACCCCTTGGACAGGATAGACGATCACTCAGGAATAGCTAAGCATCATGGGGAAGTTCCCTAGGCTATTATAACTACCCGACTAACGGGCTATAAGTGAGGTCAAGGGCTCTGCTGTAAGCAGAGCCTCGCCCATCCTCTCACTCCTCCGGTCCACCCCTCAAGGCTCTTTATATCTCAACTTAGCCTTTTCAGTCTCCCATCATCAGAGGACTAGTATAAAACAAGATGTCTCGTATACTGAAGAGAGGCTGGGATGCCAAGCCAGCAAAGTTTATCCCTGCGCCCCTTCCATCATATCTCGAGCATAACTACAGTACAGGAAACTCAAAGTTGATGGAAACCAAATGAGCCGATATCAGCATCAATCAATCTCACGAGCCAACACGGCCTGCTGGGTTGTAGGGGGGGGTACCTGGTAGTTATCGCTGTAATGGTTATAGTATCCAAGGAGTTAATTTCGCGACACGAGCGCGTGATGCCGGGCCGGAGAAAACTAGTCCGCTTCTCCACGCCGTAAAACTGGGAGGGAAGACCATGTGTGATCAGCAGCTCCGGGGGGCCCGGAGACAATATATCGTCTTTGTTAAACGCTGCTGTCGAACGCGTGCTATCACCAAGCGCCCCGCCGTTAGTCCGTAAAGAAGAACATAATACACATGTATGTGAAGCTTGCATCGCTTCACCCTCACACTACATACGAAGTATATAGTATATAGACGAGCGACAAGGGCCCACTGCACACTTTCTTGTTTTTTCTAAAGTAGACTTTTTTTGGGGGGGGGTCACATTTTGTTTTAATAGATACGTACACACGTTGCCCTGGTACACCAAAGAGCACAAGCCAAATAGCAAAGGATCACCCAGCCCCTCTTTCCCTTTCATGAAAAAGGTAATAATAATATTGCTCTCTGGCACAGCTTTGAAGCTTACCTTCTGCCTTGGTACGTACTGCACTTACTTGTAGAGTTGTATACAGAGCTGCGGCTTCCCAGCAAAACGGTCGTCAAATCAACGCGAGGACAAACCAGCGCGTCAGAAAAAGTTCCTCAGAACACAAGACGGGCGACTTTTAGCCAAACTCCCCACTAGTAGGGGTACACGTCCAACATCGCCCTCTCGACCAACAAACCGGCGGGTGCTGTTGCACTCACTAGGCAACACTTAACCCACACCATTGTACGTGTATTCCATGTCAGCACTGCTCGCGCTAGGCTGACAGCCACTCTGCACTACATACCTCTACTGCTCGTACCACTTCGTATTTGTGTAGCCGTTGGAGACCGTTACCGACCAGTCACTAGAGAGCACGTACCGCTTCGTATATATGTAGCCGTTGGAGACCATTGCCGACCAGCCACTACAATAGAGAGCACCACAACAAGGTGCATTTCAATATCAACGAACATGTCGGTACAAGAGCGTTACTAAACGCAGCGAAACCTTTTGTTATATACTACAGCAGCGAAACCGGTTGCAAACCTTCAAACCTTCCGTCAGTTAGAGACAGCACACCTGTGGAAACCAATAGCTTAGAGCCGCCCTCATTGGTTTCGAGCCAAACTGCTTGGGATTAGATAAAACAACATATTGTACACGTCGGACAGATCATCTACAGATAGATCATCTACAGATAGATCACCTACATCCCAACCTGCCGTTCTGAGGTGCTGTGCAGGATCTGTACAGTATACAGATCCAACCCACGAAGAATCTGTGTCCTAGACCATGTAAATTATATGGCTTCCACCCGACAGCATGCGGTATAGTAGATCGAACAGATCAGCAATCTAGAGTATCTGTCCACGAAGATCTGTCACAGGGGACCATAGTAAATAGGACCAACATAATGTACGTAAGAATAGGGAAATGTAAAGTTGTTTTTGTCTACCGTAGGTTCCTATTTACTAGCATTTACTATGGTCCCCCGTAACAGATGGTGTAATCGATGGTCTGTCCGCTGTTCGCAATGTGCAATATTCGCAGTAGCAAAAGGGTTTACACTAACCGCTTGCCAACCGCAACTCCTTGCCGGGGAACAAACTACTGTACATGGAATTAGACAAGGGTTTGTTTTTGGCAGTGGTGAGAAAACATCAGCGGCCGACGTGGAGTGGGTCACTTTAAACAGTGGTAGTAGTAGTAGTTGTTGTTGTTGTTGTTGTTGTTGTTGTTGTTGTGGTAGTAGTAGTAGTAGCAGCAGCAGCAGCAGCAGTAGTACAGCACAGCTAGGGGTGTCAATGAAGGCTGATTATTGCGGTTTACGGCTATAAACATGCCGCGAAATAAAGCTGAAAGGAATAAAAGAAATGTTTAAATGTTTCGCTAATCAACTAATCAGAAGCAGTGAAGTAGCGTCGTCATCAATGACCAAGAGCTCAAGAGCTCAGAAGTGTGCGCCGCTCTCCCTTTGCTTCTATTCGCGCGTGTCTGTGCCTTGTGCTGGTGCTGCTTGTACCTTGTGCACGTTCTGAGCAAGGACGCTTGACAACACAGCCCACAGCCCAAATAATCTGGACATTCCACGCCCGCCTATGTCGTTGATCTCCAGCGCTCGTACATTGCCACTGACCGCACGACATGCCTGGCGGATTTCATCGACATCATCAGCAGCAAGAAGCAGCAGCCCCGCCGAGCGATGATCAGCAGTAACCGCTGCAGCAGCCCACGCCGAGCGCTGGTCAGTAGCAACAGCCCATGCCCGGCGATGATCATCTGCAGCAGGCCATGCTCGGCGACGATCTCGCCCGCGTTGCCGCGCCAGCTGCAGCAGCAGGCAGCGCGTTGCCGCGTCAGCTGCAGCAGCAGCAGCAGCAGCAGCTATGATGGCTGTTGCTCAAACCATTTACCACAAAAAATAATCGTATGTTATATGTACGGTTGAGTATTGAAAATAAAACACTTGGCACATCCAAAACAGTCACTACCATTCTGATTTAGTGGGAGACATGTTTTTTTAGCTCCAAAGTGACAATGTTTGGGAGTAGATTGCTCCTCTGCAACAACGTGGATTTCAATGCGGTTTGATGCCGCGGATAGGATATAACCCGAAGCACGTATTACTGTTTCAGCGTCTTGAAATCAAGGAGACAACTATGACTGCGTGAGAAGAGGTGAAAAGCATGTGGCCTTTTCGGCCATTTCTTTACTTGATTGTTTTAGTATTTTTGAACGCTGTTTAAGTGCTTCAACCACGTGTACGACCAAGTATCAAGAGCAAACTCCAGCCACATGCCGAGAAATCGTCGAACGAAAGCTTAGCGTGTATGTAGTATTCGATCAAGACATTATGAAATTGTGTGTTTCCCGGGGATTCTTTGTTTTATTTGGTTGTCATTTTCGTTACGAAAAAATAAGACAGGATATTGCGACGGAATAACCATCAATCACTAACACCCCTAACAGAAGTAGTAACACTACAGCCAGTAATCTGAATTTTTTTTTCCGGTCGCTCGCCCAACCGCATAGAAATCCTTCAAGGCATATACGCACTAGGGTTTAGAAGGGGCCTCTTCGTTTCAATGGCGGAGTGGCCATAGTCTGGTTTTAGCAGTTCGCCCGAATGGATCACGAAATGTACGATATGAGGTGCAGTTATGAAAAAAAAATACGAACAGTCAACATTATATCCCAGGTAAAACCATTTAAAAATTCGGTCGGTATCCTAGATATAATACTTCGTATACAGTTATAGTATGATATACGAACGTTGATGATATTTTTTGAAGGACCCACCAGCTTCGACTTGCAGCAGTAGCCAAGGACCATGTTCCGATAAGCCATCCTGAAGCGATTACCAGTACGGCCAAACCGCAAGTGCTGTACCGTGACGACGTTTCCGGGGATGGAGACGTTCTGGCCCCTGGATAACGCCTCTTCCTCCTTGCGGATCACGTAGGGGCAAGGGTAGTCGACGGTAGCATCTTGCTGCCCCGGATGGCGACCTGCCCAAGCGCAGCGGCAACAGCAGCAGCAACAACACCAACGTCAACACCACCACCAACAACAGCGGCAGAAGCAATCAAGGGTTGGGTCGTGTATATGTATGTGCTGAGCACGAACGATGTCGACGAGAGTTCACGTTAGCCTCTGCGTCATAAAGGAGGGTACCTATCAATAGGACACCGCGCGGTTCGACCCCTGCCCCCCCCGCACAAAAAATGGACTGTTAACCCCTTTCCGATCGCACTCCCATTATTGGGGACATTTTACCGAGATATACTTGGGTATGTTACTGTGTCGTGGGTAGGCATAAAACGACGAGAGTCGACGAGGGAAGAAAGTGCTGAAATGTTTTCGCGATAAAAATGCAAGGCACGAGGAGAAGAGCCTACTGAGTGGCCACGGATCTGAGTTACGACTAAAGGGGGAGAGAGAAAAGAAGGGCGGAGACAATAAATGGGATGGTGAAAAAAGAAAACAAAAAAAAAACAGTGCGGTACTAAAAAGGCACTAGACATATATAGCCCTTGTATGACGCAAAAAAAATACCGGTTTCTTTCTCGTAGCAACTCTTTTGGATGCAAGTACGAGTATGATATTAATAGTAACAAAATAAACAAAAAACAAAAAAACATCAGCTGTGATGAGATCGCAAATTCCCTCGAAACTCATATTTGCAAGCGGTGTGTGATACTTCGATCGCGCGTTCTACGGAGTGTGCGTGTGGTTTTATAGCGATCTACAAATAAATCCTGACACGGTTTTCGTATCAAAACGAACTTGCTACACCTAGAGTATGTCAAGAGTAGCTAAAAGGCTGTTGTAATATATATGTGTATCTCGTACCTCGTCTCCCTCCGCTGAATAATCCTAGAAATCCCCCGTCTAAGCTGCCGCCCCTGCTATGAATAGACGAGGGCGGGTGTGTGGTTGGGGAGGAGAGAGTTGGCGAAAACGGAGAAGTTTCTTGTATTTCGCGGCCCCGGTTCTGCCCGAGCATTTTACAATGCACTGCGTACTCGTAGGGTATAGAGGTGGGGCACGATCGGACTTTTGAGGTGGCGAGCTGTCAGGGTCCGGGCTCTGCTGCGTTCTTGTGCGCAACTCGTTCGCGCTTGCCCGCGTCCTCAGCCCTCAGACTGGCCAATGCTGTGTCCTGGGGGAGGAATCGGAAAACAACATGAAAAATGTTTCGACAACAAATATTTTTAACTATACCTTTTGGTGCCTACTACTGTAGTACCTAGTACACGTAGTGCTGTTGTTACTTACATGATGGATAGGTTTGCCAGCGTCAGGACAACCACGGCTACAACCACGGTCACCAGGAAAGCTCTTTTCGCGCCGCATCTTGTTGTCCTCGTCGCCGTTGTGCTGTCGCCTGGCCGACACCATTCGCTCCTCCCCCGACGCATCTCACAGGGCGAACACGTTCCCCTGAAAACGTTGCCGGCGTCCGTTTAACCCACTCAGAGCTGAAAAACTGTCCCACACTAATTATAAGTAGTTTGTCCCCGAATTCGGGGGACCAGTTCTTAAGGGGTTAACGCTTATACGAAGTGTATTCATTAAAATGAACGTACTACGAAGTATATAGGAAAAAATATGCAAACCGCGCCAACAGCATTCCATGTTTGTTCACGGAGGGACTCATCATGTTGTGTACCATAATGCTACGAAGTATACTCGTACATACACGCATACACACTGCTGCTGCTATCATATGTACTGCTTGTACAGCCAGTGCTGATACTTTATACCCAGCGGCAGAGCTTACCGCATATTCGGAGATATTGTACCCATTGATTTATCAAATACCAAATACGGATGTTTCATTGGCCAACACACGCCAGAACACACGCACATATCATATGTATCAACATACCCGTACAAATTTATGTATTATATTTGCATTTGCACCCTGCTCCCGCTTGACACCCTGATCCCGCCCCGACCTGATCATAAGCAGCACGTCCTTCCAATGCCCACAGACGGCCACTATTAATACGAGTACCAAGGCCTTGGACAAGCTTCGTTGAGCGGGCGGCGTCAGGATTTTTCGGCTGACGTCGCCCGCTTGATAAATTTACTGCTACTACGAGTACGACCTACCAGTATTATACACGACTACGACCTACAGCAGTACTACTGCTCAAATGTGTAAATACATTGTACGGCATGTTTTGCCATGCCATCTTTTTCACCTCCTCTGCACTACGTACGAGTACGTACGGTAAAGAGCGTTGAGCTCGCACCGGGGTGCGGGCCGTTTTTCAGGGCTCGTTTTCTCGACAACGGTAAGGGTGCTTATTAATAGAAGAGTCGAACATTATATATTCGGGAGGCTCTCGACCAGACCTTAGTCCCGAAAACGCCTTGTCCGGTATTGGAGACCTTCCCGTTCTGTGTGGTGGAAATCGAGTTCAAAAAGGCTAAAACTCTTGTAGCGTATGTTGATCGACATTTTGAGTCTACTTTCCCTACAATGGCGTCGTCGGCAGGGCGTGAGATTCTGAAGAGTGAGGTCGGTGGTTCGATCCTCACCTTCATCCCATGAAAAAGGAAAAAATGGGCAATATCTCATGTTCAAGAACCTGTAAAACTCACTCACTTAGAAAACATCCAGAAAGAAACGATGCGAGCAATGCGATCATTGCATACTGAGTCCAGTACCGAAAAGTCGGAGGTAAAACTTGGATACTCAAGAGTCTCATCGGGGTTCCTGACTTACACCGAATAGATGAGTCGGGTTTAGTGAGGGAGAATGTGGTGGAAATCGAGTTTAAAAGGCTAAAACTCTTGTAGCGTATGTTGATCGACATTTTTAGTCTACTTTCCCTACATCTGGAAAGATCGAGCGCTGAAAAACGATCGCACGCAACCCTGTGCGAACTCAGCGATATTTACATCTTTACCGTATGCAGCTTTATTTACAGTAGTACTTTCTACAGTTTTCCCTCCCTCTATTAATAGTAACTCAGACCCGGTAACACATACGGTAGTCACATAGCATGCGCTCTTTCCCCCTTCCCCACTATACGGTGCATACAGTCGTTCTTATCGCAAGAAGAGTGCAGCATTTTCTTTCCTCGTCCCCCCTCCCCACTGCTAGGTACTCGGACGGTGCATGGGGTTTGTTTTTTTCTGCGAGAACTGCTGTTGGGCGTTTTCTTCCCTCGTCGACTCGCGTCGAGTTGAGCATACCAGGTACATACCGGTATGTGATACACACGCCTTTGCGGGCTGTTACACGGCGGTTCCGCTATTTCATGATATTTCATGGACTGCTGTTGCTGTTTCGCTGTCATACTGTTGTACGTATGTACGTACGTACGTACGACTACAGCTACAGCAGTTGTTGTTTCACGAGTATCATAGGGTTCGATTCATTGAGCGGGCGGCGTCAGCCGAAACAACCTTGTCTCAACACTCAACATTCAGAGTTCTCATTTTATTGAGAGTACAGCAGCAGTAGAATGCAATTTTCTCAAGTACCCTACAACGACGATAGGAGGGGAGCAGACAGAGGCAGGGAACGGGCCAACCGCGGTGATGCCGACCATGCCGGCCACGATATCTGCCCTCAGCGAGACGTACAAGTAGATATTATACATTGCGAGACGCGAGGCACACGATACCTGGTAATTTTTGGAGGGTCATGCTCGTAGCCCTACCTGGGTACCTGGTAGTTGGAAGCCAAGAAGCGGTCTGATGAGAGAACGATAAAAATGTAAAATTGATCTACCTGGGCACCAACTCGGCGCTCGCCTTGGTCACCCTGGGGCATGTACTCTGTGTAAACCTGTCAACATATAAAATCCCCAAGAACAACGCTTGCCTCACCTGGCACCTGCCTGGGGTTGCCCTTGCCCTCTGGAGCCCGACATGGCTCGAGTTTCGAGTCTCGAGTCGCCAGTCTGGCCAACTATTTACGGCTGTCTTATTAACTCTGAACGCAGATAATAATAATATCTCCCAGAACACTTGAAAATTGTATTAAACGATATTTTTGGGTGCAAAATTCGTGCAATTTTATACAAAAATTGTGCTGACAGTCCCGGCAAGCCTGGCCAATAAGAAGTGCTGATGATCGCCAATTCAAGTCAATTCAACCCAAAGGCAGAGGGCAGAGGGCAGAGGGCACGATCACCGGCACCGAGCACTTCGCGGCTGCACGGTTCTCGCGTCACGCTGGCATACCATGTAACGAGGAAAGGGACCCGTAGACCAACAGGCGCTACAGGCACCACAGCGCACAGTACGGCAGCCCATCAACATGGAGGACAGATTATTTTCCGTTCCTTCCTCCTGCAGATTTCTTTGACCCTTCGACGATGATAGATCGCAGACAGAGAGCCTGACTGAGGCAGGGAACAGGCCAACTGCTGTGGTGATGCTGGTCACGATATCTGCCTACAGCAAGTACAAGGTAGTGCACTGACGGCAAGGGCAACTGCACCCCCGATCGACGGCAATTGCAGGGTCCCTGCCTCCGCTCGCAACGATAAAAACAGAGGCACGCAGAGCCTCACGAGGAGGTGCGCGCAATTCGAATGCACTGGACTGTCAGGCTGGCTGCGGATGAATACGTATGGGCCGTGGGTCGTGGGTCGTGGTGCATACCGTTCATACATGGGCATGAGATGCTTCGTGTACCAGGTATATATGTACCAGGTACACGGTCAGCGCTGACCAGAATCACGTCCGGGTTGAAAGCCGCCAGCTTGGGGAGTATGTCGTAGATGAAGACTCTATCTCCTCTATTCGCGGGGCTTACTGCTGCTGAAGACTTCATCTACCACCTGTCTGTGTACTGCTGTATACGGGCACACACGTGTACTTGAAGCATTTATTTTCGTGCCTGTCTGTGGTACACAGCAGTACGAGTAGTACACAATAGGTAGTATCCCGTCTTCGGGCTTTTGTGAGGTTGTTACCTGCTGAGCTATAGGGGTAAAAGATCGATCAATTACCCAGCTCAGGGTAATTCTCATAACACTCTCCCCCCCTCTGAACGGCGGGTATTTGGGACGTCGGTACCGTACACGGCCGTACGTTGACCTACCCGCTTCGTTTCAATACCTGGGGAACCAGGGAGACGTTATTTGGGGACGCACGCGCAAGCGTTTCTGAAAAAAGAAACGTTCGAAGTGAGATTCGAACCCGTGTCCTCGACGACGTATAATGTGAGGGTATTACCTGCTGAGCTATAGGGGTAAAAGATCGATCAATTACCCAGCTCAGTGTAGTGGCCAGCTTCAAAGACTACTACTATCATTGGTGCCCAAGATCGAATCCCACCGTGGTGAGAGATTTTGTCTTTATTTGAAAAAATAAAAAGGAACCAATTGCTGAGAGCGCCTTCGTGGCGTGGGTAGGCGGAATCCGACGCAAGTCGACGAGGGAAGAAAGTGCTGAAATATTCTCGCGATAAAAATGCAAGGCAAGAACCGTAGTGGGGGAGGAGGGAGAAGAGCCTACTTGTGACCCCGGATCTGAGTTACGACTAGGAAGGAGAGAGAAAGGAAGGGCGAAGATAATAAATGGGATGGAAAAAAAAAAGAAAGGGGTAATCCTTGTAACACTTTGTTTTCGTTGTGTACCTGGTATACATCATAGAACATAGGACATGCAAGGTGGGGACGAGCTAAAGCTGACAGGGTTACAGGTAGATACCGTCGACAGCTGTGGTCGAGGATCCCCTGCCCACAAACCTACCTGGCACTAGAGAAGGGCTTTGTTTTTTATTGATGTAGTCTAAACCCTTCTAAACGCATCTGGTACCTTGATACCGGTATGTATTTCAGGTTTGGTGATCTAAGCTTCAAACTTCGATGTGCTCTCGCTACGCTGAGCTCGCATACAGCCATGGGTGGGTGGGTGGAGTCTCGACCTGTATCCTTGCTTCTTGCTGGCTCTGTCACCCCACCATGGCGACTCCATGGCGCCATGGTGCCGCCATGGCGACTCAATGGTGACTTGAGCCCAATATGGCGCTACAATGGAGGCGCAATGGAGGGCACCATACGGCGCATTAAGCCCGCCATGGCGACTCTATGGCACTTTGAGCCCGCCATGGCGGCACCATGGATACGCCGTGGTGCCGCCATGGCGCATTAAGCTCGCCATGGCGGCCCCGTCACCCCGCCATAGCGGCTCCATGGCGCTTTGAGCCCGCCATGGCGGCTCCGTGGCGCTTTGAGCCCGCCATGGCGGCTCCATGGCGCCTCGATGGCGACTTGAGCCCACCCTGGCGCTGCCATGGAGGCGCCATGGAGGCGCCGTGGTGCCACCATGGCGCATTAAGCCCGTCATGGTGCTGCCGTGACGCCTCCATAGAACCGCCATGGCGGGCTCAAAGTGCCATGGTGCCGCCATGGCGCCTCCATGATGCCGCCGTGGTGGGCTCAAAGCGCCAGGTGTCGCCATGGCGGCACGATGGAGACGTCATGGTGGGCTCGAAGCGCCATGGAGTCGCCATGGAGTGACCATGGCGACTCCATGGGGGGTCCATGACGACTGCATGGCGTTGTGCCATCGACATGTGAAGAACAAAAGTCGGATAATGTAAGCACAGTTTTGTTTTGACGCCATGGTTGTTTTGCAGCAATCGCCATGGCGACCCAATGGCGACTTCATAGTGCCTTTAGCCCACCATGGTGGCACCACGTAGGCGTCATGGCGGCACCATGGATGCGCCGGGGTGCCGCCATGGCGCTTTGAGCCCGCCATGGCGGCTCCATGGCGCTACCATGGAGGCGCCATGGAGGCGCCGTGGTGCCGCCACGGCGCATTGAGCGATTGACACCATCAGCGATGCAAACATCGAAATTGAAAACGGTCAACGTTGCAATGACCCCGTGGGTCGTCTGGTGCCTCGCAAACCTGGTTTCGTTGGGTGGAGATGCTGGCTCAAGCCCTAGGGATCTTGTTTTAGAGCGTAGCTGGGACGAGCGATTTGCAGACTTGCAGCAGCTCGGAGACACAAGCCTCGTTACCAGATCCAACCACCGTGCTTTGACCACGAAGGATCAATCGAGACGGGAGTTGCGGCGAACGTACCCCAGTGTAGGTGTAGTGGTGACCAGCTGTGCGTTTCCATGAAAGCGGCGGCTCCCGACCTCTTTTACAGCTGAAAATACAGTTTTTGGTTGCCGGCTCTTTTCATTTTGTTTGGGTTGCCACTGGAAAAAAAATCACAAACAAAATTCCTGGAAAATTCAGGTCTTTCTCACATGACGACCCCTAGGTAGGCACCATAACCACTCAGCTATTAGCCAGCGCTGACTAATAGCTGAGTGGTTATGGTGCTTATCTAACAAAAGCACGATCCGAGGTCGACTCTAACACAGGTCTTAAACAAGCCTGGTGCGCGCGCTGACCAATAGCTACGCGGTTATGGTGCTCATTTAGCAAAAGCACAATCCGGGGTCGACTCTAACACAGGTCTTGAACAAATCTGGTGCGCATCGCGTTTGAATGGATTCTGCCTCATGGGGTATGGCGACGGTGGATGTATGGGAGACCCAATCAATGATTCAGCCGTGGAAATAATATCCTCATATGATGGCCGAACGATGCTGTTCGTCCTTATCAAAGCCTGCCCCAGAGTTTGGTGCAAACCGGCGTGAATAAGGCACTTACATGGTCTGCGTGGCGGTTTCTTCACGTCGCCAATCCTTTTCCTGTGCCCTTTATGCCTTGGCGTCGATGCCGTGAGAGCGTTAAACCCCTTTCGAACTGCAAGCACGCTTTTGGAGTCAAACTATGTACAGTACGTGGACATCGGAAGAAAGGTTGAGCACATGCACCGTGGAATGCAGAGGCAAAGGTTTCCTGTAATCCCCCTACAGTAACTATTGTTTTTGTCAGAAACAAGAAGGGACAAGTTTTTCGTGAGATTAGGGGCGGTATACAGGCGACACGCGAGTATTTGTCACGTCCGTCCGTCCAGACACGATAACACTCTTACATGCGTTGCAAGATCCAGGCACATCTGTTAAAGATATTAGGGCGTGAACACCTACATCTCTGATTAATGTTCATCGCCACTGCTGTTGCCTGGGGCAGCAGTAGTTAGCACCAGCACTGCTATAGCAAAGGAGAGCAGGTAGTTGTAGCCGGGGGAAGCAGTACGTAGCACTACTACTGTAATACTGCTGTAAACAGGAAGCAGCAGTCACGATACGTAACCAAGTACCACTCGGTAGATTCGGGATCGCGACGAGTCAAGAAGCAGGTGTACCCGAGCTACGACCGGCCAGAACTAGGATCGGCTAACCGCTATTCGTCGGCCAACTTAGGTAGCACTGGTTCTGCCAATAGCGTGTTGCAGTAGCTGAGCACAACAGTAGCATCGGTGATGTTATAGGCAGCAAAAGAAAAAAAAACACGGTGCGATACGTTACGGTTCGACTAAGGTGCGGCGTAACTACGAGGACCCCGACGAGTTGTGCTTTGTTGTTGTTTGTTTGTGTTTTCGTACACGGGGTCCTCCGAAGTATTATTGTTGTAGCGAACGAAGGATCAGGGTCTGAGTAGCTACGAGAGAGAGTATGGGCGTGCCCCACCCTCTCTCACTTCTCTCACCACCACCACTAGACTCCGAAGTCTATGGTTCTCTAAGTTTTTCTTTGCCCATCTAAGCGGCCCACTACACAACATCAATCTTCTGGGGGTCTTATCATCTGTGGAACATCGTCCATCCAATACCAGCAAGGTAGCATACTGCTGCCCGTGACCGCCTGTGCGACCACCTGTCGAGGGTATACCAACTATACCTGAATAACATCGGGTGACAGTCGTGCCGTAGACTACAGTATTTCATTGAATACTTTAACTTCCTACGTACTCTCTGATAGTCTGTGTGTGCATTCGGCTGCCTACCAGTAGGGTCTGCGAAATGGGTGGCTTTTGGCGCCTACACACCAATCTAACCCGGGCGAGGAAAACAAGGCCTATCAACAACAACGAATGCCGCCCCACTCTGTGCGAAACCGGATGTATTCCCGACATCTGTCTCCTTCTTCCCCCCGTCCGTTTCTCTCGCAGCAAGATCAACACGGGGGACGGCGGTGGCGGCGGCGGCAAGAAGGAAGAGTTGTGGCAACCTCCGTGACGCCTGTGTCCTGCGCGAGAGTACAGCAGGATCATGAGTGAAGTGGACATCGCTGACGCAGTACAACTTACCTGGTACTTACCGTATCTGAACGGGCCGTAGGGTGGTTGATTCCTTTTTTTGGCGGCGAATTTTCGAGCAGAGATATTTTCGCAGGCAAACAACACATAAATGCGCGATTGTTGGATCGGTGGTGGCTTTGTAACACGGAAAGGACGGTGATCATCAAATCAGCAGGGATGCACATTACAGTAGTTAGTTTTTTGTATGGATACTCTAGCGGGGCTTTCATGGCGGCTTAGTGGTCATGGATGGGAGCACCAAAAGTAAATAGCAGGAGGCGGGATGGAGGCACATGTTTCGGCGACGAAGAGGGTGTTAATGAGCGAAGGGGGGGGGGGGGATACCTCCCTGCCGAGCGCGAAGGAATATCCTGGTGGCGCTTGGCCTTCGGTCGAGGGCTTCGTAACACGAAACACGTCGAAGTAACGTATATATATGTGGAAAGTACTGTAGCAGTGCACAAGGATGCTGTCGTCCAGGGTGTGAACAGCTGTTAGTATAGTACGTACAGTAGTACCTCTCCCATAAACGGTTGCCCTGCTTTGTTTCATGATGACCGGACGGATTTTTCTTGATTTTTCCTTGCGTACAGTACGACGTACTGTAGTTGAGATGGACAATGAACGGGATCGTTTATCGTTTCCTGTAGATGAGATGGACAAATAATTGATACCGATCGGTGCGAGGAAGGTTTCTACGCACGCGTACACAAGGGTCACATGCCTGAACACCCGTGGAGGTTACATTTTGGTTCTCGGCATGCGGCAAAGCAGCAGGGGAAATTTCTACGGTGTGTTGCACGGAACGCTTTTTCTGCATTCACCAGCCCGGTGGCTGTGGTGGTGGTGTTTTTGGACGACTGCAACATATGTGTGTACCTGTACTCGTACTGCTGTTACTCACAATGTAAATCACCGCAGCATCATGAAAACATACATACGAGTATGCACAGTTACGTATAGCTTTAATAGACGCCCACAAATCAAACGTAAAAGCGCACAAGAGATGCAAGGCGAAACGGCCGTGAGTGAAAGTTGCCCATGATCTGGACACTGAAGGACAGGTGCATCGTACAAAGGAAGAAGGCGCCGCTTGAATATGTATGTATGTGCACTGCTACTTACTGTGTGGAAATCGAAACCAAGTGATTCGAAACGTTTTGTTTGGTGAGGCACCACGGCAATCGCACGCGTTGCGGCAAAGGAACACCGAACCTACGCGTACCTGAAGCGAGCACCCTCCCTCCCGTGTGCATGTATCCACCACCCATCACACACTGAGATTTTCTCGTCGACGGTTTCCTTCAAGCTACGAGTACGTACTGCAGTTATTTAGTCTACAAGCAGTACGTACAGAGTAGCCTGGTACGACAGCAGTACATCAAATAAAACTGCAGCGGTAAGCTCGCCAGCCGCTGGAATTCTACACATTTTTTACTGCTATGTGCCTGTGCGAGTACAATTGGGTCTTTGTGTACTCGTACGTACTCGTAGTCTGTCGCTGTAGGTCGCGCAGTACGTGTTCGCAACGCGTCGTATGTAACGGGAAACGAGAGGCTACGATGTCGAACTGGCTGCTGTGACCGTGACATGTCGTCGTAGTCGTACTCGGAACTCGGATGATACAGAGACGAAAAATAGAAACGGTAAAAAAGCGGTTACACGACCGTACGTATGTACGTACAACTTGAACATCAATTGTGTGGCCAATCAAAACACACCACTTCACCAAAAGCCCCGAAATTCGCCATCTGCGATCTGCTGCTCTCTGCTCTCTGGGGCTCTGTTTCTCTCTGCCCTGCTTGCACTCCTCTGCATCTGCAATCTTCTCCAGCATCCAGCATATCCCAGCTGCCCCGACACGCTTCTCCAGCTTTCCAGCACTCCGCAGCAGCACGACCCCCAGCCCCCAGCATCTCTCGAGCACGTACCCACGCTGCTACAGCACGTACACGGTCAAAGCGGCCTGAACAGAGTCCATATGGCATTTTCCATCGTTCGTTCGTTGGGTTTAGTTTTTTTGGCGGCCTTTTTCATCGCCGCCGCTTCCCCCGCGGAAGCATCCCCCTCGGCAACTATGCGATTCATGGAGCACCTGCACAGCTCAGCGCCAGCACCGGGCGGGGGAAAGGCGCAGCTTTTCGGTGAGCTCCGTTCGGTCCTGTCGAATATCTTGTGGTACCGGGCGAATTGGCGCAAAGGGCAAAAGGTGCAGAAATACTGCTCACCAAAAGTGCTGTTGCCCCGCCTTTCTTTATCACTCGTATAATAAACACTGGCGATCCTTTCTTCTCGTTGGTTGGTACATATGATCCGAATTGTTGTTGTGCTTTCAAAAGAACACGAACAGCAGCAGAAGCAGAAGTCGCCGGCGGCGCCGCGCTCCTCGTTATACATGGTGGAGCGCTTGGCGTCATAACGCGCGGGTAGCCTGCTTGGGTGGTGGCTGTGCCCTCCTTGCCCTCCTGCCGATTTCGTTTTCCGTCTTTGGGGCTCTGGTTTGGGCGTAGATCGTACCAGGTACCCTGGTACTATTTTAATTTTTAATAATAGAGTAGTACGATGTGTAAATGTACTCGCAAACAAGGCAGGCAGAAAAGTTCGAGCGAAAAGGCGTCGCAATTCGTTTACTACTTCGTACAGAGTACTCGCACACCAGGTATACATATATCTACAGCAGTATCGTACGTACGTCGTAGAAACGTGAGTACGTACGTGTACGTGTACGTGTACGGCACGTACGTACTCTCGAATAAGACCGAGACCGACCGAGCGACCGAGCCCCGCCATCGTCATGGAGTGCTGCAAGCTGCAATTATATAGGGACATATCATAGGGAGATAGGGACCAGAGTTTATATAGTAGTAGTAGCAGCGGTAGTGCAGTGCACCCTCGATTACTAAGCCGATAACCGAGCCTGCACCCCTGGCTATATATCTGTGCAAAAATTAAGCTTGTACGAGGCTCGACGGGCGGGATGCCCTCACGTACGCTGTTAATAGCATAGCAGCAGCATTATTATGGGATCATGCAAGGATCATGGGGCGAGATTTTCTGCCCGGCCGGTTCGTTTTGTTGTTCGGTGGTGCGTGGTGCGTGAAGTTTCGGGTACCTATGGTTTTAGTCACGATTTTGTCGCGAAAAGCATTCGCGACACGCTCCATCGTACGCCCAAGCAAAGTATGTATGTGCCGGTATCATACACAGCTGCAAAGTACTCGTTGAATGGTACATGGTATGTATTGTATGTGCCAGTATGCCAGCACTAAAATCATCATGTCTCGGCCCAACGAGCAAGGAGTATCATAAAGCCATGTGTGAATCAGTGCATCATTGTTTGCGTGAAATACCGTTGATATATCATACGTGCAATATGATAGAGAAGATCACCCCCCCCCCCCCCCCCCCCCCCCAATGTGGAGGTCGGGTGCCGGGGGGGGGGGGGGGATAAAAAAAAAAAAATGTCATAAGTGTTGAGTGCATGGCCGTGCGCGGGCACGGGGGTTTGTCTTATCTATTAGTCTTCTGCTGCTGCCACCGCATTACTGTTTTAATAGCACCATATTCGACTGCCATATTGACAAAAAATAAAAACAACAGCTGTGTCAGATTGAGGATGTCGTCGAAAACTCATTTTTGTATGTGATGCTGCGATCCACCGTACTACGTACAGGTTTTAGAGTAACCTCATGCCAGCCAGGATTATGTATTGTTTGACCAGCGCACATGTCTTTGAAAACATTCCTCTACGTATGTACGAAGGCCACAGGCGTTGCTTTTGTTGTTCAAGCCATGGACCGAATACTTGGATGCTGCACGAACCCTTTGCACGTACATACTGTAAGTATGTAAAAGGGGGTTTACGTTCGTACGAGTAGCCCCTTTTGCCACGCGCGGGAAGGGGTGCGAAATACATTTTGTTTTTTACTTTTCATTTTTGGATTTTGATGTCGTTGTTCCCTCTCGTGCCCGAACACGAATTTATCTACATGCAACCGGCGTGTCCAGTCTCTCAGCCTCGGGCGATACCCCCCCCCGCCCCC
>MEHQ01002471.1:148422-161456 GCA_008828725.1 Saccharina japonica
TGAGCGCCCAAGTGTTGGAGGTGTCTCTATTAGGAGTAGGAACGGTGCTCCGTCTCGAAAGGGATGCGTGGTCAATGGTCAAATGACTAAGGCAAGCACAATGAGTACGCCCCCTCCCCCCCCCCGCCCCTCCGAAATGCCACATTGGAGCCCGTCTTGTGACGTCACGAACTACTAGAATATAATAATGAGGTAAAGTGATAACAACAGCCACAGCCCCAACAGCCCCAACAGCACCAACTCCAACATCACCACAGCCACCACCACCACCACCACCACCACCACTACCAACGCCAACACGACCAACATCAATACCAACACCCCCCACCACGACCACCACCACGACCACCACCGCCACCACCAACACCACCACCAACACCACGCCTCACCTGCTGCAGAGTCCCGGAGCAGAAGTGCGTGTGTATCTTCGCCTCCTCGACCCGAGGCACTAAGGCCTTCACGATTTCCTCCGTGCCGTTGCCTGAGGCGAGTACGCGAGTGCGAAAAAAGGCCCGTTTCATCCACTATTATCCGATGCTACGCGAAAGACAAAAACAAAAACAAAAAAAAACAGTGGACAAAAAAAACAAAATAGTGGACAAAAAAAGAAACGCGAAACGAAAAACACAGGGAAAGCAAAAAAAAAAAAACCCTCCATATCTTTAGACCCTTCGAGCTATTATACACTACATACAAGAAATACACCAACATGCGTGATCTAGCACACAATATACTCCAAAATCGGCCAATATTGGTTCTAAAGGGATCAAAGAAGGCCAAAATGGGGTATATTTTGACATAATTTTAGTATTGAAAACAAACTCCTTTTTTTTGTTTTTTTCATCAGCTTCATCTGTGCTTTTATCTTTCTGACGAACCCAATTGTAAAAGGCTATCGTCAATACCTTTACACCCAAACGATCAAACGCCCATAACCGACCAGACTTACGGGACAGAGGAAGTATGTATGTATAGGTCCCAGCCCATTGATCTGTACGATCTGCTGTAAGCTCAGACAGGTCAGACAGATCATGATCTGTGCGATGTATGATTTTTCTAGCCCCTTTTCAAGCCTTCCAAGCAGCCCCTTTTCAAGCACCCTACGTACGTACTTTCGTCATCGTGGTGCACGTCGAAACCCACGATCGCCGTTCGTTTCCACGAGATAATCAATCTACAACCTGCAAGACAGCAGGGCATGGGTCTACGTACACAATAGGTTCCAACCCAAAACGATATCGTGCTACCTGCCTACAGGTAGGCACCTAAAAATAGCTCAAAAAAACAGGTAAATCAATACATATCACCATCTGCCGGACGAATAGTAATAATAAGACGAATGAACCCTACCTATTCTCTAAAACTATCGAAGCGCACCTTTTTTTAAGCCTTTCCAAGCCATATTTATATACCGTGGTGTACATAAGACACCCACGATCGCCGTTCCTTCCTTTCCACGAGATACCACAGTTAGTACAACGTCCCCAGCTTCCTGACGATCTGTACGATCTATAGATCAATACAGGTCCAGACAGGTCACAATCTGCCAATCAAGACAGATCATCACCTGTCCTACGTATATATATATATATTATACCAATGAACAATTTTGAAGACCTTTTTTTTTCAATTTCAAGCCTTCCAAGGCTGACTACTTACCGTGGTGCACGTCGAAATCGACGATCGCCACTCGATCGACGCCAGTGTGCCGGTGGATGCATCTAGCGTACGCCGCCCCAATAGCCTATAAGGGCCGGGAGATTTTGCCGTCAACGTGCACATACAGGTGGGCGTGCCGCGGCGAGAAGCAGAGGAGGTGGGAAAGGCGGGGGAGGGGGGGGGGGGGATGGAGGGGCCCCGCCCCCCCCCCCCCCCCGCTCTCCTCCGACCCCTTTTACAACACACCTGGTACCTGGTAGTCCATACATAGCCATACATAGTGCAAACATTACCAAACCTTGGTTTCAAGCACTTGTAAAAGTTTTGACGCCTCAGACAGATCATCGATGTTCACTTCATGGATCTGGAATATTTGTAGGCAGATGATCTGTGTATGATCTACGACATACATGTTACCTGTGAGTTGGATCTGTACCACACAGATCTGCACAACGTTTGATATCATAACGGCAGGTTACAGCAGGATCTATTACAAAATGATCTGGGTTGTGATCGGTCCACACAAAGTGATATGATATTTGCCTCACGGGGTTAATATAGCTATGATATCATACGTATGTACAGCACACACACAAACAGCCAGCCAGCCGGATTTTTTTTCGAAAAGACATGGAAAAGGAATGGGCAAGAGAGGGAAAAGAACATGAACATAAACAAGAACAAAAAAACAAAAAACAAGGAACAAAAAACAAACAACAAGGAACAAAAACAAATATCATAAGAACAAAAACGAAAAAAAAAAACAGGAACGAGAAGAACGAAAAAAAAACGCACCACGTTGTTGAGGAGGCAGAAGCCGTGGGATCCGTGGGCGTCGTTCCCGCACGTCACAAGCCCCCGGGTGCCCGCGTGGTGTCCCGGGGGTCTCACCGCGCAAAAGGCGTTTCTGTTTTTCCCCGTCATCACCCTGCACGCTCCGAAAACAAAAACGGTACCAGCAGCAACAACAGCAGCAGCAGCAGCAGCAGCAGCAGCAGCCGTGGTGAGTGGTGCAGGCAAACGGTTACAGATCACAAATCTAGATAATCTGGTTCCTAACCTGCTGTTATGATATGTTGTGCGGGACCCACGCTGTTATAGGCGCGATCGGCAGTTGGTGTCTCGCGAGCAGAAACAACAACAACTCCATGTATACTCGCACGGAGAATCGAACCCGCGACAACATCAAACCTCTTTTTTTTTTTTTTTTCCATCCCATTTATTATCTTCGCCCTTCCTTTTTCTCTCCTTCCTAGTCGTAACTCAGATCCGGGGTCAAAAAGTAGCCTCTTCTCCCTCCTCCCCCACTACGGTTCTTGCCTTGCATTTTTATCGCGAGAAGATTTCAGCACTTTCTTCCCTCGTCGACTTGCGTCGGATTCCGCCTACCCACGCCACGAAGGCGCTCTTTCAGCCAATTGGTTCCTTTTTATTTTTTCAAATAAACTAAAAATCTCACCACGGCGGTGGGATTCGAACTTGGGTACCAATGATAGTAGTCTTTGAAGCTGACCACTACTCTACCGGGGCGACCGGCATATAGACCTATATATACATTAATAGTAGTCAACGTTAACCAGAGGAGAGAGCACCGGAGCGGAACGTGTGCGCTCATATATATAAAACACCATGTTCGTCCTCACACACAAGAAATAATGTGTGCACTATTAATACGTATAGACAAACATATAGATATGCACTTGAACTAGAGAGGGGTCCGTATAATCTTTTACGGTGGTTTATTACTTTTTTTCTATGATCGAACCTACAGCAGTAGTCAAGTGTTCCACATAACGCATTTTGTACTGCCGAGCAACCCGCTTTTCATACATCGCTGTGCACGAAGGAGCAGCAGCAGCAGCAGCAACAGCGACATATGAAACAGCAGCAGCAGCAGCAGCAGCAGCAGCACAGGAGTACACACATTCGCACAACTATCGCTGCTACTACTGTAGTACTAGTGCTGCTGCTTCTCCTGCTGTGGTTTGCTCAGCACAGGGAATGTGTCGTTGAACGAGGGGAAAGCAAATTGCCCCGTGTAAAAAAATATTTGTTTCACGTAAAAATTGTTTTACAGCAGTACAAAATACCAAAATACGTTGAACAAATACCTTTTCACGCGGGGCAATTTTGTTTCTTCTCGTGCAACTACGTACTGCGTATCAACACGCTCCTACCAATTAGTTCGTACGACGTCAGACCTTCAAACTCGATTGTCGACATTAAATGCAAGCTACGGCCAACCCGCTTCGTATTGTGTAAGGCAACCGCATGCAAACGACGGCTTCGAAATTATCATCTACATATGCTAGATGTTGCACTCGTTGTGGTATGCTCTACACATCTAAACCTGGAAATAATAACTGTGTTTCGACATCGGAGAGAGGTCTGGAGAGATCGAGAGTTTGAACGGAGATATATCAGGAGACCGCACGCCTGCATGGTCGACACCAGCCACAACCTACTATTAATAGTTGCTCTTTTTTTATAGGCTACTCGAGGGCGTCCCGAAAAGTAAGTTTTCGACACCTAACTATTAATATCTATTATTAGTATTATGCTTGCCATCCGACAATGTGTAGTGTTGTTCCAAAACAGACCCAAGGAACAAAAAGTGAAGAACTCTCCACAGATCAAAAGCGTAGCAGTGTCATGCGACAAATCAAAACCGATGTGCCATAATGGTCAGAATGGAAAAACAATCGGAGCACTGTGATCGCTGCACGATTTAGAACAAAACAAATTTTTTTTCTGAAATGTTCCAAAAACAATCACTTGGTTTCAAAGCCCCCCCCCTGAGCCTCGTTTCGTGCTAAATCGTCCAGGGATCACAGTGCTCCGATTGTTTTTCCATTCTGACCATTTTGGATAATTAGGTGTCTCCAAAATACTTTTCGGACGCCCCTGGGCTACTCGTACAGTAGTACAGGTATTATATATACACCGTGGTGCACTTTTGTTGCCTACAAGTTTCCTACAAAACAAATGGAATAAAAGGCCCAAAGTCAACGCCTTCCTTTATGGCTGTCGTATAAAACAGCAGTACCACGTAGCAACGTAGGAAGTACTGCTGGACGTACATATTTTACCAGCAGGCGGCAGCAACATAAAAAAACAAATCGAGAGTTCGTATGTGAACGTTGTATACTTTTATTTCCTTCTTCGCCTAAACGCTTTGTCCGTACTCCTCGGCGTTAGGTGAAGATTGATGCATTAGCCTAGTTGCTTCTGTCGTGTTTTCTGTTGTTGATGCTCTGCTGCGGTCGAGGTAACCCGTATTCCTTGCGTTGCCCTTACTATGACCACTCCGTAGGAAAGCCTTGTATATAATATATATATAACACAATGTTCGAGCTCGCATCGAAACATAAATATATATATATTATATATAGTGGTCACCTGTCTATCGCGTCGCACACGGCACCGGCCGCGCGCATGGCCGCCTCAAAGGAGTTCCTAGAGACAGCCGTGTCGCCGTCGAGGTGGCTCAGCTCGTGCGGGTTCGGGGGGATGTTCGAGCAGAGGCGTTCTGCATTGAGGTCGACAGGCGTGCGGGAGGGGGGCGGGGGGGAGTAATAATAATAATAATAATACCGTAATCGATCTTGGGCTTTTACAGTAGTGCAGCATAAAACCAGGTACACCGGAGACTAATAATACCGCAATCTGTCTGGGCTTTTAGTGCTGCAAATAACGAGGCACACCGGAGACTAGTAATACCGTAATCGTTCTGGGCTTTTAGTGCAGCATAAAACCAGGCACACCGGAGACTAATAATACCGTAACCGTTCTGGGCTTTTAGTGCTGCATATATAACCAGGTACACCGGAGGCGTTTATTATTATACCTAGGTATAGTGCATACAAACATAGGCAAACGTTTTTTTTGGGGGGGAGCCAAGCCTTATTTTTGCCTAGTAGTGCAGGGGGTAAACCGGTCGGTCGGTCGGTCGTTCCGTAGGTCGGTCGGTCAAGGGGCTAAATAAAAGTAAAGCCACGGGCACACTATTAATAGCATGTTTGTCGAGGGGACACGAGGGACGGGGGACCGGCAGCTTTCATCGCTACTACGGTCACTTTTCATAGTATCTTGGTGCATGTCATACTATTAATAGGCTGTATACAGCAGAGTACTACACGCGCACCCTTTTGATCCCGCATTGGGATGGTATACAAGGATGCTAATACTGCACACACACGATGCGTGCGCACGACACGCAACACAAAATCGTCAAATCGTGCGCTAGATATAACAACAAAATAACGTGCGAAGGGGTACAATACTGCTGCTTGCGCAGCAAATGTTTGAGGCAAGGCAAGGCAAGGCAAGGCAAGTCAACGCAAAAAATGTGAAAAAAACAAAAACAAAACAAATGTCAGAACAAAGTCAAGCCAAGGTCAAGACGTCAAGCGAAAAAAGTCAACAGGCAAATAATTCAAAACCAAGAGTCACGCCCAAGTCAAGTCAAACGAAAACAAGCCAAAAGTCAAAGTCAAGAGCCAAGTCGAGAAAAATCAAGAGAGATAAGTCAAAACGTCGACGCAATACCAGTCCAAAGAAGAAAAATAAAACTAAGCCAAAAGCCAAGCGCTAATACCAAGCACAACGCTAAAAGCCAAAACCACACTACACCACCTCACCCCACCCCATCCGACCCCAAAACCCAAACCAAACAACACCAAAAAGTCACGCCAAACCAACTCACTCCAGTCCAAACCAAATCGGAACCAACCAACCCAACCCAACCCAACCCAACCAAGCCAAAACCCAACTCAACTTAAAGCTACAACTAACTCACCAAGCTTCTCGACGTAAGCGTAGTCGTGCACCCTCAACACGTCCGAAAGCTGCGCCCTGCTGGGATTGCTCTCCCAGTCTAACGACGCAAACTCGTCCGCACGCAGCACCCCCGAGTCCTGCCCAACCCCGAAACCCCCCCAAAAAATAACATCAAGCATCAACCGTGCGTAAGTCAAAACGGGGTACGGAGAGAGATGAGGTGATACGGGGGGGGGGGGGGGGGGGGCCCCCCCCCCGTCCCAGTCTCGCCCTGGGCTCCGTCGTCGGCCACAGGGGTTTCAAGGGTGGCCGAGGCGGAGGCCGAGGCGGAGGCGGTGGTGGTGGTGGTGGTGGTGGTGGTGGCGACGCCGTTGTGGCCGGCCGAGCCGCCGCCGCCGCCCTCTCGCTGCAGCTCCGGCAGCGAGTCTGGGATGTGGAGCCCCTGCATGAGCGGCGCGCAACACAAGGCAGAAATAAGAGTGCACATCTCGTACAGATCATACAGATCATACAGATCATACATATCCTTACAGATACCTACAGATCCTTAGAGTTCATGAAGACCATGCAGATCATACAGATCCTGACAGATCATACAGATCATACAGATCCTTACATATCCTTACAGGTCATACAGATCATACGGATCATACTGATCTTACAGATTATACAGATCATACGAATTATGCATATCATACAGATCATACAGATCATACAGATCATGTTGCCGGGTGGGGGAGGGAGCCAGTACATAAATTGTGCATCGGTCTTACGTACATCTAAAGCACATGTTTCCCTGGGTTGTTGTGTCTGTACTATACAACAGACAGACTCTGCAAGCACATGTTTCCTTCGTGTCTGGTAATATACAAACAGACCCTGCATACCGTATCACAAGGGGGGGGTCTGTAAATGATTTACCATTAGATCGTATAGGATCTACTGTAGATGTTCTGCTGTAGGTTACCAATGGCGTTTGAAACCTACTGGTATGATACAGGACATGCGTGCCATAGGTACCGGTTTAAAGTGCGTCGTGTAGTGAACCGTTTCGTTGCAGCGAGAGCCCGACCCCGCTCTCTTTTTTCGAGTGAGAGGATTGTTGTTGCTGTTGTTGGTGTTGTTGTTGTTGTTGTTGTTGATGTTGTTGTTTTTGTTGTTGTTGTTGTTGTTGTTGTTGTTGTTGGTGGTGGTGGTGGAGTTGGTGATGGGTTGTGTGTGCGCGTGTGTGTTATGCTTTTTTTTGGCACCTCAGAATTTGCAAACCATTTTTTAGCAGCAACCAGCACCAGCAGCTCAACCAGGTCAAGCAGCAGCAGGTCAAGCAGCAGCCGCTCAAGCAGCAGCAGCTCAAGCAACAGCAGCTCAAGCAACAGCTCAAGCAACAGCTCAAGCAACAGCTCAAACAGTAGCAGCAGCTAAAATCAGCAGAACAAAAAGCAGCCAGCGGCGCAGCGGAAACGAAAAAAAAACCTCTTATACCAAAACAAAAACCAGGTACCTATCAATCAGGTACCTGGTACCCGGTATATGTTACCGTTCCGCTCTGCCGCACCTGCTTGTAGGCCACCTCCGGCGGCGTCTGCTTGCTCTTGTTCTTCGCCGCTACATTCGCGTTCCCCTTGTCCAGCAGCACCCTTCAACACGGGTTATCGTTGCCGTTCGTGTTGTCGTCAATGTTGTTTTTGTTGTTGTTGTCGCAGCAGTAGCAGTACGTAGTTGTTGTCGGTGTGGTTGTATTTTGTGTCCACATCCAAAGGTGGCAAAAGACAAGACAGCAAAAGGGAGGAGAAGGAGGAGGAGGGGGGGGGAAGGGAGCAAAAGCGAGGGGACGGAAACTTGATACATTTAGACCGACGTCGAAAAAAAAACGCACACACATAAAACACGATTAAACATGAGCGCTACGATATGATAGACGTACAGTAATAGTGCCCCCTATAATGCCGGTATGCGCCAGCCAACAATACCGGCACTATATATAGCGGCAACCGGCACTACCAATCCGCACACTGCCACACTGGGGGTTAATCCCATCTGTTGTGCCAAGCGATTTGTACAGGCACCCTAGCGGGCAGCCGGCACTATGTGCCCAACCGGCACTATAGAGGGACCACTATTGTCTGGCTGACGGGGCCTCCTCGGCGGGAGAACTACTCAATAAGCCATGCCTTACAAGTCGTGTGGCTTTAAGCCATGCCTTACAAGGCGTGTGGCTTTAAGCCATGCCTTACAAGGCGTGTGGCTTTAAGCCATGCCTTACAAGGCGTGTGGCTTTAAGCCATGCCTTCCAAGGCGTGTGGCTTTAAGCCATGCCTTACAAGGCGTGTGGCTTATAAGGTGTCTTATAAGGGGCATGCCTTTAAAGGTTGCCTCATAAGGCACAGCCACAATAGTTCTGTGTTCTAGGCTATGATCGCGCGGTTATGCACGAAAGGCAGGGCAAAACCGAATACTGTAAGCACTGCTTGCTGTGTTTCTCCTTCTCTGCTATAAGGCAGGACTGCATATTCATGTATATGTACGGCGGTAGTAAATACGTCCCTAGAAAGCCATGGTTGATTTCTCAGCAGCCAATTAGAACCAGATATTCATGACTTTCATGCCTTCTATAATAAGATGCCTTATAAGGTGCCTTATAAGGGGCATGCCTTCTAAGGCGCCTTATAATGGGCATGCCTTCTAAGGTGCCTCATAATGGGCATGCCTTCTAAGGTGCCTCATAAGGGGCATGCCTTCTAAGGTGCCTCATAAGGGGCATGCCTTCTAAGGTGCCTCATGAGGGGCATGCCTTCTAAGGTGCCTTGTAAGGGGCATGCCTTCTAAGGTGCCTTATAAGGGGCATGCCTTCTAAGGTGCCTTATAAGGGGCATGCCTTCTAAGGTGCCTTATAAAGAATGTCTCATTGTTGGGATACAGTTATTATTAGTGGGTACCCCGATTCAAGAGCGCCCAAGATAAGAACGTTCGGGGGTTTCAAGAGCGGGCAGTCAAATCGGCATGTCCCGCCCATACTAAAAGCTGTATGTTGCCCACGACAGACAAGAGCAAACGCGTACATATCATACCGTAGTAGAGGGCGCTTGTTTTGGCTTGTCACGGGGCGCTCTTAACCCATTCAGAACTGGAAACAATATCCCACACTAATTCCAAGTAGCATGTCCCCAAATACGTGGCACCAGTTATTAAGGGGTTAAATCGGAGTACCCACTGCTGTACAGCGCTATACAGCAGTAGTAGTAGTGGTGGTCCCTCTATAGTGCCGCTTGCCCGCTCCAATAGTGCCGGTGAAATCGCTTGGCATATATACATATATACTACCAGGTGTGGGATTAGGGCCCGTTTTAACGAAGAAAAAAAAAATCAATTTGTAAAAAGAAAAAAAAAATTCAAATCCGCTTTTCATTGGTCAACACACGCACCAGCACCAAAGAGTAGGATCTTGGGGCATAATATTTGGTGCTGGTGCGTGTGTTGACCAATGAAAAGCGTATTTGAATTTTATTTTTTCCAAATTGAATTTTTGCTGTCTTCGTTAATACGGGCCCTTAGTATGGGCCCTTAACCATACCAAGTGCGATACGTAACTTGCGCGGAGCAAGTAGTGCCGGTTGCCGCTAAAACAATTTCATAGTGCCGGTATTGTTGGCTGGCGGCGCATATCGGCACTATCAGAGGGGCCACCACTGCTGCTGCTGCTGCTGCTGAAACACCATAACGTGAGAACGCTTGCCACCCGATGTTTTTTTCCTGAGACCACCGGATTCTTCATCGAGTTCAGTTTTTTTTTTTTTCCCCCCCATCCTACCAGGTACCTAGTACATCTTAACCCATTCAGAACTGAAACAAAAAATACAACACTAATTCCAAGTAGTTTGTCCCCAAATATGTGGGACCAGTTCTTAACCTTTTTTAGGACTGCAGTCCCTTTTTGGGGGACAAACCACTCAAATTCTAAGTAATTTGTCCCCAAAACAGGACTCCAGTCCTAAAAGGGTTAAGGAGCTTCATGAACAAAAAAAAACAAACGAAAACAGCAGGTGCAACCCTCTCGTTGGATACTATATATAATAAGTCAAGGCCCAGCAGGCATGGCACAAGGAAGCCGGGAACGACGGGGGGGGGGGGCGTGTGTACCCACCATGTCATGCATGGCCGTAGTCGTATGACCATATTGACCAACACCGGTCGCCCCGGTGGGCTAGCAGGTAACCACGAAGCTTGTTAAGAGTCAAGATCGTGAGTTCGAGCCCCCCCCGAGAGCATGCTCGTACGTAGGGACTTTTTCTTGCAAAACAAATATCTTGACTACGTAGCGGAAAGCGCGAGAGCGTGAGTTAGCAAAATTCGATGAAGATCGACGAGCGTTGGGAAGGCTGAATGAACCCTCTGCGCGATAAAAATCAAGGCAAAAACCGTAGTGGGGGAGGAGGGAGAGGAGCCTACTTTGTGACTCCGGATCTGAGTTACGACTAGGGAGGGACAAAGGCAGAAGTGCAAAGATAATAAATGGGATAATATATATATATATATGTGACCCTCGCATCCCTATACCTATATAATTGCCGTCGGGACGGAGCACGTCGGGTTTTTCACCGACCAGGCAGGCAGGCAGGCAGGCAGACAGACATTGCTTTGCTTGCACCAAGCGTGAAGCAAAACGTGAGGTATTTGTTCGGCGAGTCGCACGAAGGGTGAGCTGCATCCTACCAAGAACCGCTTGTGAGGCGGACTTGCATATGGATGACAGCTTCGAATGAATGCAACGGGGGGGGCGTACATCGGTGGACGGCGCGCGGCGACGGGCAGTACCTACTACTGTGTGTTACAATAGTCTACTACTGTGTGTTACAGTAGTCTGCCGTGTGTTCCAGTAGTCTACTGTGTGTCACAAGTAGTCTACTGCTGTGTGTATTACAATAGTTTACGGCAAAAACTGCTGTAGCACGGTTATAACCCGTATATAGGCTGCAGTATTTGCTGTCGGACTTTTTTTTGCTATTGTGATAGCAAATACACAAAAGCAGAAAAAAACAGGCAAAACCAAGAGAAACCAAGCAAAAACAAGACAAAGCGCGGACAAAACAAGAACAGAGGGTAAAATATCAAGAACAAAAAAAAACGTGACCCAAACGAGACACAACAGACACACAGACAGACAGACAGGAAGACAGACAGACCGAACAACCGGCATACAGACATATAGCACACGTCCAGTTACACCCAGAAAGATAGGCAACACACACAGAAACAAATGCACACCGAACGACCGACATACATACATACAGACAGACAGACAGGCAGACAGACAGACAGACAGACAACACGCACCTGGCAACGCCCCAGCGGGCCTTAGAGCAGGCGAGGTGCAGCGCGGTGTTCCCGTGAAGGTTGGTGAGGGCGGTGCCGCAGCCGGCCGCAATCAGCGCCTCCGCCGCGCCGGCATGGCCTCCGAGCGCCGCCAGGTGCAGAGGCCTTGCTCACGCGCCGCGACAACGACCACGACAATCATAACGACAACGACCGCACAAATCATAATGGCAACGTCGACGACAACAACCACCACAAAGGGAGGGAGGGGAGGTGGGGAGCGAGGGAGCGAGGGATGGAGGGAGGGAGGGAGGGAGGGAGGGAGGGAACGTCAAGACACCTGGCTATTACGTTTTTTTGTTGACGCAAAAGGGCCCAACGGTAGGATACTCTTCTACCGATTGTTCGCTACCAGGTATTTTATACCAGGTGCAGTTGTTTCTATTTGTATATTCGTTTGTGACTGCCTGCTGCTTGCTTCAGGTTTACTATCGCCACCCCCCCCCCATGCCCCCCGCTCCTAATGTCACCACGCAACACTACTGTACACTACTGTATATATAGTAGTAGTAGTAGTTGCGGTAGTAGTGATAGTAGTAGTAGCAGTAGTAGTAGCGGTAGCAGCATTAATAATAGCAGTAGCAGCACGTATGAATAGTATTTGTCTTCACACCGGCAGTGCAGGCGCTCCTTGGAGTCCAGGAGGTCCTTCCCTCCGGGGGCCTCGAGCAAAGTGTTGATGGCGTCGTCCAGCCCGTACGAGGCCGCCAGGTGGAGCAGCGTCTGCCCCCTGTCGTCCTTCACCGACACGTCGTGATGGTGATCCAGCAACAGCTTCAGCGCCCTGCAATGCAATGCAATGCAGTTTGGTTATTTATTTTTAGTTTCGGTCTATGCACGAGTATAGCTTTTGGTTTTAGTTTTAGGGTTTTCGATTGTTGATTCCCTCCGGGTTTTGGTTTAGTCGGGTGTTGCGGTTTTGATTTTGGGGTTTCGGGCTACAATTTTGGGTTGTAAATTTTGGGTTGTGGTAGTATATATTACACGTACGTATGTATAAATTGGTTTTAGTTTGGTCTTGATAGTGTGATGTGGCATGTCAACTCGTCAGCGAGACACTCTAATTTAAAGGTATGTTCGTGTACAGTAGGTGGCACAGTAAACATATCAGCGAGACCTTCGAATAAAATTGTTGGTACCTGGTAGATACGAGTAAGTCACGAGAAGAGCGGAAGGAAGACGACGTGCGAGATCCCTGCCCCCGTGCACGACATGAGTACCCCCCC
>MEHQ01002471.1:162969-211212 GCA_008828725.1 Saccharina japonica
CCTCCTCTCTTCCTCCTCTCCTGCGCTTACCTCCTTCCAGGCCCTCTCTTTCTTGCGGCTGATGGTGGTTGTGCCTGCCTCGGTTTAGCGATTCCTGGTACAGGGCCTCGATGGTCTCCCGCTTCTCACCGCATCGGTGAACGGGAAACCTGCTTTCTGCGTAGGATGCTGGTACTCGTCGTCCGCCAGAGGAGGGAATCATCTGCCGAACACGTGCGACTGCCGGTTCGGTAGGTCGGAGCCGGTCGTGAGTGTACACAGAAACCAACGATCACGCGCTAGAGAGTAGGGGAGGGGAAGGTAATGGGGGGTGGGCGGGCGGGGGTGTAATGGGGTGGGGTGTACTCGATAATTCATGCATGGCCGTTAGTTGTTATTGCACCATAGACCCTCGCATTCCCTACAACGCCGGTGGACGGAGCATGTTCGGGTTTTCACCGACCATGGCAGACAATGCTAGCCACAAGCAGCGCAAGGAGGGGGAGTCGAGCAGGAGAGGCGGGAGCGGAGGGGGGTGAGCACTTGAGGCAGGGCGGGGGGCGGTTTTTTTTTCTCAGCAACACAGCAGTTGCGTACGTCGGTTAGTGCGAGCCATCCTATTCTGACACAACAAAAAAAACGCGTAACGAGCAGTCCGGTCGTGCTACAGTATCGCAGTTATTATGGTTAGAGTTACGTGTATTACACGTTATACACCACCGCATGTTCACTCCGCTAAAAAAATACGAACCTCGTGTTTTTTTTTTCTGTATATAAAATAATGAAAATAATGCCTCTTCCATGCTCCTTGCTGGCTGCCAACCTACTGTTACTTGCCTGGTAGCCTGCCTACGTCTCTGCCACCAGGTTATAATTTTTTATGTATAGACAACAACAAAAACATCGCCTGGTAAAAAACTCTAATGAGTACGAGCAGTCAACAAGTACAACACGTGGCGCGGTTTCACTCGTGTTTTCTGCGGGACAAGCACTTTGGGATTAGAGTAAGATAAACTTTCAGCGCCGGCGGAGGCATGGCGGGGGGGGGGCGGGCCGCTACTTCATTTGTTGCTTGCCTTACTGTAGTCATTTGACCATTGACCACGCATCCCTTTCGAGACGGAGCACCGTTCCTACTCCTAATAGAGACACCTCCAACACTTGGGCGCTCATTACGTTGTTTCCATGTATTACAAAGAAACTTTTGGGGGGGGGCGTACTCATTTGTTGCTTGCCTTAGTCATTCAACCAATGACCACGCATCCCTTTCGAGACAGAGCACCGTTCCTACTCCTTATAGAGGCACCTCCAACAGTTGGGCGCTTTTTCCGTTATTCCATATATTACATAAAAACGTTTTGCTAATTCTATCCCCTTCCTGTTCCCCGCCTGTGTGTGTGTGTGTGTGGGGGGGGGGTGTACTTCATTTTCATGCATGGCCGTAGTCGTATGACCATAGACCCTCGCATCCCTACAATGCCGGGACGGAGCATGTCGGGTTTTCACCGACCAGGCGTGTGTGGGTGAGGTATTGGGCGAGTCGCATGGAGGGTGAGCTGCATCCTGCTAAGAACCGCCTCTGAGGCGGACTTGCATATGGACGACAGCTTCAATGAGTTAATTTAATTTCTGGTGTGGCCACTTCCGGAGACAGCAATGGGTTTTACTATGTAACTGCCTCGCGGACGCCTTACCATATTAACACTACGTGATACGACCATTCCCCTTGTGCGGAACAGGGGGGGGGTTCTAACGAGAACGCCTCGCCAGGAAAATGGGTTTCACAGCGAGAAAGCAAACACACAAACTAAATGTATTATATTATACGAAGTATACGTCTATATAGGAACATTGAGATCGTGAGTGCAACATATATGCCGCTTTTCAAGGGCCGATTTTGCGATTTTGCACGTCACGAACGCAACCAGCCAGTGAAAAAAAACACACACACACTGCTGTTTGTGAAATTTTACATGTTCGTATATACAAGAGCAGGAGTGTCAAAAGAGAGTCGAAACGACGTGGCCTGCGCGATCAACCGGGGGAGTTAAGCTGATGGCATTATTGCACACAAGAAGGACCGATCAGATCGCTGTTATACGACTATTTCACACCTTTTGCCCAGATTATGATCTATCTATCTGTTTGTAGATCATGTAGTTCCTCGCCCACCGTTGAGAGGTTAGGTAGGATCTGCATATTAGGGGGACCACAGATAACAGGACATACAGTAGTACACGCAAGAACTTATATATTTTCCTATTTTTACCAACAATATTTGGTCCTATTTACTATTAATAGTTGCTGTTGTTGTTGTTGTTGTTGTTGTTGTTGTTGTTGTTGTTGTTGTCGTCGTCGTTGGTGTTTGTTGCTTTTCTCACCCCATGCATCATCTTTGCCCTTCTTTTCTCTCTCCTTCCTAGTCGTAGCGTAACTCAGGTTCGGGGTCACAGAGTAGGCGCTTCTCCCCCCTCTTCCCCCACTATATCTCTACGACGGTTCTTGCCTTGCATTCTTATTGCGAGAAGAGTTCAGCCCTTTCCTTCTTCCCTCGTCGACTCGCATCGAATTGCACTACGTATGCTCTCCGGTAATAGTACAAATCCAACCCAGGCAACATGAGATATTCGCAGATCAAGCGGACTACCACGGGTCTCACTCGGC
The DNA here is from genome assembly GCA_008828725.1 of Saccharina japonica. Classification (NCBI taxonomy): domain Eukaryota; class Phaeophyceae; order Laminariales; family Laminariaceae; genus Saccharina; species Saccharina japonica. The sequence continues at coordinate 165,613 of MEHQ01002471.1, forward strand.
AACATGGGAGCTAGATCATACAGATCATACAGTTCATACAGATCATACAGATCATACAGATCATACAGATCATACAGATCATACAGATCATGCAGATCATCTGCCCTGATGTATCTAGGGTTATGAGTGGGAATCGATCATCTGTACGAGGTGTGCATAACTATTTTACGGGACCTGCATCATAATCTGTGCAAGCTTTGCACGGGGCTGATCTACAGGGGAGCTGAACGGTGTGTCAAATGTTTCCGCAGTATGATAGTAGTGATCTACGGGGTCTGTTCGTGGTACACATATGTAGAACAATGCGCGTGCCCCGGCTTGAAAGGTAAGCACATCGTACTCTGATCTGGTAGGATCTGTGTGATCTGAACACGTTACCACGTGAAGTATTTGTAGGATCTGTGTGATCTGAACACGTTGCCACGTAACTTATCTGTAGGATCTGTGTGACCTCGACACGTTACCACGTAAATGATCTGTGGGATCTATGTGATCTGAACACGTCACTCGTACAGAGTCTCCGCTCGGTTGGGAGGAGGACGCGCACGTAAGAGATCTGTAGGATTGTGTGATCTGAACACGTTGCCATGTAAATGATCTGTAGGATCTGCGTGATCTGAACACGTTGCCACGTAAATGATCTGTAGGATCTGTGTGATCTGAACACGTTGCTACGTAAATGGTCTGTAGGATCTGTGTGATCTGAACACGTTGCCACTTAAACGGTGTGTATAGGATATGGATGGTTTATAGGTGCGTGCCAACCCACTGAACTGTACATACGATCTACTACTACTGTACATATATAGGTGAGGCAGATCGTTAAGTCTGTCCGGCGAATGCATTACTTATTGCTTATTGCACGCGTCGCGATTACCTCGGGCCTCCTCTCGTGTACCACCGTGCTGCTGGTATTATTTATTATTCGACCATCCAAACGCTGAAAAAGCTGGAGCAAAAAAAAAATTATGCTGCTGTGTTGGCTGCTTCTGTCACTCTTATTAGTTTAGTATTTTCCAGGGCTTGTCATGGGCCGACGCTGATGGGCCGGCCCGGCCCATCATTTTTCGACATGATGGGCCGCGGCCCGGCCCATCAAATCTTAGTTTGGTGGGCCGCGGCCCGGCCCGGCCCGGCCCGTCAAATTTTCAGAGTATGGGCCGCTGCCCGGCCCGGCCCGTCAAATTTTCAGAGTATGGGCCGCGGCCCGGCCCGGCCCACCAAATTTTCAGAGGGTGGGCCGCGGCCCGGCCCAGCCCATCACATTTTCAAACATTCACGACCCGGCCCGGCCCGGCCCATCGTTTTTCCGGAAGTCTCGGCCCGGCCCGGCCCGGCCCGGCCCGGCCCATCACATGGCAGCGAGGCCCATGAGACACGGGCTCTATATGGGCCGGCCCGACAATTCTCATGGGCCGGCCCATGAATTTGACGGGCCGCCCCATGGCCCAGCCCATGCCTTGTCCCGTACTATTAATAAAAGGTGCATGAGTGTACGCTGACGTGATTTTGATACAATTAATTGTTGATTTTTCTTTGTATTTTCGTATTTTCCCGTCTGGATTTGGAGGGACAGCTGTTTTCGGCCCATGAGACACGCCTACCCAGTACCCACTACGAGTACTCACACAATTCTGCTCCATCAACGACTTTGTCCAATGGCTTCCATCCCGACTGTGGACCACCATCTCCTCGTGCTGCTGCAAAACACCCGCAGCAGCAGCAGCAACAGCAGCAGCAGCACGCGCTGCTGCAACACCCGGTACTAATGTTGCGATACAATATGCTGCTGCAACACCTGGTACTACTGCTGCAATACATTCCGCTGCCGCGGGATGAAGCGGGGCAAGAGCGTCATGCTGCCTGCGTCACGGAGACGGCGATAAGTGTCGTCCGTACACCCACTACGGTACCAAGGTTTTCATCCGACACTTGCACAAGGCATCACAGTACGCGAGGCGATTTGCCAGAGATGCATCGTACGAACGTACGAGTAGCCGTTTTTGGCGGACAAACAACCCAAGTACACCCAAAAAGCCGTAGCTGTAGCAGTATTACACCACATACCATAGGCCGCGGCCCGGGCGGGCCCGTCAAAACACGTGGGTCACCTCATGGGCACAGTGGAGGCCGTAGTAGCAGTATCGGTTGCACACCATATCTCATGGGCAGCGGTCCGGGCCGGCCCGTCAAAACACATGGGCCGCTTCATGGGCAGGGCGGAGCGGCCCATGTAAAGCCCACATTTCATGGGCAGCGGCCCGGCCCGGCCCATCAAATTTCGACAGGATGGGCTGCGGCCCGGCCCGGCCCATCAAATTTTCAGAGGATGGGCCCCGGCCCGGCCCGGCCCGGCCCGGCCCGGCCCATCAAATTTTCAAGGGATGGGCCGCGGCCCGGCCCAGCCCATCACATTTTCAAATGTTGACGGCCCGGCCCGGCCCGGCCCATCATTTTTTCAAAAGTCTCGGCCCGGCCCGGCCCGGCCCGGCCCATCACTTTTTCTAAAGTTTCGGTCCGGCCCGGCCCGGCCCGGCCCGTCACAATTTTCAGATCGGCCCGGCCCGGCCCGGCCCGGCCCGGACAAACAGCCCATGACAAGCTCTGGTATTTTCTTCCTTGCAATTTGGTGACTTGTTCGTACGTATCCCTTCCCGTCGGTCAACTTTTCGTATTCAGTACGTTTTGCCATTGTTGCTGGTGATTGCATACTACGACGTACTCTGTCCGGCGCGAACTGAAGTTTTCTTACACTAAAAACATCCATATATTTAATCCAAACGGTCCTTAACCCTTCTAGGACTGGAGTCCCGTTTTGGGGACAAAGTACTTAGAATTAGAGTGGTTTTGTCCCCAAAACGGGACTGCAGTCTTATAAGGGTCAAGTTTAGGGAAAAAATGACACATACCACTCTTGTCCCGAAATACAAGAACTTTGTATACATTCATATTCAACAAAAACGGCGCTTATATTTCGGGACACAAGTGGTATCTCGTTTGTGTATTGAGAGATTGCTCGCTCTCTGTCTCTTGTCTTATCTCCTTGATTATACATATACTTCGTATATTATGACGAGCAAAATGCGAGTTTCTAATGTATGATACACGAAACAAAACAAAACAAAAAACACAGGGACCCCCGTTATTAGAAGATCGGCGGACGAGCCTGAAATCTACGACCGACATCTCCGAACAGAAATAAACCAGGACCGGCGACTTCTTTGCTCGACCAATCACGGACAAACCAACGTATTATATACAATGATGTCGGATTCCGGCTGAAATTCCTCGTGCTTTCGCGTATTTCGGCAAAAAGCAACATTTTGACTTCTTTCGCGTAATTTCGGCAAAACAGGGGACGTTTAAAAAAAGTTCCCGGGTACGATCAAAGTGCACATAATAGAATGCGCAACTCCCATTTTATTTATTTTTTATTTAATTTGTACCAGGTATGATTTTATATCAATATTTTGGTTCGTGCTGTAGCGCCCCGGCAGTGCTGGAAGCCTCCGCCATCATGACACCAACAACGGAGGCGGCCTGCTCTTCGTCCTCAATACCATCGGTGGGAAGAAGTGGTATGATAGGGTCGAATTTCTCGCGGACACCTTCGTGCTTCGACTTCCTGACTATCCACGAGGACATCGACATTGTAGCAGCAGTTCGCAGGGCCACAGCGCAAGCTCGGAGTCCAAATATGGCGCCCAGGGAGAGCAAAAATGCAGGGTTTCCTATCGAAATGCATGGCTTGTGCATTAGGGGATTTGGTGCTTCCGGTAATTGCGTCGGCCAATCACCGTGCTTACGGCAAAAACAAGCTCGCCGAAAGCACGAAATTACGAAATCCGATATCACTGATTATATATACAGTATGTACCTGGTACGTACGTATATATGTATGAAGATAATGGACGAAGGGTAATCACGGACTATATACGAATGGGTGTGGTGGGTTCGTACTTTGTATTTGATGGTTGACTTTATAAGTCGTCGTCTGATGTTATACTTCCAAGTATTAGTAGTACTGCTGTACCTGGTATGTATGTGTGTATGTATTATGTATATGATATATACCTGGTGTATGCTTATCCCTTTTAGGACTGCAGTACCTTTTTGGGGACAAACCACTCTAATTATAAGTAATTTGTCCCCAAAACGGGACTCCAGTCCTATAAGGATTATGTTCCTGGCAAGCAAAATCAGCCGCCGCCGCCAATAACAAGACACCGAACGTTTTTCAGCCGCTCACATCGCCACAGACACTAACTGGGTGTGCTGGATGTCGACGGGTAGAAAGGACGGTTTAATGTGAAGAACACACACATATATATGATAGGTGCTACCGGTACATTCGTAGGTATGTTGTGTTGTCTTCACATTACAGTAACGCGTTACCCTACTATACCACCTTAGGACATCCGACACACTTCTATTACGGGAGAGGCCATAGTAAATAGTAGTAAATAAGACCAAATATTGTTGGTAAAAATAGGTAAACATGTAGGTTTTTGTGCGTACCGTACGTCTTATTTACTATGGTCCTGCGTGATAATAAACTCTGATGTCGTACGAGGTATATTGGTGTATCGTGTTCGTAGCCTAAAGCAACACACATAGTGCCGCATGTATCAGAATATGGGAAGCAACTGCTCCCGCGATTCTAATGCAGGGTGGGTATGGAGTGCTTGCTGCTGCTGCTGATGTGTTGCCACCATATACCGCACAGCAACAGCAGCAGTACTACTTACTAGTGATGTGCGCAAAGAGCACACGCGGACACATTTGTACACTGCTGGCACATAGTAGCCGTAGACCTATATAAACCTACAGGAGTTGCAGAACAGTTCGCATGTTTCGCCTCGTCGGGACAGAGTGGTATGATGGAAGTGTGGTTATAGTGTGCTTCTGGGTCCTGTTCTTGTGACTGCACGTGTACCTAAATGAAACATGTACAACTGGCGTCGTCATACCAGGTGCCTGGTAACTCGTTTAATACGCACAATAAATCGGAAAATCGGAAAATCGGGGGTACGAGGATACACTACCAGTATACTGGCACCACTCTGCCTGGCGCAGAGTACGCGTAGTACTGCACCTCCATTTATACCTGGTACCAGTAGATTTTCGTAGGGCTACATCGTAGGTAATGGCGCAGCCAGGGACCTGGACCCGACCGGATTTTGGTCGCGGCGAAGCCGCGATCATTGCCCCCCCCCCCTGGTTGGTGAGAGGGCTCCACCGGGAGCGCCCCCGGGGGGCCGCTCTGGAGGCGGCCGGTCAGAGGCACGTTTGTACGCGATTTGGCTTCATCATAGCTAAAAGACATGGTACGTTGGTTATGGGCCGTACTTCAAAAAGGCAAATGTTGGGGTCAGGGGTGATACAGTAGTAGCTTGATTGACTCAGGGAAAAGTCGAAAATGCGATCAAACTGCTGCTGTGTTGGGATATTGTACAGACGTGCACGGAACGCTGCAACTTTTTAATGCTTGTGTGTCCTTTCCCTCCTCATCTTCTCACTTCTCACTTCTCACATGCGGATGGATCGATGGGTTTCCTTTGTATTATGAGGCGTTTTTAGTGGGACGTACGTAAAATTGTCAAATATCCTGTGGAATCCTGGCATCCCCCCCTCAGCCAGGGAATATGTACTGCCCAGGACCAGTGTACTGCGAGTATAGTGTACTTCCAGTATACTGGCCAAGTACCGAGCCCTAAGATTGATTTACATTACTGGAGCATGCATACGAGTACCAGGTATATGATACCAGGTTTTTTCTCGGAAGTAACGTGAAACACGTACGAATATAGGCCGCGTTGAATGAATTGCGAAGCCGATTATCTCGATGCCGGGGAGAGTGCAACGTCGAGCGATACGCCCATAGAGAAAACTCTCGACGATATTTTCCCAAAGCCACCATTTTCGCTGTGACCGCCGATCCTGTTTGGGGAGAAAATCGGGTCCGAAAATCGTCCCGTATGGGAGGTGCTACGATCTCTTCCAAGAAGATGTCCCGGTATAATGTATACGACAAACGTTTATTTGCCGTCTGCAACCAACTATACCGTGGTCCCTGGTGTGTAGTATGTGTTTATGTACGTCATATCATATGATACCTCTCGTATATACCAGGAACAGCTGCTGCATCAACAATCATATTCATATTCTACAGCAGTCGTATGTAGTAAGATCAAGAGCAAGCGAGGAGGAGCTCTCAAGCTTTTACGTGGGAGTAGCCCCCATGCTTCATGACCCATGCCATGGGTAAGACTAACGTGAGACTAACGTAAGACAGGCATGATACAGGCACCACGTATATATACAACAATGTTACGTATAATACGACGGTGGTACATGTATGTATCACCTTACGTAGGAAACACGCGAACCGAGTGCTCGCATTCAGAGTACAGGACACCAAATGAGAAACAGGAAATCTGGTCCAGGCTGGATTTCTTATTTGAGAGAGGGGTGCTTCCTAGGCTAACTTCAAGATAACGACTCCAGAAATTCGTATTTTTTCTCTAAAATATCAGCCTGGCTTTCTTGTTCGCCTGTTTGTTATATGCTGTATACGACTGAAACGTACTCATAAGAGTGCTGTGCACAAGGTTACGCGTACGTGCAGATGACCAGAACGCACCTGGGAAAGTGTGATTTGGTAGGTTCGAGTATACCAATATGTCCCGAAATATAAGCACCGTTTGGATTATATAATAATCTACAAACATTGCTTACATTTAGAGACATAGTAGCTGTTAATACACATTAATACCAGTGTACGTACGTAGGTAAGACGTAGATCAAAGATAGGGGGGTAAAGAGACTGTGTCGAAAATAACGAACCCGAGGCAAAAGCGGCACGGCGAGGAGGAGAAAAGACGTCTGCAAATGGACCAGTACCACGGTAGTACTGGTATAGTACTACTGAACGCATGATATCACACATAGTCGCGAGCCGCGAGCCACTGCTACGTACGTACTTATGGTACGAGTATCTATACGAATAAGTATAACTCTGGTATTTATACTCGTACAATAAGTGCTATACTGTGTACCTGGTACACTGAAGGCGGCCTATTACCATGCAAGTTCGTACTCGTATGATATGTACGAACGATCTAAGCTGGCAGCCCTTCCCGTCTTGTCTATTTGCGCTGCAAGACACGCTCGTGAGATTATAAGCACACTGACTGCATCTGCTGTGTCATGGCTCTATGATCGTGATGCGAAAATCAGCACGTAGAAGCAAAGCACAACAAAAACAACACTTGCTGCTGCTGCTGCTACCTGGTACGTAGCACCAGATCCACTGCTGCTGTACTTACAAGCAGTAGAGCCACGAGTACGCGCTACTTGTGTGTGTAAATGACTGCTGCTGTGTGCGAGTACTACTCGTACTATGTGTGCTTTCCGCCGATGGGTTGGATCAAATTTCGAAGAAAAGCGCGGGCTGCAACGGAAAAACGAGAGAACTCATAGAAGGCGACGGCGAATGCTATCAGCCTACAGCTTGCGTCGACACCCTCACTGTTGACCAACTTTGAGAGCAAGAGAGTTGCACGCTCTGTTCGCTGTGTCGTTGCCTTAGATTCCTGGCACCATCGACCCCAGGCAACCAAACCAGCAGGATCCTCCCCCGAGGGCACACCCCACTTTGCGGGCTTTTTAGGCAACCAAGCCAGGCAGCAGTGCCGCTCGAGCCGCCAGAAAAAAAGGTGTGTGCGCACCTTTGCTTCGCTTTTCCTCGCACGACGAGCTTCCGCACTCCCAGTTCGCTAGCAATCGCACTAGTTATCCTTCCCTCCCCCAGCTGCCCTCGTCGGAGCTATATACTGTAGGTCCTGGGCGGGGTACCACATAATCGCCGTGAGAAATTCGTCATATATTCCCTCTGTAAAAACGCTATCGAATGGTGTTGAAACCCAACACTCGAAACTTGGGAGTTGTTCGGAAGGGCCTGAGTTGCGGAGACCGTCTAGCACAATTGGAAGGAACGTAGAGCAACGTAGGGAATAGGAGCTCTTTGATCACTTCACCTAAGGCCGGTCCCTCTGTCTGCCAGCTTCCACCCCGAGAACGTGAGTCAGAATGCGGCGTTGGGCACGGGTGTTTCGATTGTTTTGTTTGTTGTTCGGTTGTCCTGCGTGCTGCGTGTCGTGTCGCGTGCTGCGTTCTCCACTTTTACGCTTCCCTTTTGTGTGTGTGATGATGATGATGATGATGTTGCAGGCATATGAACCCTTCTTCTCATAGGCATAAGAGGCCCGGACTGCACCGCAAAACTTCTGCGCTGTCCGTCGCAGCCGTGCACCCAATAGCTTGGCCACAGCACGAGCGCAGCCCCCGCTCGCTCGTGCTGCGGCCCAGCCCCGGGCGCCGCTAGCCCAGCAAACGCTACGTATAGGACCAACTTTGGACCCCCCCAAACACGCCGCGCAAACGCAGTGCGTTCCAAAAGCCATCTCCTTGAGAACCAAAACAGCTCCACCCCATCGTGTGCTGCAAGAATTGCGGACCGCCACCTCCTGCCAAAGTGCACCCTCTGTGTCCCTCGCGCTCACAGCCCAGAACAGCAGGAAGTGGGTTAGTCGCACCACCCCCGGGGCGTGTCATGGGCCTGAGTCCTGAACTGCAAACATGCCCACATACCTGTTTCGCGCCGCGCCTCCCCCCCCCCGACCGACCCTCGCCACCCCGGCCACGGCGATGACTGCCGCCAATACCTCAACCACAACCACCACAACCACAACCGCAACCGCCTCCGCCGCTGCCGCCGCCGCCGCCGCCGCTGCTGCTGCTGCTGCTGCTGCCACCATTGCGAACTTCGCTGCCGCTGACGCCGCCCAGCAGCTTGCATCGAGAGCCTCGGCAACCCCAGCAGTAAACATGGACAGCGGAGCGTCGAACCAGATCCGGCAGATGGCCAATTTCATCTTGCAGGAGGCGCACGAGAAGGCGAACGAGATCAACATCAAGACGGAGCACGACTTTAACCTCGAGAAGCAGATGATCGTGCACACGGCCAAGCTGAAAATTCAGGAGGAGTACGCGCAGAAGGAGAAGGACCGCGAGATCCAGGACCGAATGTGAGGGGGGGGCATAGGGGGGAGGTTGGACCTGTCGGGCATGGCGGCAGTGGGGGAGGGAGAGGGAAGAAGGTGGTGTGCGTGCTTTGCTTCGACACAGCCAAGAGGGAAAAGAGGAAGCACATTTTGCAGTCGTGGAAGCAAGCATCGCTGACGGTACAGCGGCAGCAGCAGCAGTATCGTAATCATGTAAAGGGCGATCGTACGTACATGCCAGGTAGTAAGTACCCCGTGTTTGTTTTGTTTTTTCTTAATACCAGGTATTAATTAGCGGATATCAAATAGCGTAATTACCAATACCGTGCGAGTAAAAACAGTACCATATTTTTTGCGTGCATGACTACGTAACCGCAAAGATGAGAGGAGCAGACAAGAGACCCTACGTTACGTAACTTCTATAATCGTATGTACGTTGCTTGTTACGTACCGGTATCAGGTACCCGGGGGTACCCGGAACCAGTTATATATACCAATTATACCACAGCTCGGAAAGAACACACCCCTCCGCCTCTTCGGGAAAGGGGCTGAAATGAAATTGCGTTGATTCTATATGTGTGCATACCGGGTATTACCTTACCAGATACCCTCGGGTACCGTAGAAGACGTTGATGAGTGATGAGTTGACGCTCTTGTGTTCTACCCAATGATAAGAGGCGTACGGAGCGGCCTTCTCGCATGGGCGCGAGCGTCTCTTCTTTGTGTTCGTGTTGCTCTGTTATCGTTCGTGCTGCAAAGCCAAGCTTGAGATTGCGACGCCTTCGTTCCGAAGGCGAAGTTGACCGTGCCCGGCAAAAAGCTGCCGCTGCTGTGTTGGGACACCTGCCGGGTTGTTGTGCTCGTCGTCCACGCTACGTGTACCGAGTACCGAGTATTGTCCGGAAATGTAAGGAACGTTTTATTATTTATACTCATATCTAAAAGGTCCTTATATTTCCGGACAGAGTGGTGGTCTATAGGCGAGCGGCGACGGTATTTTTCGTGTTTTATTTTGTTTTTTTGGTGGGAAGGCCCGATTCACAAAGTGACGTTTGTCAGTTTTTTATGTCTTATCTGTCTGTCTGTCTGCCTTGAAAAATAAAAAAGTAAAAAAATGGTTTACGTACGAATCTCGAATCTCTCTCTCTTTTTCAGTGTTTTTCGTGCCAAAGTACGTACGTTGCTGCTGCTGCTGCCGTACAAGCAGTTGCGAAGGTTGTTTTCATGCAGCGGGAAAGCTGCGGTCGTGCCGAGAGCGGTCCTCGGCGACCCGAAGGGACGAGCCGCGTCCGACGAAGGAAGGGATAAGCTTTCCGTTGTTCGCGCTGGGGAGAGAGAAGGAAGGGGGCAGGAAGGAGAAGGATAGACAGCAGAGAGCCGCCGTTACGTTGCACATGTTTCCTTGTCCTTTGTTGTTGCTTCTTCGGGCCCCCACGGCTGTTTTTTTGCTTTTTTTGCTTTTTTGGGCCCTCCGAACGTACCGTACGTACTTTGATCTCCAATATTCTAGTCATGTGTTCGTACCTACTGCTGTAGGTGTATCACAGCTCACAGCAGTACAGCGTAGACTGCTTGGCGAGCTACGAGTACAAAAGCAGTACCGAAGTCATCTTCAATACTGCTGTAGACAACACCACAGCCAGTACGTACTTGCACGACAGCAGTATGGGGCTACTGCTGTTGGTGTACCAGGTAGACTAGACTGCTCGTCGCTCGTACTCGTTTTGATATTGATGTTGATGTGAATACTGATATTGATATCGATGATAGTACTGATATTGATTATTGATGTTGATATTGGAAAATAGTTATATCATACATTATATTGATATTGGTATATACATCATGCAGTCAGTACTGATATTAATACATACGAGTTGTTGATATTGATATTGATACGCAGTAGCCGGTCGCCCCGCTGGGCTAGCAGGTAACCACGAAGCTTGTTAGCGTCAAGGTCGCGAGTTCGAGCCCCCCCGAGTGCATGCTCGTAGGGACTTTTTCTCGCAAAAAATATCTTGACTACTCGTAGCTGAAAGCGCGAGAGCGTGAGTTAGCAAAATTCGATGAAGATCGACGAGCGTTGGGAAGGCTGAACCCTCTGCGCGATAAAAATCAAGGCAAGAACCGTAGTGGGGGAGGAGGGAGAGGAGCCTACTTTGTGACCCCGGATCTGAGTTACGACTAGGGAGGGAGAAAGACAGAAGTGCGAAGATAATAAATGGGATGGAAAAAAAAAAAAAAAAAAAATGATATTGATAGGCATTGATATCGATATTGATGTTGATGTTGATATTGATATAATGGCGTGTGCCACCGTCGTCCAGCCCCTCGGCGAAGGTTGACGCCTTCCCGTGCTTTGCTTGACCGCTATAACGCCGCAACACGGGTGTGGTGGCTGTGGCTTGACTCAACCTGCCGTAGTTTGTACATGCCGGTATAGCCCTTGCTTTCCGGTCGGTGTTGTGCAGCAAGTGGCGCTCCTGGGCTCGTAGTACTTACATATATGGCGGTGTCATGTTGATGTTGCAGCTGCTGCTGCTGCTGATCGTGCAGACCTAGTGTCGATGGAGTGTCGGAGCCGGATCACTTTTTTGACGCTCGCTCACTTTCGGAGTGCCGCACAAAACACAATTTGTTCATATTTGTGAACGCAGAGCAGTATTGACACTGCTGTAGTGGAATGTACTTTTTCAGAGCGCACGTGCTCGGTGCAGAGCGCTCACGTGCTCGGTGCAGGGATACCCGTAGAACTCCCATCTACCACGTTACACTCAAGCATCCCTTCCTTCCCCCAGGCCACCAAGCGCGACGGTCGCGTCCGGGAACCTACCTCACCCTTCTTCTTTTTCCATGCGGCGAGCTTGATTGATGTCGTGGCGGTTCGTCGTCCCGGGTTTCACGAGTGACTCTTCCCCAACCCACAAGCAGTGCGTGACAGCCCGTCTCCTTGTCCTTGCGTATCTCCTTCATCCATGGCTGGCAGTACAGTTTCCCGAACGACTCGGAAAAACCCTGGCCTGGAAACTGATTGATGCGAGTCCTCGGCGACACGCTCTTCGGCTTGTCGTTGCCGTAGTTCCTCACTCGTGGCGCGCAGTTTTTGCCCTTGTCTCGACGAGAAGCTGCCGAGGCAACCGAGAGGCAACCGGGGCGGCATTGCCGACATTGCCGACCTTCCTCGCTTCACGCAGCCTGTCCTGACCACTTGGTTTCGGGGTGTTCAAACGCAAAAAGCGTACCCAAGGCGTTTGTTTGCACTCCCCTTCAATTCAATGGGGAGTGCAAACACCTTGCGCACGCATTTTGCGTGTGAACACCCCGAAACCAAGTGGTCAGGACAGGCCGAGTGACGCGAGGAAGGTTGGCGATGCCGCCTCGGTGGCGTTGCGGTTACCTCGGCAGCTTCTGGTCGAGACGAGAGGGCAAACCGCGTGCCACGAGGAAGTGATACCACTCTGAAGAGCCCCCCTGCTCTCTGCTTTTCGCTCATGATGCTCATCCTCGCGAAGTATGTTGCCGATTCCTTCCCCTCGATGGTTTGGGCGTTCATGCGCTACTTGTCGAGGAGAAGGGACTGGCAATATACTCCGAGAGGAAGAGCACCATCAGAGGGACAGACAAGCTGGTATTTGGTGCGGGTCAGATTCGGGGCGTATTGAAGTAACTTATTGTCTTACCTTAACCCATTCAGAAATGAAAAAAATGTCGTACACTAATTCCAAGTAGTTTGTCCCCAAATTTGTGAGACCAGTTCTTGAGGGGTTAAGTTCGGACGTCAAGCATAGTACGTAGTGTGTGGAGGCATTCTGGCATCTGCCATATTTTCCGAGATGGTGTCATCGTGGGTATCGAAAACACTTCCGAGTATGAACAGCAGTAGTACTAACGAGGGGGGGACTTGTTCTCGACCGCGAACGATGTTTTCGTCTTGACTCACGGTTCTATATAGCAACCTGCAGGGTAGATCTGCCCACGTACCAACTACTGCTTGGCTGTACATAGTTCGGTGGTCTTATGAACACGAACCGGGGAAGAGAGAGATAACTGCTGCTGTGGAGCGCGATGGTCTATGAACTCGAACCGGGGACGAGAGAGATAAGTAGAGCGTGCTCGCCCAGGCGCATGGCATGGCAGCTCGTCGCTCGCATGTACGACTACAACAAGACTACAGCAGTGGCAGCGTTTCGCTGTTTGTACTTGGAAGTCCTATCGTAGGGGTCGCTCCTCACGCAACGTATAATATGATACGGTGACAGCATTTGCTGTAACTGTAGGTTTCTTTCGATCGTGATAATCTCGACTTCTTTTGTACTCGGAATCTTGTATTCCTAATGCATACCTGGCACGCCCGTATTGCTGTATTCAACGTGTGCGGGACACGTAACGAAGTACAGGACTCTTTCAGTAATATCGTCGTACATATGATATCATATGATATGATACCAGTACCTGGTGTATATACAACTTGAGGACATATAAAATCCGTAAGTACGCGCGATCGAAGTATTACACTCAGCTAGCAAAGATGAGCTTCGACGAAATCCTCGAGCTCACAGCTGTTGTTTTTTAATTTTTTAAATATACAACTTTACCAGGTATAATTTTGATGGTACAAGTATCCCCCCCCCCCCTTCCCCCAGCGCCTTTTGTTTCTACATGAAGGAAGATAGGAGGTATTTGTTACCAGCCTGATCCTCTTTTTTTTCTTCTACAGCCGAGAGGAGGGGGGTGTACTCATACTTTTCGTGACCGTAGTCGTGAAACCGTAGACCCTCGCGTCCCTATATACAATGCCGGGACGGACGGAGCACGTCGGGTTTTCACGGACCAGGCACACATGATTGCACCAAAAGCGCAAAGCGCCGGGTCGGGGGGCTTCAGTGGTCAGTGTTAATGTTGTTTCACCGACTGTTGAATAATCGCTGTTCGCGGTGGTTATTAAAGATTTGTATCCTTACGTCGTCGCGGAAAGACAGCTGGGAACACAGACCCAACCACCCTACCAAACGCAAAGCCGCGAAGTAGCTCATCCTCTGCGAGGCTCTCGTATAGCACGAGGCCACGGGCACAACATGTAAAGCCCCAACTTGTATATATACACATATAAGTATATACATAATATACCAAGGTACAGCCGCCTTGTTTTGCATGTTCAAGACATGCGGAGTGTTGTATATACCAGCTGGTATATACCATGCGGCCATGACTATTTTAGTGTATTCTTCAACGGCTTGCACATGAGTGCTGTAACTCGCCCATGCGCGTCCATGCTTGTCTGAAAACACAATTTGGCGTTGCACGGAGGCATGCCGATTCAACTTTGGGCCAGTATTCCATTCATATATATATAAATTTTATACCTGGTATGATATTTGGTATTTTTCTCTCCTCGACAACTTGCACCTAACATTTCGTCGTCCACTTTTATGTTGTTATCAAGCCATGTCTGACCTTATTCATATTTTCACCCTCCCTTGCTACCGTTACCCCCCCCCCCCCCCGCGCACACAACGAACGAACGGACCCTTGTCCCCGGTCCCCGGCCACCCCGCAGCTCCCGATCGACAATGATCGGGAACTCCCGCGTGAAGAAGATGACCGCGCGAGACGACCTGTTGCAGGAGCTGCTCGCGCAGGCGACGAACGAGATCACCACCGTGTCCAAGGGCAAGAAGTACCCGACGCTCCTTAAGGCCCTGATCGTGCAGAGCATGATCAAGATCGAGGAGGACAAGATCACCGTCATCTGCAGGGAGAAGGACATCAAAGCCGTCAAGTCGGTCGTCAGCGTGAGTTTTTTTTTGTTTTTTTTTTCCCCTCATATTATTTTCTTTGTGGGTGTGAAATCGAGGATTTCGTCGAAACTCATCTTTGATTCGTACATATATATATATATATGTAACTGAGTGTGATGATGTATGTACGTGTTTTTGTTTTTTTCCTTCTTCGTGTTGGTCCTCTCCAGAGTTACTGGAGCCTGTCCTGTGGCCGAGGACTAGGTTTTTGGTGATGTGTCGGTGAAAACACATGGTATTTCTGATTGGTGGCGGTGGTGTTCCACATTTGGTTTGGCTTTCGTCTCGTCTCATCTCGTTTTTTTTGTCTGTCTGCTGCCTGCCTGCTTGCTTGCCCTGCTCCCCCCCCCCCCCCCCTCCGCTCAACCCAACTCGACTCTTGTGCAAAACAGGAGGCCGCGAAAGAATACGTAAACCTTATGAAGAAGGAGGCGGGCGTTGACAAGGTGCCGGCTATCTCCGTCGAAGAGGTCCCCGCCAAGTGCCTCTCCGCCTCCTGGTGAGAAAAGCTGCTGTGCAGTCACATGAAGCCCGTCGCACGTGCAATCGAAGCATCATACACAGCTTGCAAAGATGAATTTCCACGAAATCCTCGATCGCACAGCTGTAGTTTTTTTTTATTATTAGTTTTCAGATATAGGGACCTACCAGGTCTTTACAAGCGAAGACGTATTGTTACATTTTTCAAATATAGCTAGGCAGTAATCGGCGGGCGGGGCGGTGGGGTGTACTCATGTCATACATGGGGGGGGGGGAGGGGGGGCGTTCATTTTTTGTGCTGGTGTACTCGTAGGTTTATTGGTTGAAATTGACGCGGTGTTGTTGTGGAAACCCCACCCCGGCGTCGTCGTCGCCGGCCCGCGATTTCTTGTTTTGGTCTCGGCGGAGGTGCAGCTAAAGTGAGCACTACCTTTTCTTACGCGCAGGAGGGGGACTCGGAGCCCTGCGAGGTTGGGTCGTTGGCCGAGTGTGTTGTCCGAAACCCCGTCACACCTTTGCGTTCATGCACACTCTTGAGCACCGCGCACGTTATTCTGGCAGCAAGCATACATAGCTCCGACCTGTCTTGTGTGTTTTCCTTTCGACCATGACAAATCAGCGTCAACTGTTTGATATCATGGTACTGCGGTAAACTGTAGTACTTAATCTTGGCTGACTCCCCTCCCCCCCTCCTCTCCCCTCCTTCCCTCTCCGTTCCGTTCCGTCCCCCTCTCCCCCGATCTTTGGGAACGCCTCTGTCATTAATCTGATGGGAAACCCCTGCATGTATACAGCCCCGGTGGCATCGCCGTGTCCGCCGCAAGCGGTCGCATCGTGTGCGACAACACGTTGAGCTCCCGACTGACCGTGATCTACCAGGAGCTCTTGCCCAAGATCCGCGGCCTCCTGTTCCCGGCTGTTTAAAGCCCCCAAAAAAACGTACAAAACCTTGTTTCAAATCGTTTCGGTCGTGCGTCTGTTTTTTGTCAAGACACGCCGCCGCTACGTTGGGTGGCGGCACACGAGTGTCGGCGGTAGGCAGGGGGGTGGGGGTGTCCTTCCGATGGTTGTCGGGGGGGGGGGGGGCGCGCGCGGGAGAGGGGGCGCGCGGCGGGCGGTGAGGCGATTTAGGTACAGTATTATTTACCCAGGTACTTGTATATTTTTTTGATGAGGTGGCACACGACCGCAGTCGCTCGTAGTTACTCACGGTGGGGTGATTATCATTTTTGGAGCGTGGTGTATTTTGTGTGATCGTCACGCGGTGGTCGACGATCGCGGGTAGATGCCCCGCGTTTGGATGGTGGGTGTGGGCTGGGTCGTCGCGAGTGGTGGGGCACTGCTGTTGCACTGCTACCCCGTTTTTTGCCCTTGTGCGCGAACTCGCGTCTTTCGCACCGGCGGGCCTCCTCAGGGAGCAGCAGCCGCGGGCAGCAAAAGTAATAAATGCGTTTTTTGTTTTGTTCTTGGGGACAACTGCTTACCGGGCGCAGTGATCGAGTCGGTCCGTCGGGAGGGGGGGCAATCGCAGGCAGAAACATGACCGAGAGCTGTCTCAACCCGTTTCTTGCCTCAGCACCCTTTTGCCATGTACCAGGTAGTACCTGGCTGGTAGTATCATATATTTATAATTTAAAAAAACAACAGCTGTGAGATCAAGAATTTCGTCCAAAACTCATGTTTGCAAGCCGAGAGTGATACTTTGATATATACGAAGTATATCATACGTTTATTTATTTTTCTCGTACGTAAGGTCATGGATGCCAGGTCCTGTCCCCTATATTTCGCCCGACTCATTACTCAATGCACACGTACTCCAGCGTTTAATGAAGTGGGCGGCAAGCGCAAGCACATGACCAGAAAGGAAGACACGGTCTCAAGCCTCTAGATGATTTCGCCACACATGCATACATGCGCGTACCATTACCTATCCACCCCTTCGCCACATACGAAGTATAGTATGTGAAATCCTCGATCTCACAGCTGTCGGTTTTTTTTGTTTTGTTTTTTTCCTATTCGAATACGAGTCGGTATTCCTGTGTTTGTTTTACGCATTTATATATATTTTTTGCGAAAGTACGCCGGCTATGATACGTATTTCAACTGCATTCGCGGACGGTATGGACAAGCGATGTTGTGACACCTGACAGATACTCGTATCACATATAATAGATGGGGCGGTTGGTACACTGGTCGTTTGACTTGATTTAGTTGTTCCTCGGGTGGCACACTGAAAATGCCAGGGTAATCCGTGCTTAATAATTACTTGCGGGCTCCACGGTACCTTTAAGGCTCACCCCGCCGGGGACACTCTTCCTCATCCCCTTCTACTGCTTTAGCCGGGAGCTTCCGAAAGCTTGATCCCTGCTCATACAAATAAACGTTCCGCTCAGGACTGGTTCGACCAGGCCCTTTTTATTTTTAGTCCACCCTGCTAAATCCTGGCGCACGGCGCTGCAATATTGAGGCTGGTCTATGGTCTAAATCTCCTTATCACTCACCTTCAAGCCAGTCTGCGTTTGTTGCGGGTTCAGTCTAGCCAACGCCCAAATTTATTTTTCTTCTCCTGTTCGGTGTACATCGGGAGGAGGGTACTGTAGAATATCCGCCTCTCGAAGGACAGCAATTCCGAGATCCACGCGAGCACGCAGCGCATATTCGAGCATGCACGCTTCGATGTGAAATACGAGCACAGCATCATCCATGGTATATACGTACCTGGTACGTGAAATTGGTGCGTCTTTCTTTCGTTCTTCTGGGCCGTATCTATAGTAGACACAAGGGGTGACATCCTACTCCCAAGATACGGATCCCGTGGCTACACCAACCATCATTCTCTTGGAAACCTTGGTGACGGTTGACTGCCGTCCCCGTTCCACTAGAATGCAGCGGGGGGTTCCAATCCAATTGACTGACCCCTCTCACACTCCCAAGCCCTTCGCGCATAGCTACTGCAGTCGTACAAGCAGCCGCGACACATAACCGTATTTGCTGCACCCCACCACCGGTCACCGTAACAGCAACTCTTTTCCTTGGGCGACGCATAACTATCGTCGGCACAAAATGGCATTCCGGTCCGGCGTGTTCGCCTTCCATATGATGGATGCCTCGTTCTTCCTCGGCGCCCCGGAGCGGCAACACCTTCTTCCCTGCCCGTCCGTCGCATAACTACTAGTCGGTGCATAACGGGCATTCCGGTCACGGCCTGGTAACAGAGTGCGCCATCCGTATAACGGATGCCCCGTTTTTTTTTCCCTCGTCTCCCCGTCGCTGCAATAGAACCCGCTCGGTTTTCGCGTATTATACGTAAGTAGTCTTTCGATTATCCATCCTGATGTAAACATCCACTCCATTTGACCATATTTGATCACCTTACCGGTCCTCACGAAGTATCAGCGCCTTCGGGTTAGCGACGCCTGCGTCTATCTGTGGTTTGAGTCGGCAGCGCGTGAACGTTTTCTGGTTCTCCGTACACGGGCATGTCAAACGCGTTTGTTTGTTTACACTACTACAGTTTCTGTCTTTCGTTCCTCTTATCTCCATCCCTCACCGTCGAACTCTCCACTAAAATCAGCGATCCTCACGCCAAGCGTGCCTACAATCTACGAGTATTGCTTGGATGCCCACGCCGCGCCACCGAACTAAAAAAAGGAACAAGGGTACGAAAAAGCGTGTCGAAAAAAGTGTAAAAAGCGGGCGTTTCAAAAATGTATTGCATTGCATTGCAACACAGGATTTTGCTTTTATCAATTTTCGCTACGCATTAATAGTGTTGTTTTGTTTACTCGAGGAGAATCTAATCGTAAACTCTCGCGTATATATGATAGGAGCATTGCATGTCTTACACAACAACGCCGCTTTGCACACACACGTGCTAAGTGCTCCAAAAAAAGCGTTGCGTTTTGCACATGTAATGAGTGCTCTACACGTACGTACGGAATATTGAGTGCTTTGAGCGTCGCATTCCGAACCCTCGAGGTACCTTTCTCCCGACGAAATAAATCTTTGTACACTTTGAGTGTACGTACATATATTATGGTATTAGGGATTTCGTGCCCCCAGTTTTCTGATTGGTCAAATTTTTAGGTTGGAAATTTTGATTGGTGGAAAATCCTTGGTCGACATTTATTTGTAGGCCGTTGCTTGGACAAGCTATTATTATCAACACGAATGAGTTTCAGAACCTATTGCAGCACTGCAACCACATTGCAGCGTGAAAAAATGTACAGGAGGGGTATACCGGTACGTTTTCACAGGCCCGCTTCGCACGCGTGCTCAGCATTGCCTTTTGAACCTCCTCCTCCTCCTCCTCCTCCTACTCCTCCTCGCGCTCCAGTCTCGCAACCAAACAAACACGCTCCCTGCACACTGATGTAGTAGGAGGTCGTCATGTCGACAGCCAAAGGTCTCATCACCAACAACTTTTGAGATGCAAGGCTACGAGTAGGCGCAAAGGAAGGCGAAAATGCGTGCTACAACCAATGGCCTGTGCTCAGCTTCGTCCAAACGCGTAAAGGCGTCGCCAATACCCAACCACCCCCCCCCACCACCACTTAGTAGGATGCAGCTCGCCCTTCGTGCGACTCACCCAACACCTCACGGCGCTTCGCGCTTGGTGCTAGCAATGTCTGCCTGGCCGGTGAAAACCCGACATGCTCCGTCCCGGCACTGTGGGGATGCGAGGGTCTATGGTCATACGACTGCGGCCATGCATGAAAATGAAGTACACCCCCCCCCAACAGACGCACGGGGGAAGGTAAGGACCCAGGCTCTGGGGCAAAAAAAAGGCAAGTAAGTGAGGTCTTAACAAAACTGTAATTCGCAGGGTGAGCGCTTAGCATTGCGAGTACCACTCTAATAATAGCATGCAGAGCGCGATTCGTACAACTCCTTGCATTGTTGTAATTCGGACACCACACTGCATGCATCATCCCCCAAAAAAACAGCAGCGAAGGCTGCTTCTTGTAGCCGACACTGCTGTAGTAATCGCTAAAAAAACAAACAAACGCCGTTTGTTTCTTCTGTTTTTTTTCCGCCGCGAATAGGAGCAAAAAACGAAGAAGAAAAAAAGCGTGCGCACCGGCTAATACAAGAAAGAAAAACGCACATCGGCTATATACGAGTATATACCACATGGCATACAGCACGTTCGTACATACATACGGGTCCTTACCATACATTTCAAGTTTCAGTATTAATTATGATATCAAGGTTACACACTAATCCACCCCTTTATTTAATATTCCACGTATGATACGTACGCCTTTGCCCGGGAGCCGATGTTTCCGATATCTCTACTTTTAACACTCTGTACTGCTTGCTTAGCATCTACCCTGACAATACAACAAGTACATGTCGTGTGCACATCGTACAATGATGACCAGAAGCCGTAACACTAGCAAACTGCGCTGAGAGAGCTTGACTGACTGGTGGCGGTGTAACGCATCGCCCTTTTCACGTCGCTGCGCACACCGCCAACCACCGCGCAACAAGCAAAACGCGGCAAACGTGGCGTCTATCCCCGGCTCAAAACCAAGGTAAAAAAAATAAAAAAAATAAAGTAGCGCGATAATTATACATACACTACAGTGAATCTCGTCTCGATCCAGCGACAACTCCAACAGAATATTCGGGCAGCCAAACTATCTCTTCTGAAACCCTGAGCTATGATAAACATACAACTGAATCATCTAAAATATGTACCTATCCGTGTTGCAGATGATTGTTTACGAACACCAAAATGTAGTGAGGCCCCCAGCGGGCAGCGGACGGAGAGCGGGGGGACGGCGCTGTGAGTTCAACCGATTGAATAGTAGATACTCAACTTTGCGAGCTGCGTAGAATTTTGTTCTATGTGTTATTTGTGGTATTGGTGTAGGCTTCGTGATGTACTAGGAACCTAGTAGTTGGGGGGGGGGGGGGGGGGGGGGGGGGGGGGGGGGGGTCAACCCGCCCAACCCACAATTATTCCACTCCATCACACCATGGCACTCATTCGTATCGCGTGTCAGAGCCACTACCTCTGCTTCATGTACCAGATACCAACGGTATCGTGCTATCACATATCATAACTCACCACCACTACTCGCTGTTCAAGAGATTTTTTTTTTCCCCAAGACATGCACCTAATATACGTCGATGGCGCCCAGCAGTTAGTTAGCCTGGCGACTGCTGTACAACAAATGGTTACGTCCGTTCGCACGCGGTTGCCCCCCAAAAAGCAAAAAAAAAATAATTAGAACACAACAGAACACAACACAGCAGGCAAGCAAGCAACGTCTCCACAAGCTGCATGCACCCGGGGCAACCAACTACTACAGCCGCTGACAAACAGCCACCACCACCAACAGCACCACCACCAACGTGCGAAATACGCCAACCCCCCCCCCCCCACCCTCCCAGGTTAAAGAACCGCAAGGGTGCCCATGCCGGAGCGGGGAGGAGAGCCGCTTCTTCCCCCCGCTCCCCCCCTCTTCCGCGCGGCATCCGCGGCGGTGGCCCCCAGCGCAAGCGTCCCCGAGCCCTTGCCCCGGGCGCCGGCGGCCGACAGCGTCCCCATTCCCCGCTGGAAAGGCGCCGACACCCCCCTCTGTAGCACTGGAAACCCCATGCCGCGCTTGGACACGGGCGGCGGCCTGACGGGCGGTGGCCTAGCGGGCGGAGCCGACGATCTCATGAACGAGTTCCCGGCGCGGGAAGAAAGCATTGAACCGCGAGACGACACCGGCCATCGGCTTCTCCTATCGACCCCGCGGCGGTCCCGCTCCCTCGAAGAGCGTCGGGGCGACAGCGGCCTCCCGGGGGGCGGAGCGTGGCGCGACGACTTGCCCGCCGGCGTTCTGTCGTCCACCGCGCTTGGCGAAGGAGACGGCCGCCATCTCCCTCCTCCCCTTCCTCCGACCCCTCCGTTTTCATCTTCGTCGTCATCGTAGCTGTTGTCGCCGCGGTTGTTGTTGTTGCCGGATATATCCGCCTGCAAAAGAACATAGAAGGGTTTGTTAAAGAGAGCGAAGGAAGCCCGGGGAGGGGATTGAAGGGGGGGGGGGGGTACTCATGTCGTGCACGGCCGTAGTCGTATGACCATAGACCCTCGCATCCCTACAATGCCGGGGCGGAGCACGTTGGGTTTTCACCAACCAGGCAGACATTGCTTGCACCAAGCGTGAAGCGCCGTGAGGTATTGGGCGAGTCGCGTGGAGGGTGAGCTGCATCCTGCTACGAACCGCCTGTGAGCCGGACTTTTGCATATGGACGACAGCCTCCAATGAATTGATTTAATTTCTGGTGTGGCCACTTGGGGGGGGGTGAGGGAGGGGTAACGACAGCAAAAACATATTTTTCAAGCACAACAAAAGCGGTGTGCATGCCCACCACGCGCGAAAAGCCAGGTAGGTGATTATTCCTCCATTTTGGGCTCTCTTCGCATGCTCCACATCCCGAGTCGCACGGTCGCAAAACACGAACAAGGCCCTTTCTCCTGTGGAGCACGCATGTTTCTCGCGAGGAACACGACTGCATTTGCGCCCCCTCCCACGCCCACTACCTCGACCCCCCCCACCCCTGAACTCCACCCCCACCTCCACCACCTCCTCCCCCCCTAGTTGTATTATTTTCTCGGGGTACAGTATTTGCTATTTGCTTATGTGACACACCTATAATCCCGGCCCACCCCCTACCACCACCACCACAACAATCATTACAAAACCATGCACCACCCCACCCCCACCAGCCCTCCTCCCACCGCGCCACCCCAACCCCCACCACCCCGACGCATACATAAAAAAAACACACACAAGGGACTGACCGATCGGACCCTCTCGTCGCGACCGTCCCTCTTGCGCCGCTCCGCCCTCGTCCTCTTCGCGCCTTTCTCCGAGCGAGCGCTCCCCCTGTCCCTTCCCCGGTCCTTGTCTCCGTCCCTGTCCCTGTCCGCGTCACGCCTCTTTTCTTCCCCCTCGCGGGCTCGGCGGGCCCGACGCCCTGACCTCCTTGAAGGCGGTGACGTCGACGATGAATGCTGCGACCGTGGGGGCGACGGCGACGGCTCAAACCTCGCAGCGTGAGCGGTAGCGCTTTCCCCGGCGGCCTCCCCTCCACCTCCGCCTCCGCCTCCGCCTCCCCTGCCGTCCCGCGACGGTCTTGGCGGGTACGGCGATCCGTGGCGCGCCCCCCCCGCGTCTTCCTCGGCCCGCCTGCGCTTGCCCCGTCCGTCGCGCGCGGTAGAGGCGGACCCCGGCGGCGGCGGTTCCTGAAAAAAGTCGTCTTCACCCCCCCCTCCGCCGCCGCCGCTTACTTCTTCGCCCCTTCCCGCCGCCTCGTAGCCGCTAGCGGTAGCGCGAGCGCTATGGGGTCCATGTTTGGCGCCGCCCCTCGGCTGGCCTTCGGAGGCCACCGGGGGGGGGGGGGGGGGGGGATAAAGAAGGAGAAGGGGGTGGGTAAGGGGGGGGGGGGGGGGATACATGGGAGTTTTTTTTTTTTTTGCAAAAACGTAGTTAATAGAAAGATGTAGAAAGATAGAAAGGTAAGATAGAAAGGTAAGAGACAAAAACGCAGAAGACACACCAAGAGACACACGAATAAACCAATTAACATTCAATCCGACAAACGAACAAAACAAAACAAGCAGACGAAGGGACAGGCGAAGAGGAGGCAACAAAAAAAACGAATAGAAAAACGCGAGACAGAGCCGACGATTTGCGTGCCGCCGCCGCACTGGAAGAAAAAAAACGAAAAAAAAACGAAACAAAACGGTTCGGCGGCGTGTTGACATTAAATTACTCCTTCCACATATTACCTGCTGTATACACACCCGATTATGCTGTATACACACCCGATTATTATAGGGACACAAAACATTAATACCAGGTAATATGCTTGAATTCAGTGACAGCTAATTATTGTAGTACGAGCGGAAAAAAAAGGACAAAAAAGAAACGTAGCCATTCTTGTCTCCTGCTCGCTCTGATGTGTTCTGCACGAAACCAATGTGAGAGCCTGCCCAAAAAGTCGACGAGACGACAACGATGACGACGTACAGCACAACAGCAGCAGCAGCAGCAGCAGCAGCAGTACGTGCGGCGTTGCGCCAATGACACGCGGTATTACCAAGGGGTGTGCGTGCGTACCGGGAGGAGAAAGCAGAGTCGAAAAGTGGAAACCCCCTGCTTACACGAGGGAGCGTGCAGCACCTATACATGAAACAATATACATATATAAATGCGTATATACCTGGTATAGGGGGGAAATTAATTCCGCTGTTCTGCCAGCCAGAACAACGCACTGGTCGTGCACCTCAAGCGGCACTATTATCAGTTATCTCCTTGTGCCAGAGGCCGCATACAACCTACCAGGAATATATTTAACGTGCCAACCCTCGATCAAGCACGTGGCACCCGGTCTAAAATCCCGTCCACACAATTAATCGTCCACAAAAACAACTGATGTCGTTCTTAACCCTCTTCTACGTATATGCTGACCGAAAATAAGTATACCACA
The DNA here is from genome assembly GCA_008828725.1 of Saccharina japonica. Lineage (NCBI taxonomy): Eukaryota > Phaeophyceae > Laminariales > Laminariaceae > Saccharina > Saccharina japonica. The sequence continues at coordinate 190,451 of MEHQ01002471.1, forward strand.
CTAACTCCAAGTAGTTTTCCCCCTCAACAAACGTGGGTGCAATTAAGTTTCTAAATGTTTATCACAAAAAAAAATGCCGTCCTTTTCGTCCTCTCGGTCGAAAATCCATGGTGGAAGAGAACACACCCCCTCAAGTCAAAAAGGAAGGCGGTGCGGCTACCATTCCGATCCGCTCGCGCGCCCCTCGCCCATACGCATACAGACGGTTTTCACTGACAACATCACAGCTGTGCGTCCAACTACCACAAATATCAACTGCTGCGCTTGCTTGCCGTCGCCGAGACACACCGTCTCCACAGAAACATGCTCGACAGAAAAACGCCGCCAACATACTTCCAAACCCGTCCCCCGTTCTTGTCTCACCTCTCCTTCGACGTCACCCGGGCGCCGCCGCTGCTCCGCTGCGGCTCCTCGTCACGGTAGTGCTGCTGCTGCTGCTGCTGCCGGCGCGCGCTCTCTCTCCCCAGCTCGCGCTCGCGCTCCAGGGCTTGCTGCTCGCGCTGCACCTGCCGCACCAACGCGCGCTGCCTCCCGATCTCTTTGCCCCTGAGCTTGGCCTCCTCCTTCCTGTCCCTGGCTTCCTCCTCTCGCAGCCTCTCCTCCTCCTCCTCCCGCCGCTCCTCGGCCTCCCGCTTGGCGCGGTCCTGCTCTTCCCTGCGTCGCTCGCGCTCGCGCTCTAGCTCGCGCTCCGCCCTCTTCCGCTCAAGCTCCTCCTGGGCGCGGTCAGCGCGAGTCTTGTGCCTCGGCATCGGCTGGTCTGTTTGCGAGCGAGCAAGAGAAAGCATCGGACAGGGCGGGACCGGGGAAACAATCCGTTTTGTGTTGGTAATACGGAGGACCATATAGTAAATAGGATCCAATATTGTTATTAATGGTAAATACACGTAAATGTATAGGTCTTTGTGTGCACCGCGGGTCCTGTTTGCTGAGGCCCCCTGTAATAGTAGAGGCAGGGGGGGGCGGGGGGCATGAGCCTCGCGGTGTATGCCGGTTGAGGTATCGTACCGTATGTCTTTTTTTATTTTTTATTTTCTCAGGGTGAGGAGAGATTGCACCGCCGCCGCCGCCGCCGCCGCCGCCGCCGCTACAATCGCGGTCTGTTTGAGGGGCAGGGATTAATTCAGGCTATTTCGGAGTGGGCTAATGTAGTAAATAGGACCTACGGCACACACAAAAACCTATATATTTCCCTATTTTTACTAACAAAAATTGGTCCTATGTACTATGGTCCCCCATAGTAACTAGGACCTACGGTACACACAAAAACCTATATATTTGCCTATTTTTACTATTACGGGGGACCATAGTAAATAGGACCTGCGGTGCACACTAAAAACTATATATTTTCGCTATTTTTACCAACAAAAATTGGTCCTATTTACTATGGTCCTCCGTAATAACAAAAATTGGTCCACCTATGTACTATGGTCCCCCGTAGTATTAATAGTACGCAGATACAGTGTTGGTCCCGTTAGAAGCAAAGATGTCAGGAGACGGTCAGTCAAGCGAAAACGGGCATCGGTCAAGGGTGTGGATCCGAGTGTTCCACACTAAAACCTACCGTAGTAGTTTAGCGTCAGTCAAGGATGAAAAAAAGACAAATTGCCGTCAGTCAAGGGCTGAAAGTGCCGTCTCCTGACATCTTTGGTTATAAGGCGACCTAGTGGCAAGCGGCTTGGAAGTCGCCTTATAGTCGTACTCGCCTAATAGCCGAAATAGCACCTACCTAAGGCGTGTTGCCTTATGTAGGTCACTATTCAGCCTTATAGCGAACACAACAACCTTATCGAGTGCCAACCTTGAGGTTTGCAGCTGCGAGGGCAACATGTGTTCTATCATGTTGCCAAGCCATGCATTTTGCCGCAAGCTTGACGCCCAGCTCAACAGCATAACATCGGGACAACCGGCGGCAGAGGGCAGCCAGGGGCAGCTGTGGAGCTGCATGCAGCATGAAGTCCGCTGCTCGTACTGTAGTTCACTCAGATTATTGCCATTTTTTTCAGCGCCTTACTGTTTCTTGAGTACAAAATGCCTCGCATACCACGAAGAACACCGGACATTTGTACCCTCAGATACTCGTACGAGCTGAACAGTTACGCCCTAACGATCCCCAACCTAAAAAATGTGCTTCGCTCGGCGATGGAGAATTGTCGTCCACTTGCTTGCCCGTCCTCTACTCGAAGACACACTCCCTCGTAAAAGCCATTTTGGGCCGGCGTCGGCAACGTGTCACATCGTTGCTGCTGGCATGAGCGTACTTTTCCAATACGCCACAGGGCACCGAAATCTCTGAAGAACCATACCAGGTATATTGCACCGAGAGCTGTAGCAGTTGCGAAAACAATGCACTGCTTGTATGGCGAGGGGGGGGGGGGGGGGGGGGGGGGGGGTAGCAGTGCCTCAGGGTACCTCGGTACGTCTTTCTGTGTCGAAGTCGTGTGAGCAAGGCGACCACTCGCCTTCACGTATGTATTGCGTACCCATAATAGAGCGACTCGCCTAATTTAGGTACAGTACCTATATAAGGCGGCTCGCCGTACATAAGCTCCTAGTTGTGGCAAGCCATCTCAGGCCGTACTCATCTGTTGACCGCCTTAGTCATTTGAACATTGACCACGCATCCCTTTCGAGACGGCGCACCGTTCCTGCTCCAACTAGAGACACCTCCAACAGTTGGGGGCTCATTACGTTGTTTACATATATAACGCAGAAACTTTTTGCTAACCTGATCACCTTCATGTTTTGCCGCCTGTGGCCACCGCCTATCTCCTAAGATAGCGATCGTTTTCTCGCTACTATCTAGTGTACCAAATTTCTCCATGTCACATTCGCCTGACGAAGAATCGGCACGGACACTGGGTGTGCTGGATGTCGACGGGTAGAAAGGAAGGTTTAACGTGAAGAACACACACACATTTTCCTCATCTCCTTCTCTAACACATCCCGTTCCTCCTTGTACATTTCACATTCTCCCACTCTGTGAGTTCTACTCTATTGCTTTGCCACAAGGGCATACCTGTGCATATACCTCCTCCTCCCAGCTACTGGTATACCTCTTTCTTATTTCTGGCAGGTCCAGGTCCCCCACACGAAATCGCAGTTTCAGCGTTTTCTCGAAGTCCATTGGGTCGTGCAAATACGTTTTCAATACTATCCCTTATTTTAACCCCCCGTATACCGCTAAGCGTTCCCCCCCTTCCACCGTATTTCTTAGCGCTACGAGCCTTTGCCTTATTTATATCCTTTCTTTTACTCCTGTCTTGTACCCGCCAAACCTTCTCCATGGCCAGCATCTCTTTTCGGTTTCCTCCAATATCCTTCCATACTTTATCGACTACACTACGTATCCCACCTCATTCCAGCTCGACCATTGGTTACTTTCTCCCATCCTAGCTCTATCAGCTATGGCTGGCAACCTCATATTTGGCATGTTTTTCACTTTACGTTGTCATTTCAACTCCAGCATGTCTCTTATGTACTCAAGTGGGTGCATCTCCAGTTCTCCTCTCAATACTGTATTGCTCGTCGTACTTCAGCATCCTAGTACTATTTAAGCTGTTGTCCTCTGTACTGTTTCCAGCTGTTTTACGAACTTGGCGTTCCCTTCCCATATTTCTGCACATTCTATGAATAGCTTTGATACAATCACATTCATCCAAGATACCTCCCTTAATGTCTCTTAATGGAGGGGGGGGGGGGCTTCGGTGTATGAAGGTGAAGCTATCGTACCGCACGGCTTCACGGCTCCCGTACGTTAGCTTGTTTTCTCACGGTAAAGCGGGCTTGGATCACCACCACGACAAAGGGCGGTCTGTGTGAGAGACGCGCGGATCTCTCCGCGGGGCTCGCATGTACCATACCAGGTACCAGGTACCAGCACGCATTTTGGCATTCTCAAGGTGCATCGGGAAAAAACGACGGCCCTGCGATTGCTCGTAGAGCCCACCCATATCAACACGTGCTGCTGCTATGATACTCGACCCAAGACGTCAGTGCTACGTACTCCTACTGCTATTCATGTTGTTTTACGTATTACTTGCCGGACACCGATAGGGTATGCTGGGCGTCGAGAAAGTCTGTTCCATGCACCACGCACTATTAATAGGTACCAGAGAGTACCGGTACAGCATCAGTGCAGCAAAGTCACGTAACAGCTATGTTGCGATTCTAAAAAAGAGTGTGTCTGTGCTGTGCGCTCTGCGCGACTTTCTACTTACTATTAATAGGTATGTACGTACGTACATATTTGCTGCTATGTCTGCTTCCAAGCGTACGTAGTGTGGAGTTCGGAGTTAGGAGTTTGAGAGGAGTTTATTGTCAGCATCACGGTGAGAAGTGAGGCGGAAAAATAGCGGCTCGCGGCTCACATCGCAAGCACTCCCGCGACTTCTAGAGCTGCGAGGGTATAGTATCGTACTGACGTATTCGGCCATTATGAAAGTGTTGGGTTGGAATGAGGCTTCCCTGAGTATCACCCTCCTGCGAGCATCGTGTTAGATGCCCCATGGGAGGATAACAACCTGGATGCCGATGACATAAATACATGCTATTTCTGGGAATGCTCATGGTTGTACATGGTATACTCAAGAGTGGGAGGGTGGGATGGTCCGCTTTTATACTCCACCTCTTTCCACTTCGTACGAAGTAGAGTTTCCGAGGTATTTTTCCAAGCCCATTGTTACGGGGATGGGCAGCCTTCTTACATCTACTCTTGTTGTTCCAGTATCTCGAACCCCCTTGGTGCCCGCGTGTGCTTCCATACGTTAGACAGCAAGACTACTGCTAGCTGTAGCGGGATACGAGTATACAAGTACAGGACACCTATATATTACTAATAAGAAACAGGAAATCTGGTCCGGGCTAGACTTCTTATTCGGGAGAGGGTGCTTTCTACACTAATTTCATGATAACGACTCCCGAATTTCTTATTTATCATCTAAATCTCAGCCTGGCTTCCTTATCAGCCTGTTTCTTACAGCAGTAGGTGTCCTGTACTCCTACGGCGGAGGGTTGGAACCCCGAACGGGGGGACTTGTGCCAACACACTACATACGTAACCTACCCTAGGCATCTGGAAATCACCCGCCGACATGTCCAGGGTTGAAGACGGCCGCCATGAATTGAAAAATGTCAAGGATGCTGATGAAATACGTATCATACCAGAGTATGGATATGCACATGTTGATATTGCTGCTGCTGCTGCTGCTGCTGCTGCTGCTGCTGCTGTATGCACATGCATTTATGTGTATATGTCTATGTAAGGATGGGTTGGGCGCAAAAGGATTCGTTCGTTTCATTACCCACGCTCTTGCGGGGGGTGGGCATTCCGCAAAAGCGCGCGTGTGAGCATGCGTGAGAGTGGTGCTCTATTAATATGTACTGCGGCTGCCGCGGCACGCGAATGCGAAGGAGGCGACGTGAAAAAGCTAACGAAGGTGCGAGAAAGAAGCTTTACGAGTACGTACGTAGCTGTTGCTGGAGGCTCTACGTACTCGTACTCGTAAGGCGTCGCCAGGTGCCAGGTAGTACCCCAGGTACCTGGTCGTACCTGGTACATCGGTGATAACTTGTGCTTTTTAAATCATGTGTCGATTTTATACGAGTACTCGTATGTATACTACGTGTGTGAGTATCTACAGCAGTAGTTGTGTCATGATGCAACAGGTACTACGAGTACGTATAACAAGCAAGTAGCGCAGCAGTTGTTCACACCCATGTACCTGGTCAACGCACAACGCACAAATGCACAACAATGCACGCGTGTTTTCACTTCTGGGTTCATCAAATCAAACCACAAATTACAAAAATTATTACAGCAAGCAACGAGCAACGAGCAAAGCGAGGCAGCAGTGCCAGGGGTGGCGAATGGCGAAGATAGATTTAGATTCGTGTGCGACGGGATCCGACTTGCTCGTGTACAAGCAATATGATAAAGGAGATGGAACAAGGAAAGGACGATCGAGCCAGACGACGAAAATCGACGAGCAAAATTGCGATTGCGCTTCGGGGATGCGTGGTCTGCCACGGCGGAAAAACTACACGGGTTCTTAAACTACGCCAAGACTCATGCAGAGCGATGCTGGGCAAATATCACAATACATTCACAGAGCCATACCTACACACCAGGTAACCAGGTAGAGAGCGGCAGGGCGGTAGAGCCAACTGCTGTCACCCGGAGAAATACGAAAAGTGAGAGCAAATCCGGGAATAGGACATCGCAAAGAGAGCAAGAGATATTGTAGGAATTCAATCGCATTTATAAGGTGTTAATTCAACAACTTGGTGGGAAGACTATGTCGATGCGGGTGCTACCCAAATCTAGCCCGTGAAAGCATTGGACGGCTCACCAGTTGAGGAACCGCGTGCGGCAACCAGGACGCAATGTTGCTTTTTTGCTGTTGGTGCTTCTCCCCGATATTCCGTTCTGTAAATCCCTTACTTCTATACAAACTCCATCCTGAAGCAACAACAACACAACCTAAAACAAGTCTGACTTTTTGAGCTGTTCGGTGAATTCAATCCCCACAGCAGGTAGACAATCACATGGACGGAGGAGCGGATGCCACGAGAGGCTTGCCGATGTTGCCTCCTCCCGCTCCCACGTTCAGGGCTCCAACGAGAGAGAGTGTCCTTCTCCAGATGGGTACAAGACCTTCATCTTTCACGACAGAGGAAGACCTGAGCTTCATGGATGCCGAGGTGCGTACTGCTGCTGTAGTTTTTTTTTCATAATTTCGACAGAGGTCGTGGCCTGTGTTGTGTGCAGTGTGAGCAGAGCACCCTTGACAGGCTAGGAGGCACCCCCTTGGCTTTCTCTGGGCGTTGTCTGGTTGTGTTGCTGGGTTACTCGGCGGTAGGAGATGTTGAACTTGCGCTGTGTGAGAAGAGACTTTTACTGCTGCTTCGGTGCTCCCATTTTTTTGTATGTTTTTCAAGCACACAGATGCAGCAAGTCATACATACACGCACGAGGCACGAGTATTCATTCTACCCGCGGTTGCGTTCTACGACGACCATGTCTGCTGTGCACGCTTTTTTTGAGATGTTTTAAATCTGAATACTCGTACCAGTTCCAGTGTGTGTGTTTTTTTCTTAAAATCCGTGCGCCCTGAAGTTTGGCTTTAAAGTTTGGTTTTGCGCGGAGACCTCTCGAGCTGAAAGCCACCGCTGCTGCGTCTAGTAAGACACGAACCACGTCGTCGGTGGGTGCAGGACATATCATCTTGCGGAGGCACAGGGCACAGAGCCAGCAGAGTCAGAGGCTCGAAACTCGTAACTGCTGGACGTACATAGCCGGCATGAGAGCGGGGAGATTAACTTTTAAAAACATACCAGTACGGGGTGTACTGGTTACTGCTGTACTATAATACCACAGGTATCATACTGCTCCTCCTGTAGGTCAACAGAAAAAAGGGGTTTGTCGTCCGACCAGTACTTGCCCCTAAATATTTCGTAATTCCACTCTATCGTAGGTACAGAAAACAAGAGGCGTTCGTACGTTCGTACTGCTGCTTGCTGTATAAGAATAGCTCGAGAAACTTTGTCGTTGTGCCGCTTTGTCGGGTCAGGTGACAACCGCCGCCGGGCCTTAGCGTTGGGCCCCCAGACCCCAAGCCGGCGGGGCAATATAATATTATGTTGTAGGCCGAAGGTTATTACTCGTAAGGTTCTGTCCGCGCCGGAGGTCTGCGGCTTCCGACTTCCCCCAAGGGTTTCTTCTCAAATGAATCGTCCAGAACCCGGCCACCAAGCAACCTGTACGAGTAAAAGGTCAAATGCATGTTGCATGTTGGACGACGAGTGGAACATCATTCCATTCGTATTCTGTCGTTGATGCTGGTGCTGCTGCCATACTCGTGTGCACGTTCGAGGTTTCCTCCTCTTTTACCTAGGGCACCATATACCAGAACGTGTTTTTTTTAGTCGATATACCTGTTATATATAATATACTTGGTATACCGGGTATATATGCACAGTTCGAGTAGTAGGTGGAAAGAAGCAAGGCCATTCACTCACGGGTCGGGTCAAACCTCGCGGGTCAGGTCGGGTCGAGTCGGGGAGGGGAGGGGGTGACCCCGAACCGACCCGTGACCCGTGAGAGGTTGAAAATTTGAAAATCAACCTGGCCCGACTCGACCTGGGTCATGCATGACACGTGATTAGCACTGGAAATAAGAACACACCTTTCATAAAATCACAAACAAAGGCTCACATTATCGCCCCGCCCCGTGTACCGAACTCGATTGAAGCCAATCCGCTTTCGTTCGTGGGGGCTGCTCGGCCTGCCTGCCTGTCTGCCTGCCTGCCCGGGCGCCTGTCTTATATAGTCTGTATGTGCGCCAAATAGGCGCTCGAAAACAGTTAAGTTGAATTCAGCGCGTTCGTTCTCATTTACCCCGCGGGTGGCCAGCTCTGACAATATATATGCTCCGCCGTGCATATGATGTGTACGTACGTACAAAGCTGCTTATTGCTGACCCTACTACTCGTACTGCGTGTAGACCCTACGTACGTATGTACGTAAAATATATACATACAGCGTCGACTTAGATGTACGAATATCAAGAGTTTTGTTGAATCAGCGAGCCTCCATCCCCCATCTTGAACAACAACGGACGGACGAACGGGACGATAACGAACGCGGTGAACGGCTACTTCGTATATTGAGGGTTATTTTCTATAGGTCTCGTATCTCGTACAGGTACAAACGAATCGTACCCGGAAGTCCGCGTTCTGCCGATGCTTTGGCGGTACGCACAACACACACACACTTTACACGTGCACTGCTATGTATTAATATTAACATAATTTACTGTTTAATATGCAGCTACTGTATTATACCGTACGTACAAGGTTTAACCCATTCAGAACTGAAAAACTCATCCAACACTAATTCCAACTATTAACAGTTTGTCCCCAAAAACGGGGGACCGGTTCTTAACCCATACAGAACTGGAAAAAAAATCCCACAATAATCCCAAGCAGTTTGTCCCCCAAGTACGTGGGACCAGTTCTTAAGGGTTAACCCATACAGAACTGAAAAAAAAATCCTATACTAATTCCAAGCAGTTTGTCCCCAAGTACGTGGGACCAGTTCTTGAGGGGTAACCCATACAGAGCTGAAAAAAAAATCCTACACTAATTCCAAGTATTTTGTCCCCAAATTCGTGGCACCAGTTCTTAAGGGTTAACCCATACAGAACTGAAAAAAAATCCTACAGATTGTTGTCGGTTTATCCGACATTGCCGGAAAGCGCCCCTTTGTCGTCGTATCAGTACAGTAACGAGATTGGAGTGGAAGTATCCGGAGGCCCTTCAGGCGCTTCGCCAGGTGGCAGCGAAAGCAGGAGATGATCCCAGCGAGGTTGGACTCCACTCTTTGCGTACAGCAGTAGTAGTGCATTTGTTCTCGTACCAGCTATAATTATCGTACGTGCGATGGCGACCGGGCAAGAAGGAAGCTCTTGACTGATAAAAAAGTACAAAAAGTAGCAACGGGGGCAAATATCACCGACCACCCCAAACGAGTTTATAGTTATTATATAAAATAGTTGTATGTATGATACTTCGCATACATGTACATACTTGGTATAATACGAGTGCAATACCAAGCAGACCACGCACGCCCCGCAGCCGGCAGCGCTGGCCTCGTACCCTCTTGTCCTTTGTCGCCTGGGTGGACCGTGACCGCTTTGATCGGCAAATCATGGGCATTGAGGGGTCTGGCCTGGCGATTGAGGGGTCTGGCCTGGCAGCCTGGCGCCTCCAGTAGAGCTTCTACCACGTAGTCGAAAAAACGGTTGAGGTACAGTACTGCTGTAGTCGTACACTGATCGACTTAGGGTTGGGGGTGACTTTCTATTCGTCTTGCATACCGTCAATCATTTTCTCGAAGAAGTTAGTAAGCACCCCTCCGCTGCCGCTAACTGTCCTTTACAAGCAGTATCCATGTACACGAAGCCGCCGACCATGGAACATACACGCTACGCACGACGTATCATACATAATACACTTCCGAGCAGATTTCGAGCTCTATACGTCTGCGGCAGCGGTGATTTTACGGGGGACCTATGATATGAGTAAACACCAGCCGTACAATTGCACGTACGTGCTGTGGGCTGTTAGAACTGCACGTACTTTTGCACCATCTTTACCCTTGCTCCCACCCGGACCTGATCCCAGCCGGATCTGATCCCATTTGGCACCCTGCTCCCTCCCATTAGTTGCAGAAATATAATCAGCCCTCCGCAGGAGCCGCCGGAGGCCCACCTGGCACCTCGATCCCATTTGGTACCCATGTAGGCCATACATATCTACAACAACTCCTGCTATACACATAACCGTATTGAATGTACGTGCAGATTCGTTAGACTCGCACGTACGTGCAAGTTCTCCGGAGCCGATGAGTAAATAGGGGACCTACGGTACACAAAAAAAAACTATATATTTACGTACCAACTTTAACCCTTATAGGACTGGAGTCCCGTTTCGGGGACAAATTACTTAGAATTAGAGTGGTTTGTCCCCTAAATGGGACTGCAGTCCTAAAAGGGTTAAGGTCTATGGTCCCCCGTAATAGTGATCTGTGGATGCACGGTAGCTGGCGATGAGCTCTTCTTGCCTTAATATTGATAATATTATCGCTCGGCCTTTTGTTTGTTAGGGAGGCAGGCTGCTATTAACCCATTCAGAACTGAAAAAAATGTCCCACACTATCTCCCAAGTGTTGTGTCCTCCAAGTGTTTTGTCCCCAAATTCGTTAAGGGGTTAATAGCTGTACACGGCAAAAGTATTGCGGGCTACGTAGGAAAATAACTTCCTGGTGGGATCAAGGTACGGGCGTAGACCCAACCCGCAACCCTACGAAAACCCTTAAAAAAAGTAACCCTGAACCCCCCCAACTTGGACCGAAACTGGCCCAAAACTGGCCCCAACTGGCCTGAAACCAGAAACGCGGCTGCGCCGCTTTCGCATCGAGCGAGAAAAATTATGTCCCACGGACCTAGATTCCGAAGTACGGACCATGCCTACGTGATTATGTAGACTGCTGTAGACAAGAAATTCCGGGAGTTTTCCGCGCGAACAGATCGTAAGACCCACTGCTGTTGGCTACGCGGCCATCTTTTACTGGATACCATGTTGGCGTTAAAAATGCATGGTTGTATTAATCCAACAGAACATTCCTGTTCCTGCAATATCCTTGCGCTCTTCTGCTGGATTCTATTCTGTTTAATTTTGTCATTTCTCGTTTTGTTTGTTTTTTCCATATGTGCTCTTTCGTTGCCGGTACGCTCTTCATTGGCTTGCCTCGTTTCAGAAGTTGAGATGGTTCAGGCATACGAGTAGTCTCTGCCTCGTGCAGAGTGTCTTGTCATGCTGCTTGTGTCTTGTGACCCAAATAACTTAGAACTTACCTGGTAGAACTTAGAACTCAATTGTATCTCTCATTTATCATACCGACCGGTATTTGGAATGCAATCTGTGATGAGATGAAGAATCAGTACGGACACTGCTGTGTGCTGGATGGATGTCGTTGGGCATGTACATCGAAATAACGGTTTGCAACTACTGGCTGTAAAGACAACAGCAACAATACACTTTATGTACGAGTATGAAACGAGTACAATATCATACCATGTGTGTGTTCTTCACATTTAACCGTCCTTTCTACCCGTCTACATCCAGCACACCCAGTGTCTGCCGATTCTTCATCCTAGAGAGATACCAGGTACTTGTTGCCTTTTGATATGCTTGTGGTATCTGCTATTTACCGTACCTAAGCGCCCGTGGATCATTAGTCTGTATTATACCGATGCGAAGGCACAGAAGAACAGAACGGTACAAGAGCAACAGCTCGCCATTTCTCCTCCTGTCGCGTGCCACTTTTTGGACGATATGGTTGACGCACGCTGTGCTGTGTAAGAGACGAAGAATATATCATTAAATAAAATTATTATAAATACGTCAGCTGTGAGTTCAACCGATTGAATAGTAGATACTCAACTTTGCGAGCTGCGTAGAATTTATTGTAAGAGACGAAGAATATATCATGTCCCCAACCATTGTTGCTCGTGTTTGGCCCAAGGGGTCAATGCGCTATGGGTGGCGTGCGCTGTGCACGAAACGAAGGAGTGTACCCGTATTACTACTGCATCCCTAATGATTGCTAATAGGGTTGGGGTTGGGGTTAGGGTTAGGTTTACAGTACAGCTACTGTAGTGGGTACCCCGGTCCCCTGATAAGAGTGTTCGGGATTTAAAAGCGGTCAAACCGGCATGTCCCACATATACTATAAGCTAAATATTACCCACTACAGATAAGAGTAATATGTAGCCCCTTCGGTCAAAACAAAGAAAAAAATACTGCTGTATTGCTTTAGTCTTTGCCCGAAGCGCTTGTTTTGGCTCTTGAATCGTGGTACCCACTGTAATTATATTCGTTTTGGACAATGTTGTACCCCTCAACCACAACTGTCGACTAAGTGGTGGTCAGCCGTCGTGCGGGACGTACTTTATTTACAAACAGCAGTAGTGTTTGTTCTCACGGCTTCGTCCAGGAACGAAGGAACTGCTGCTGTGCGTTGTGGCGGAGGCGGACACTCGAGGGGGGGGGGGTATGGCTTAGTTTTACTTGCGAGGACCGGGAAACCCACCCACCTGTGTTGCTTTGCCCACGAAACAAGAAAAAAAAATCAGCCCTGCACTACTCCGGATAGAGTACATAGTGTTTGATAGGGAAATGAAAAACTGTACGTACCAGGTACCAGCCAAATAATACAGGCAAAATTCCAGCTACCGGCTACTGAGGGACCACTGCTGACAGCTGTGCTTGTATTTGTATTGTACTATGTACTGCTGTACGCGTGTATAGGTGTTCTGGTATGTTTTCTGCTGTAGTACGCACTGCTGTTGTTGTAGAGTGTTCGTGCTCTATAGCCGTGGCTGTAGAGTCGCGCAAGGTTCAACCGAGGTCAACCGTTGTCTGGGCGCGGCGGAAGGACACGCGCGAGCGGGCCCCGCAATGTTACCGGTGCGGTATGAGTCGGCTGGCACTTTCCAGCTGCCCTGGGTGACGCTCTTGCCTGCTTGCCTGCTTGCCTGCTTGCCTGCTGGGTGCCTGCCTCCGTACTTGTGCCTGCTTCCATGCTTGCCTTGCCCTCTTGCTAAGGTCTACACCATGAACGTACAACTATTAATAGTTTCGGTGGGGTGGCGCCTCTCATACCCCTCATACGACTACGAGTACGGCCATGACTGACATGAACACCCCCCCCCCCCCCCCCCCCGCCGCCACCCTCACGTGATCAGATCAAGCGCCTCCACCGGGACATGGCCAGCATGCTGGCAACGGCGAGCCCGCTGCCCAAGAATTCGTCCCTGCCCGCCCCGAACGCGTCCCTCGCGGCAGCGCACGGGAGCCCGGGTGACAGCGACTTCGACTGCTCGGACGACGAGCCCGCCCTCTCGGTGCTGCGCGACGAGCTGCGAACCACGACGGAAAGGTTTTTCGAGCGCGAACCCGGACATGACGTCGGGGTCGGCGGCGGCGGTGTCGGCGGCGGCGGCGGCCGCGGCGGTGGCCGCGGTGGCGAAAGGCGGAGGGCGTACTCCGTGCTGACCCCGAAGCTGTCCTCGGGCGGCGCCGACATGCAACAGAAGTCATGGAACGCTCTGAATGATCTGGAGAAGGGCGTGGAGGGCTTGATACGGAGAAGCGCTTCGCCCGCCTACCGCGCGTGCGACCGGGGGCACAGCGATTCCCTTTTGGTGGTTGATGGCGGCGGCGCCGCCGCCGCCGGCAGGACGATGTTAGGCTCGGCGTCCCCGCCTAATAATCCGCTCTCAGAGGGTTTCCCCTTGCCGATGGTGGCGAGGGGCGACGAAGCCGATTTAGGGGGAGGCGGGAGCGGGGGCAGAGGCAAGGGTGGAGGCGGCGGGACTGGCACGGATGAAAATCGGGGGGCGGACTTGGACGGGTCCGGGTGCGCGAAGGTGCCGAGCAGCGGCACCGGCGGCGACGTTGATATCCCGGCCGACGCGCACCTGTCGCTCGCGTACGCCAAGACTCATCGGTGGCTCAACATACCCTCCGCCGAACTGACCTCGTTGAACACGCCGAACTCGTCTCCGATGAGAGGGGACGAGTTCGGGAGCGACTCGACACCGCGGCCTTGTCGGCCGCCGCCGCCGCTGAGGTATCCCGGGGACGCGGGTTCTTACGCAGATTCCGAGGTGTCGCAGGAGGACCTGAAGGCCCGTAGCGAGGAAGCTACCCGGACGCTGGAGGCCTTGAAAGTGCTGCTCGTGGAGGAGGGGCGGCACGGCGAGGCCACCGCCGAGGACGATGGTGGCAGCGCCAGCGGCAGAGGTAACGGCGACCGCGACAGTGGTTTGCAAGGACGGCGGCAGCCGAGCAAGCTCTGGCCGACGCGCGGAGAGAAAAGGCCCGCCCCTGGAGGATTCGCGAGGCAACACCCGGACACCGCTGATTTGTCGGCGGCGAAGGCGAAGGCGTCAGCGACGCCAGGAACGCCAAGAATGGCGGCGAGCGGCGGCGGCGGCGGGAGCAACAGCGGCAGTGGAGACGTTTCCAACCACGTACCGCAGCTGCTGCAGGCGATGAACGACCTCCAGAACATCAACGCGGAGCTGGTCAAGGCTTTGAGGAGCACTCCCATGGACGAGAGCGATCGCGGTCACCACCGATTGGGCAGCTCATCGACGTCGCGCCCGCAGCAGCAGCAGCGACCGCAGCGCCCTCAGCGCCCGGGACCCGGCCCCCGCCAGCGCTCGGCCCGAATGCAGCCTTCCGGCCTGCTGGAGCGACAGTCGCGTTCCTCGTCGGAGCTGCTGCGGCGGCGGCACACCCGGCTGGGACAGGCGGAGCCGATGTCGTGCGGGGTGCCCAGGCACCGCGTGCAGGTGTGCAAGCAGGGTGAAGACGTGGTGTTTTTCGAGCTTGCCATCACCCAGGCCAAGTCGACGTGGACGTTGGAGCGGCGCATGGACGAGTTTCTCGAGCTCCGACGGTCGCTCGTCGCCACCGCCACGGAACTGGCGGTAGCAGAGTTGGCCGCGCCGGCGGCTGGAGCCGCGGCAACCGAAGGTATAGCGACGGCCGCGCAGGAGGAGCGCGGCGGGACCGTCGGCTCTGGCGCCCCCCAAGATGCGGAACGGAAACGTAAGTCCACGTCCACTTTGGACGCCGTGAACGAAAATGGCGGGGTCCGGGGCGCGACGACGGGCGGGGGGCGGCGCGACTGTCGTCGGGAGGGCGAGGCCCGCGTGCCGGGGCTGCCCTGCGAGTACAGCGGCAAGTGGTTCGGCTCGTCGCGGCTCTGGTCGCTCGTGTCGGCGCGGAAGCGCGAGGAGAAGATGATGGAGAAACAGGTGCTCCTGGCTTCCTGGCTCGCCAACGTCCTCGCAGACCGCGAACTCATGTCCCCGGACCTGGTGCGCTTCCTCGGCGGCGACTATGGCGGAATGCAGGCGCAGCCCGTCGTCGCCGACGTTGTCGACGATGGTGTTGGCCACCATAACCGCGTTGGCGGCGGCGGCGGCGGCAGGCTCGCCGCCGATGATCTCCGCGGGAACGCGGGGCTGTTCGAGCTCTCGGACGATGACTGCGCCACCGTGGACGACTCCGACGACGATTCCGACGAGATCTCGGACGACGACGAGGGCGTGGACAACAGCGAGGACGGTAGCGAGGACGACCTGGCCGGCGAGCTCGACAGCCTCCGCGGGTCTCTGTGCGCGCCCGACGAGTGGGCCTTGGAGGTGACGGCGGGGGTGGCGAGGGGCATCGACTCCGGCGGCAGCGACGCTCGCTGCCGCCTCGAGAAGGCCATGGGGAAGAGAGTCGCTATAGCGCGGGCCGAATCTGGGTCGCCCATGTTTCCCGTCGGTGGCGCGGTGCTGCCGCTGGAAGCGATGCGGGACAGCAGGAGGGTTGGGGGGGTAGCGGGGTCCGATAGAAACCTCGGGTCGAGCGGAGCGGAAGGATCAGGGCTGGAGGTGGAAGGGGACGGGGGGGGGGGGGAGCGGGGGGGCGACGTGACCGTTCGGAGCTTATCGGAGAATTTTTCGCCTTCTTTGGTCGGCCGCAGGGGTTTCACCGACGTGCCCAAGGAGCGGCGGCAGAGCGGGCCCTCCCCCTCGTCCCCTTCGCGCAGGGTGACGCTCGATGTTTTCTTCCGAGTGCCGACGTGAGAGGCGCCCTTGCCCTGTCTTGTCTTCTGAAAGCGGGTGCTCTTCACCCCGATTTGGTTGGGTACAGGCTGCGGGCGGGTGGGTGGGTGGGCGGGCGGGCGTTCCCAGGAATTGAATTTACGTATTATTTGCGGTTGTCGGTTATTTGCGGTGTCGAGGATGGGGCATTCTGGGGGGTGGGAAGGGGTGGGGCGAGATCAGAGAGCAGGAGCGGCGAGGGGAGGTAGCAGTGAGAGAGGAAAGATTGGGGGGGGGGGGGGGGTGTACTCATGTTCGTGCACGGCCGTAGTCATATGACCATAGACCCTCGCATCCCTAACAATGCCGGGACGGAGCACGTTAGAAGTTTTCACGCACCAGGCAGGTTGGGGGGGGGGGGGGGGGCTAGGACCCGACATCGCTACGTTGGAGATTGGGCGAACAGCGTGGCGCGGGAGGGGAGGGTGGGTCGCGGGCTCGGCGTGGATGCTTGGACGCGTTTGTTGTCTCGCGCAGTACATGGGCGGTGGCCGCGGTTGATCATCATGCCTCTTGTGTGGGGGTTTTCGTGAGAGGCGCACCCCGGTTTTGACTGCGAAGGTGTACGTGGTCAAAACGCGGGCGAGCGTGACCCCTCGTAGGGTCCTGCAGTCGATGCTTTGGAGCAGCCAGGCTCATGCCAACCTCTATTAATAGTTGTTTTTTGTGGTTGCTTACCTGGCTTGTTTTTTTCTGCTCCCGTGTCCATATGGTTTCTGCCGCGATTAGGCTTTCACGGGGCACGACCGATCGGGTTTTGTTGATAGTTTGATTGGTTGGTTGATTCGAAGAAGGTTTTCCTTCTTCGCTATCTCGTTTTGTGTGTGTGTGTTTTTTTTTATGATTTGGATGATTGATTCGGAGAAGATTTTTCTTTTTTAGGCATTTTTTTTTCGTGTGTGTGTGTGTGTGTTTTTTTTTGCTTCGATTATTTTTTTGTCCCCCCTTGTGCCTTTGTCTTCGTTCCTTTTTTTTTTTAGCTCTGTGAGTACAAACAACATTTTACCAGGCTCATCGTGCAGCCGGGTATGCCTCACGCTCCCCTCAGCACCGGTGGTAGCGGTATATAGCATGCTCTCCTGCTCTCTCGACTTCTACCCGAAGTCTCCAATGAAGCGGCTGTCCTCTTGTCCTGCGCCGGGCTTATAAGTCCGGTGGCGTTTATATAATACACACTCTTGACGCGGCAGCGACGTCATTGTCAAGTACGCATCACCTTATTTTCTTATTTCATTTTTCCTTTATTTTGGGGGGGAAGGGGTCTTGAATTTTTTTTTGTTTTCCTTACGTACGTCTTTTTCTTTTTTTTTCCTCTCTGGAACGTTTCTGTACTGGCACGGAGCATCTTTCCGTTTTCCAGGCGTGCGGAGCCATCAGCCCTATAACGTGCGCGTGCGTCCCCGACGAGGGGCTGTCTGGTTCAGCAGGAGAGGTGGGGGTCGGACGCGGGGACGAGCCTGCCTGCCTGCCTGCCTGCCGTGCCCGCGTTCCGGCCTTTTTTTTTGTGGCTTGGTTTGTTTCGCGTGTTGTAGGGAAGAAACACTGCTGTTGTAACTGTCTATCTATGCGGCGTGCTACGTACCACCGTCGGTATAGTAGGGGGTGTCGTTGTGCCCCTTGATGAGTTCGACCTTTCCCTGCAGCACAGCCGGTTGCTGCTGCTGCCCGCCGGCCCGGCAGCGTTCGTTACGCTCCCGCCAGACAAGAGAGGAGTGGGCGATACAACTATTAAATAATGCAGCGGCGGTGGTAAATAAACTATATTAGTGTTGGTCTAAGCAACCCCAAAAACGGACTACGACCTATTGCTTATTTGCCCATTGCTTTTTTGAGTTTTTTTTTTGCTTGGTTAAAGCAAGTTTGTTGCTTATTTGGTACGCATGTATTCTCCAGTCGGTGACTGTGGCTTATAGTATATACAACACTAAAACAACCCGTATGCAAAATTGTAAGTGCATTTTTAGTATGGGAATACTAAAACCCATAACGATTTGTTTGTACGCAACTCGCGACGATTCGATATGCGCCGGGCTCCGGACCACCAGATGGTGCCATGCGTCCCACGGCGGCGTAAGACCTCTCCCGGCAGGAGAGGAGCAGCGCGAAAAGTTACCGGCTGTGGTTCGTTTTCTTTTTTTGTTTTGTGAATGTGTTTTGTGTGTTTCTGTGTTGTGCTGGTACAACAGCAGTTGCCAGGTCGGTGTGACTGTAAGGAGAGTGTTGTTTTTCTCTTCTTTTTTTTTTGTTTCCCCCGGTCCGATTGGAATGTTCCCCTTCGTCAGTCAAGTGTGGTTTGGTTGATGTGTTGTGTCATTTTAATATCGTATAGGGAGAGGTCAGTGGGGGCTAAAAAGAGGGGAGGGAGGGAGGGGGGAAGAGAGAGAGAGAGAGAGAGAGAGAGAGGCTTGTCGTTGAGTAGGCATTTGGCATGAAATATTTTCTTCGACTGCATTAGTGTGTAGAAGGCACCCGGTTAGTTTTCGAGTACAGAGCAGGCGGGGCCTCAGACGGGGGGGGCGGGCGGGGTTTGCTCATTTCATGCATGGCGGGGGGGGGGGGGGGGGGGGCGGGGGGGGGGGGGGGGGGGGCGGGGGGGGGGGGGGGGGGGGCGGGGGGGGGGGGGGGGGGGGCGGGGGGGGGGGGGGGGGGGGCGGGGGGGGGGGGGGGGGGGGCGGGGGGGGGGGGGGGGGGGGCGGGGGGGGGGGGGGGGGGGGCGGGGGGGGGGGGGGGGGGGGCGGGGGGGGGGGGGGGGGGGGCGGGGGGGGGGGGGGGGGGGGCGGGGGGGGGGGGGGGGGGGGCGGGGGGGGGGGGGGGGGGGGCGGGGGGGGGGGGGGGGGGGGCGGGGGGGGGGGGGGGGGGGGGGGGGGGGGGGGGGGGGGGGGGGGGGTACTCGATATTCATGCGGGTCGTAGTCGTATGACTATAGACCCTCGCATCCCTACAATGCCGGGGGGGGGTTATTCCGTGTTGGGAGTGTATGCTACCCATACTTTAGTTTGAAATTTGTTTTCGGTGGTCCGCACTGCAGAAGAATGTACCAGAGTGTACAGTACCAGCAGCAGAGAACGAGCCGCAAGCAGCGCATATTTTTTATGTTCGTAACCAGACAGCAACCATGCATCGAGACTATGTACGTAGTGCAGTTGAACTTTACTTTTGTGGGAATGGAACGCGCGTTGTCTGATGCATTGCGTGTTCCCCGCCGTGTGAAGTGCCGCTGCTGCTGCTGCTGCTCCTGCTGTTGTGTGGTTTTTGTTATTTTCAACGATCGACCGATTCCGTCATGGCGTTGCGGCGGTGGCGGCGGTAGGTAGCTTGTGAGCTTGCGAGGGGGGGGCGGGTCGCCGAAAGCTTTCCCTTCCGATGCCGCGTTTTGCTTCGGGCACTTCACTCTATACATATATAGAGCCCACGAGCTCGATCGTCTACTACTGCTTGTGTAGGATGATAGGTATATACGACAAACAACAAATGGCTTATGTCGTACGGCGGTATAGTGCGGAATTATGCCAAACAATAGCCAGAAACGGAGGCCATGTCCGGCCAGTGGGTAACTGGCCGAAAAACAGGTTTTACTGAGAGAGTACGGTGGATGGTATAGGGCGGATAAATAAATAGGGAGTGGCTCTACAGCCCTCTAGATTTGGTTTACAAACAAAGGTGTCTATATACGTATGTACGCACCCGGGGGATCTGGGATGGCTTTGTAGGGGACACATCAATCGGTTGTTGTCTTGATGTTTTTTCCCACTCCAACTGCTGTATTACGGAGCGCTATAGGGGCGGCTTTATATTGTTTGTTTGGGAACTGAGGTCTACGTTATTTACTACGTATTAGTAGTGTTCTCCGGAACGGAACCATTGGTACCTTCACCCTTTTGGCGTTACGTAAGTAGTTGGGAGGGAGATGTTTTCGGGGACACGGGGGTGTGAGCCCCGGGGTGGTTCATTATACGTAGGCGTGGTGAGGCAACGACGGGATAATAATGCGAGAAGAGAGAGAGAGCCAGCCTATTTTGTTTTCTGGGCAAAGAACAGCAGTGCGCAGAGTTTCCTTTACCCCAAGGAGCAGCACTACTACTACTACTACTACTACCACTACTACTACTACTACTACTACTGCTTTATAATAAGGAAGGACGCATGCTACGGTAGAGGTGCACCATGTTAATAAGTTTTTGCCTTCTGAGGGTGGTTGGTCACTTGAGGACCTCTACACACCTCACCCACAATAAACTGATGATGTTGGACGAGTGTATGCGCGGATCTGAATCCCAGATACCCACACCCCCCCCCCCCTCATTTGTGCGGGGTGGAGAACCTTTGTTCCGCACAAGGGGAATGGTCGTATCACGTAGTGTTAATATGGTAAGGCGTCCGCGAGGCAGTTACATAGTAAAACCCATTGCTGTCTCCGGAAGTGGCCACACCAGAAATTAAATTAACTCATTGAAGCTGTCGTCCATATGCAAGTCCGCCTCAGAGGCGGTTCTTAGCAGGATGCAGCTCACCCTCCATGCGACTCGCCCAATA